>CM053769.1:455666653-455853134 GCA_028658325.1 Potorous gilbertii
CAGTTCAACTTTAGGAAGTGCCTTATGATTCGTCTTTCCTGTTTAGCTTTTCATGCTTCTCTTGATTCTTGTGTTTGAAAGTCAAATTTTCTATTCAGCTCTGGTCTTTTCATCAAGAATGCTTGAAAGTCCTCTATTTCATTGAATGACTGTTTTTTCCCCTGAAGCATTATACTCAGTTTTGCTGAGTAGGTGATTCTTGGTTTTAATCCTAATTCCTTTGACTTCTAGAATATCATATTCCAAGCCCTTTAATCCCTTACTATAGAAGCTGTTAAATCTTGTTTTATCCTGATTGTATCTCCACAATATTTGAATTGGTTCTTTCTAGCTGCTTGCAATATCTTCTCCTTGACCTGGGAACTCTGGAATTTGGCTACAGTATTCCTAGGAATTCCTCTTTTCAGATCTCTTTCAAGAGATGAAGAGTGGATTCTTTCAATATTTATTTTGCCCTCTGGTTCTAGAATATCAGAGCAGTTTTTCTTTATAATTTCATGAAAGATGCTGTGTAGGCTCTTTTTTTGATCATGGCTTTCAGGTAGTCTCATTTTTAAATTGGCTGTCCTAGATCTATTTTCCAAGTCAGTTGTTTTTCCAATGAGATATTTCCCATTATCTTCTATTTTTTCATTCTTTTTGTTTTGTTTTATAATTTCTTGGTTTCTCAAAAAGTCATTAACTTCCATTTTCTCCTTTCTGATTTTTAAAGAACTATTTTTTTCAGTGCACTTTTGAACCTCCTTTTCCATTTGGCTAATTCTGCTTTCTAAAGCATTCTTTTCCTCATTGGCTTTTTGGACCTCTTTTGCCAATTGAGTTAGCTTATTTTTAAAGGTGTTATTTTCTTCAGCATTTTTTGGGGTCTCCTTTAGCAAGTTGTGGACTCACTTTTCATGATTTTCTTGCATCTCTCTCATTTATCTTCCCAATTTTTCCTTCACTTCTCTTACTTGATTTTCAAAATCCTTTTTGAGCTCTTCTATGACCTGAGAGCATTACATATTTATTTTTGAGGTTTTGGATGCAGAAGCCTTGACTTTTAGGTCTTCCTCTGATGGTAAACATTGTTATTCCTCATCTGAAAGGATGTAAGAAAATACCTGTTCACCAAGGAAGTAACCTTTTATAGTCTTGGTTTTTTTTTCCCTTTTTTGGGCATTTTCCCAAGCAGTTACTTGACTTTTGAGTCCTTTGTCAAGAGGGGGATATACTCTGGGGACCTGTACATTCTCAGTACTTCCAAGGTGGCACAATCAAGGGAGAGGAGTTTACTCCTCTCCTGGCCTATGCTCTGGTCTGGGAGCAACCAAAGCTTTTCTGCTCATGATCTGCAAGCTCCACCATGCCAGCCAACACTTTTCCTCACCCCAGGACTGTCACTCAGGGCTACAACTCAGATCAGCAGCTCATTTCCCCCAGGGGCTTCAGTCGTAGGGCTCCAAAAATGGACACTGCTGCTGCTGCCATTATTGCTCCCTTGGGCCATGGCTAGGGAAGGACCCTGCTCCCTACTCACCCAGGTGAAAAAAGTTTTCTCACTGACCTGTAAGCTGTCTTTGGCATTTGTGGATTGGGGACTTTGAGAACTGTAGCTGCTGTTGGGGATGCCACCCCTGAGGCCTGTTCGTGTCCTGTTCCTGCCAGTACTGCGGACCAAGGCTGGCCTGGGCTCTGTGGACTGCGCTCTGTTCCCAAGCCCCATGTGATAGAAGTTTCTTGTTGGCATTCCAGGCTACCTTGGGCTAGAAATCTCTTTTACTCTGTTGTTTTGTGGCTTCTGCTGCTCCAGAATTTGTTTAGAGTCATTTTTTATGAATATTTTAGGGCTGTGGGGGAAGAGCTAGAGTAGATGCATCTTTCAGCCATCTTTACTCCACCCCCTGGATAAATGACTTCTTTATTGAAAAATAGTGATTGGCTCACTGCTTTGATTGGAATTAAAAATTAACAACAATCAAGTTCTAGGTTAACATCATATAAATTTGATTTACTGCATCCTGCGTAGGCATGCCACTGTGGCAGATGGAGCATGAAGTTCACAGAGTGCTACAGGGATACCATCAAGTTGGCTAATTTTATTTAAACTATTTAAATCATATTGATAATTTAAATTGAATATTTACCACACTTGTACTGACATGAGCAGTGACCATGAAAATCTTGTGGACTCACAGATGTGTGTGCTGGTTGTCTCATGGCTAAATCCTTCAAAGAGTTCTCAGACTTAAAGATGAATCATGCAATTTTTTTCTTTTACAAAAAGACAAGTATTCCAAATTTACCAACCTTTTCTGTGATGAAAAGTGGCTGACAGTACTGTGTTCCCAGCAGATAGTTAAAAAAAAAGTAAAAACCTAATCAAGATAGTTAAAAACAAAAATAAAAACCTAATCTACCCCTTCAAAGTACAGGTGATGTTTTAACAGAAGAGACCGAAACTTATGCTAGGGAGCATATTTTAAAAGTCAGTGTATCATATGTTTCCCTCATTAAATGATTTTGTGGCAGAAAATGATGTGTAACCAAAAAACTCCTATCTGTGAATTTTTAAAACTTGGGAACAAAATTTTTTAACCTTCTTAAAAACTTCCAAATAAGGAATTTCAGTGGATTTTTAGTTCATTTGACAAAAATATAAACAAACATGCAATATCTTTCAATTAGACTATAAGAATGATTGACAAGAGGGAAGACCGGCAGAAAGAATTGAAAAATTAGTAAGTTTAGGTAATGATATCTTTTCCCATTCCTATTACATATCTTTATGAAGTTGCCTTTTGTTGGCTATGTCATTAAAACCAGGTATTAGAGTAAACTGAACTTAGAACCAGACCATCAAATTACAGTATCCCAGAGTATTAAACCAGGATTTTAAACAATAGTGAAACATTTTATCACATTGTACTCATCAAATATTACTATTAATAAATTATTTTAAATATTGTTTATTTTATCTTTATCTCATTCTCTTAAACCTGTAATTATATAAAATTTATACTGTGGTACAAGTATATAATTTGTAAATAAAATAAAATTTGTAAAAAATATATACCTGTATATATAAATGTGGGTATGTATGCAAATAATACATATATGTGTATATATTTACATACATACACATGTTAAAATTTATTTCCATGGAAACATTGTGTTTATGCCTATCAAAAATTTACCTTTAACCTCAAATGGAAGAGTAGATTTCTTAGATACCTATTGGAAATCATAATGGTTTTTAAGCAATGATAGAAATCATAGATAGTTAGTAATACCAATAGCAGCTAACATTCAGTGCTACAAGGTTTTAAAGCATGTTACAGATATTATCTCATCCTCATAACCCTGGGGCATAGGTACTATTGTTATCCCTGTTTTACAGATAAGGAACCTGACACAGACAGAGATTAAGTGATTCCCCCAAGGCAACTTCAGATACCATGTCATGGAATCCCCTTATGTGGTAGATGAGGACCCTTAGGCCCAGGAAGATGAAATGATTTTTCCAGGGTTTCTACAGCTCATTATTATCCAAAGTGAAACTTGAATCCATGGCCTCTGACTCTAGAATCAGTGTATGTAACCTCATAGGAGGCTCAAGAAGTACTGGCAATTTGGCAGAATTGAAAATTATTTTGTCGACATGGTCAGGTTTGCTATTTAAACAGTTTTTAAAAAATTTATCCTTTATCATTGAAATTTTTTTTTTAAGTCTAGACATGGGCTTTTATTAAGTGTAGGGCAGAGGTGGGGAACTTGTGACCTTGAGGTCACATGTGGCCCTTTGAGGGAATCCAAACTTCACAAAACAAACCCCCTTAATAAAAGTCCTCAGATTCCCTACCCTTGATGTAGGGGGTATCCTCACAGAGTGTTCCCTCTCATCTAGTGAAGATCAACCACTCTTCTCTAATGTCTACTCTTACAGCATTGCCTGGGGACACTGAGATGTTGAGTGATTGGCCTAGGGTTACACAATCAGCACCTGTCAGATACAGTATTTGGAGCCAGGTGTTCCTTACTAAACCTCTCTCCACTGTGACATCATTGAAATTTATACATTTAATGTGATTCAGTATTAAGTCCCTTCTATGTACAAAGGCTTTGTGAAAGTGTGAAGAATACAAAGAAGGAAAAATTTCTCGCCTTCAAGTTACCTGCAGTCTAGTAGGATAGAACACTTAAAATATAAGTATGGTATGGTACAAGGTACAATTTGACAGGCAAAGGAAAGCTCTAGAAAGATTTCTCTAGAGGGTATTCTAGAAAAATTGAGGGAGAGACCACTTTCAATTGGGGGAACCCTCTTTCAAATGACAAAGATCAGAGTTTCATGGAAGAAGTCATCAGAACTGGACTTTGAATAACTTCTTAATTCCTTCTCAGATAATCATATCTGTGAAAAATTGAATTTTCCTGTGTTCATTTCTCAAGGGAGAATTATTGCCATTTTGAAATGATGAGAGAGCGCTCTGTAGTGAATATAGTAGACTTGACCTCAGGAAAATCTGTGTTCTAATCTTACTTCATTTATTAGTTGTGTGAATATGAGCAAGCCATTTAACTTCTATGAACCTCCTACGGTTAACAGAAACCATAGTACCTCCATCACAGAGTTGTTAAAAATAATGTAGGTCATGCTTTGCAAGCCTTCAAGCGCTCTATAAATGTTAGTTCTTATTCATTGCTGGAATACATATGCCTCATTGATATTGATACATTGTCAAGAAACCAGAAGCTTAGAGAAAAGCTCCCAGCCATATTTGTGGATGCCATCTCCATTCCCACCCTCACCCCCAAGAGATTTTTAAAAGAATATAGCTAAGAGTGAGGCTAGTTAAGAAAATGTGAATGGATGACCCCGTTTCCTTAGAGAAGGAAGTACATACAATGAGTGCACGCCCTTTTAAGTATTAATTTTTAAATTTATCCTTATAAAATGTAAAAATAAAAGTACAACTTGGAGGTCACTTTTCAGATTCCAGTGTAAGTTGGGGAAGTATCTTCCTTTCATAAGCATAAAAAAACCAAAACTGTTGCCTCAACATAGAAAAAAAGGTTTTATAAGAATCCAGTCAGTGCATCAGGGAGTTTATGACAGGAATGATAAAAATTAAAAACATTTGAATTCTATACAAGTCTAAACATGCAGTTCTTACAAGGTTCTTAGTGTGGATGGACTGCCCATAACTCATCCTAGAAAAGCCTGTTAGACTACTTGCTGAGTGACCCAGTTTGGAGGTAGCTGCATGGTCGAAAAACAAAATACATCCTTGAAACTTCCTGAAGTGTGGGAACTGGGGTGCTAACCCTCAAAGGAAATTTACCTGACCACGATTTAAAACATCATCTCTGTGCAACAGATTCAGCTGCAAGTGACTATTCTTTCCTGAAGCCAGAATTAAATATTTTATTATTAAACCTGCTTAGAACTAAAATCAGTAGGAAGCCAGCACTCTTGGGTCCATTTCCTCAATTAACAAGAATTTACTGAGCCAGATACTATGCAAACCCCAAAAAACTCAATTGGGGAGAAAATATATACATATATAACTATGTATATAAAAATTAAGTATTCATGTAGGAGTAGCACTTGAGTTTGAGGTAACTAAGAATTTTATGGAGTAAATAGGGAAGGAGAGAGAGAAGAAAAAAAGAGAACCATCCTTTGTCCAGCAAATACACAATTTCATTTGATGATTATAATATTGTCAAGAATGGCTGAGATAACAAACTCTTGTAATACCCTCCCACCCCTATTGGTGGGTTGGTAATGTTCATCATTATGCCTAATGTATCAACTGATCTGGCAAATTCTATCTAGTCTGATAATCTTAATCACTCTGGACAATATCATTTTGTGCCCCCTTGGTTTGCATTGCCAAATTACATTGTTATAAAATTATTAGGAATCAAAATCAAATAGCAGTTGAAAAATATTAGGAGAACCGATTTTTTAAATGTGACATTTCTCTTTAAAAATTTTTGGCTATTTATAGTTACATTTTAAAGTATTTAAAAATATCTAGTTCTTTAAAATTAGCAGTCTTATCAAGAAAACCATAAAAATCAGTGATTTTCTTTTGGGGGGTAAGGAAACTACCTGGAATTCATTCCTATAGTCAATATGGAATTATTTCCATAGGTATTCATTCAAGTTCTTTGTTCTGTTCCTTGGAAAATGGGAAGGTATAACTACTTCTTTTAGCAGAAATCACTTAATTTTATGCCATGGTGACAATTTAGGTTTTTATTTCTAATCTTTCCACTAATAAGGTACTTGTAGAAATAAATGTGATATATTTCTTTTACTTCTTCATGAAGGAGTAATTTGCAATTCAATTAAACAATAGATAAATAGATAAAATAAATAAAAAATAGATAAAAAACAAACAATAGATAAACAATAGATAAATAATAAATAGATAAAATAAATAAAAAATAGATAAAAAAACAAAAGATAAATAATAGATAAGATACTTTTGTTTAGAAAAACTAAAATCTGTGTACTAATATTAAGTCTTGCATATGCTCATATAGTATCAAGCTGGTCTATGAGTTGCTGTTACTACCAAGAGTGTCATAGCCACACCATAATAAGTACCATTGGCAGAGTTAGAGGGCAGCCAAGAAGTTATTCTGAAGAATTTCAGGCTGGTATGCTCTGAAGCACAAAACTACTCTGAGATTTCACCTCATACCCAGCAAATTTGCAAAGATGATGAAAGAGAAAAAAAATGTTTAAAATGAGATCGTGGGAAGATAGGCACCCTGATATGTTAGTAGCATCGGGAACTGGTCAAACTATTATGGAAAGTAAATTGGAATTATGACTAAAATATCTGTATTCTTTTCACACAAAGACACCACTGCTTAATGTATACCCTCTAAATGTCAAAGATAGAAGAAAGAAAGGAAGGTCCAAAATACTAAGACAATCATAGCAACAATTTTTGTGGTATCAAAAATCTGGAAACAATAGATACCTGTTCATAGGAAAATGGGTAAACTGTGAAAATAAGGAACTATTGCTGTGCATTAAGAAATGACAACTATCAAGAATTCAGAGAAGAATAGGAGTATGTGAACTGATGCAGAGTGAGATAAGTAGAACCAGGAAAACAGTAGATACATATCTTTATAGATATGTAATAATTACAATACAAATAGAACAGTAAAAGAGAACTGAACACTTTGTAACTATAATATTCAAGGTTGGCCTTGGAGAAAAGTTGAAAAAAATGCACCTCCCTCAACTTCAGAGACTATAAGTGTGGAATTTTGCATATGTTGGATAAGTTTGATGTATTAGTAGATTTTGCTGTTTTTTTCTTTCCGTTTTAATCTTTGTTACAAGGATAAGTTCACTGACTGGGGTGGTTACATATATTCAGAAATTATATGGTATAAAAAATAAGACATCAGTTTTTTTTAACAAAATGAAACTTAGGATTATGAAAATACATTGATGATAAACATTTTGTGAATGTCTCAAGAATGAAGTTTCACAGATCAGATTTTATCAAGCTCCAAATGAATAAACTGCAAACTCTCTGTCATTCCTCTGTTTTGTTGTTCAGTAATTTCAGATGTGCCTTGATTCCTTGTGACCCCATTTGAGGTTTTCTTGGCAAAGATACCAGAGTGGTTTGCCATTTCCTTTTCCAACTCATTTTACACCTGGGGAAACTGAGGCAAACAGGGTAAAATGACTTGCCTAGTGTCACATAGCTAATAAATATCTGAGGTCAGATTTGAACGTGGGTCCCCCCAACTCTAGTCCTGGCACTATGCCACCTAGCCATTCTTCTCTCTCATCCTCCCCACTCCCCAAGCTCTGGCCCTAGTCTAACTTTCCACTTTCAACTTCTCTGCACATACTGTGGGTTCTAGTCAAACTGGACTACGTGGTGTCCCCTGAACCACACCTACTTTTCCCCCATGTTGGATCAGGCTTTTTCCTTTACCCAAAATGTTCTCCCCCTCTCATTCTACTCACAGACATTTCCTGTTGAATTTTACATATCCTGCATAGCATAATCATGTATGCATGTAATCTTTGCCACTGTGAGAGGCAGAATTTAATGGATTGTCTGAGCTCATAGGTTCTGAGCTGAAGTAGGGCTAAAGCTGATTGTATTTCCACACTGCGTCAATATGACAAGTCCCCGGGAACACAAAGCCATCAGACTACCCAAGGAAGGACAAAGTAGAACAAATTAGAAAATCAGGACAGGTTAAAGTTGAGAGAGAGACAGATAGACGTGGGGAAAAAAAATCTCCCTTTGTATCTCTCATGCAATAACTGTGCTACCTTATGGTTGTGTATTTATTTGTCTCATTACTCCTTACTGGATTATAAGCTTCACTAAGAAGAGGAAATGTCTTCGAGGTTTTTTTGCCTATTCCTAGAACCTCAGAACAATGCGTTTTACTAGAACAGTGCTCAATAAATATTTAATGAATGACTGGAATAATTTTGCTGAATTTACTCATTCCTGTGCCTTGAATACTGTTTTTTTCTTCCTATACATATATATGGCATCTCACTCTGACTTAAAACCCATCCTTTTTAGAAAAAGATTTTTTAATATATCCCAGTCTGTGTGCAAGTAACAGCTTGCCAGTAGTTGTGAAGGGGTGATCATTTGTCAGAATATGGTAAATTGCATTTGTGTAAGGGAATCCTTATCCTTACCCTTATACAAGCAGACCTTGCCACAGTATGATCAGTGTTAGAATTGGATTCCTTTGAATAGTTGGTGTCTATGCCTCATATTCTTAAAGTATCCCAGGAATGTGTAGTGGGATGGGTAGGAAGTGAGATTGTGTTCATCCAAGCGGTTTAAATATCTCTTATTGACACAGGGTCAAAACCGTGTTATCTAGATTTGTTTTGGGATTGCTCTTTGATTTCTGCCTTGCACATGTGTGTAGGTCTCTTACACACACTTGCACACACATAGCACACCACTGAATGGAGTAGCAGAAATCACTTTGGTCTCACTCTTTGACATGTTATTTTAATTGCTAGCTGTAAGTAAAGTGCTGTGCTTATTTGAGGGCTAGGGGTAGATAATCCATCAGTCTTGCTGCTATTCCAGTCAGTTTAATTTTTTTGTTATTGTCATTTCTAGATTTGCTTTTGAGATATGGAGATCTTTAGTCATGTTAACATCTCTAAGCAATGTTATCAAATTGGAGAGAAAGATAGTACATACGGGTATAATTGAATCTAGAACATTACAACTCTTGTGGGAAAAGATTTTGACATAAATCACACTGGGAGTGGTTATTCTTTGTCCATAAATTTTAATCTATCAGTTTGCAGGTCAGTTTTTTTTAACAAGTAAATTTGTGTTTACTGTAGGAGGTTTGGGGGTTGTGGTGGCAGGGTTAAGTGCATGACCAGGAGGGGTAAAAAGAAGGAAGGAGAAGTTTTCTCTCCTTCTACCCCCACCATCCTTTGCATACATGTATTTGTATGTATGGAAAGAGTAGGTCATCTCTGAAAGCTGGTATTTTTCTTAGCATTTTTTTCTTATATAGATAATACTTTTATGAAAATGAGGAACTGGTATTAACCTTCTTGGACCAACTTTCTCCAGATTTCTAGTCTCTTAGCTTTTTGTTTTTTTTCTTATGCACTTAAATGAGACTAGCCTAAACACAGTCCTGGAGACTGAGGAATCTGTTGGATTCAGAACTCTGATAGCTATGATTTTTTTTTCATTGCTACATTCTTGGTATTACAGAAAAGTGCTAGGATTCATTTCTGCCCATAGAAGTTGGGAAGTCTTAGAGAACATTTGGTATAAGTTACTTTACAAATATTTAGCTATTTCTTGGCCAAATTTAGAAAAAAATGTAAGGAGGGGAATTTCTGAAATTAATGCTAAAAGACTTAAAAATTCTTTTTTTACGGTGATTAAATAATATTAATAAATCTTTATATTTACTTCTGTTAGAGGATCTCAGAGCACTTTTTTCTGTTTTTTAAAATCTTATTTTTATTACTCTCTTTTTACATCACCTTAATTTCTGACTATATCCTTCTTCCCTTTCCTTCTAAGTTGGTCATCTCTATAACAACAACAACAAAAGAACCAGCCTATCAACCTTACCTGACATCGTATGTAGTGTTCCACGTCTGTAGCCCCCACAGCTACAAAAAAAAGAAGGTAGCTTTTCTCAACTCTCTCGAGGACCAAATTTGGTCGTTATGATTGTAGAGCCTTCAGTTTTGTTGTTCTTTCCATATTATGACTGTTGGGGCTTTTTGCAAATAACCCTTTCACTTTTTATCTAGAAATAAAATTCATACTCCTTCCCTTTGTAGCAGAGAAAACCATTTGAATAAAACTGCCTTTATACGGTAACCCCCTCTACCACTTTTTATAAAATTCTGCCCACATAAACCACCCGCTCCCCCCACTTCTGCCTAGAGGAAGAAGGTTTACTTCTTATTCTGTACTGTGAAGCCTTATTGGTCTGTTAATTACACAGGCCTTAGCTCCCTTTTAATGATCTTTCCCCTACAACACACTTTAGGCTTTATTATTCCCATATCTCTGAAGTGGGTAGAATTTTCTGTAAGAAGATGATCACTTCCCCGCCCCCCCCCCCAAAAAAAAAGAAGAGGAGGAAGAAAGCACACAATCTTAGTTCTCATGTCTATAGCACAGCCTTCAGACATTTTTAGTGGAAGTGTTATTCCCATTTTATAGATGAAATTACAAGAATCAGAGCAGGAAAATGACATGGTCATAGTGTCAGAGTGGTTTGAATCCAGGTCCTTACGATTCCACTCCATCATGTTATATAAGACAAGCTTGTCTCTTTGTGCAACTTCTTTTTTATTATAAACTTATAAACATTAGCAAATACAAACATTTTAAAGTACAGAGAAAAACAGGAACAGATATTATATGACACTAAACTTCTTTTCCTCACTATGTACAGATTTTTTAAATAATTCAAATTTTACAGGATAGTTCCAGCATTTCTTAAATTTGTCTCCTTTTGGGCCTCCTTCTGCTCTCTTTATGTTTTTAATGATTCAGGGATACTTTTTTTTGTTCCTTTTCTTGCTTTCTTTGGTATCACTTTCTACCCCTTGACTATTCCACCCAAATTCCTCTGCCACCAAAGAAGAAAAAGAAAAGCCTTCCTTGTAACAAATTAATAGTCATTATGTCATAGCATTCTTAACAATCCAGCCATGACCCAGAAACTTATCTAGTCTGGTTCTTTGTATTTGGAAGTTGAGCTCCCTTTAATATGGAATAAATATTTAGATAATTAGAATATAAATCAGGCTTTGACTACCCAGAGATGAAATGGACTTCTTTCTCTTGCTCAATGTCTGCATCAGATCATGTCAATAGCCTTTGAAATAACAGTGTGCCAATTTTCAACCTTTTTTCCTTTGTGTTTTTGGTGGAGATGGGGAGATATATACTTGATGTAATGACACTGACTCCATTTTGATTTCTGATGAAAGTTATTTAAGTGTGTAGAGGAGCTGAGAAAACCCTGGCTACCAGTTCTTGAGGTGTATCCAGAAAGTGCTAGGGGGTGTGCCATAGCTTTGGCAGTCCGTGGATATACCAATGAAAATCAGCTACATGCTGTCTTTGGTTAGAAGTGCCACAGGTTGCTGATATGTGGTCTGCCCCTCTAACTCTGAATTAAATGCTTTGAATTTTTTTAGCTTTAAAATTTTGTTGGTGTCAAAATCAGAGCATTTTAAAAGAGATCAGATGATCAAAAATAAGTATTAATATTGGAACTTGCTACATGCTACAGATCAGTGAAAGTATCCTGATTATGTTGTTAGTTTCTATTTATGTGTTCTTTGTATTCACAGTTAGAAAACAAAGCCACCATTGAGTTTTATGAATGCAGAAAAGAAATGAATGCTGATCATCTAAAAAATGCCTTTTTTCCTCCCTTTGGGATAACTCCAGTAACCAAGTGGAATTTTCTGAAACACTTGCCAAATAAAATGAGCTCCAGCCAAAGTCTAGCATTAGGCATTTTATAGACAAATGTTAGCGGGTTTGGGGTACTGGGAATAGAGGGAGAATTCCTTTTTTTTTTCTTCTGTTTTACTTTTTTTTTTTTTTAACTCAAACAGTGGCAGGTGTAGCTCTTGGAAAACTGCAGTAGGATAAGCAGCCTACATTGGCTCAAGTACTGCCTTCCATATACCTACAGGAAAAACCATGTGTCACTTTATTAATTATCCAGAGAGGGACTGCAGTATCTGAATAGTCGTCCTGGTTATTTATATTCAAACCACCCTACAAACAGTCCAGTTACTTTCTCTATATGGAATAGCTGCAGTTTTCCTACTTGCCACTAGAGAGCGATCAGTCTGCAAACATTCCTTATTTTCTATCTACCAGACTGGGTCCTAGAATTTCATGTGGTAGCACTGGCCAGGTTATGATTTTGGGCTCTGATAATAATATGAAGTAATGACTCAAAATTACTAGTATATCTGAAATCAATGGTGTTTTATTCACTCAACATTTGGCATTTCCTTTCTCAGACAAAGGCAGGCAACATATAGTGACAAAATGGTTTACTTAACATCACAGAATTGCCTGTACATTTTGGTGCTCTTACCTGGGGTGTCCCATCTCCAACTCTTTATCTAAAACCGCCTCCCATTTGCACTTCCAACTTTTCTTTCAAGGATGCTAGAACAACAGTTCCAAGTTATTTACTCCCCACTAATCGATGGGAAGACTGAATTGTATTTTTGAGACCCCCCACCTTATGTTTGGAACTATGAGCAAGAGGAAATGGACAGTGCATGGAGCGCAATCATTCTTCTCTCCTTAACAACTATGAGATGCCACAGTTTCACCTGAGTATCTTTTAAAGGGTTGAATCTGGATCACCTCTGTGTTGCTGGCCTCAGGTAGTTTGTGCAGCTGGCAATTAGCATCTTGGAACTGCTCCTCTCTCCAACTTGGCAGACTGGAATTATTCCATCAAGAGCAAAAAAATAACTGTGTGCCTCTACCCAGGTCTTGTAACTTCCCAGTATCTCACCGGTCTCTTTCCCCTTGTTGGAATTTTAGAAGTCTCCTCAGCTCCTAAGAGATGAGTCCTGCTTTGCTACTTAAAATCACCTGCAAATACCTTGGATAGGCTGAACTTGGTTCTAGTCAATGCTGACACTACACCATTGGTTGGTGTTTGTTGACATGACTGAGCCCTGATGGCCACCTTCCTATTGTCACCAGCAACAGACTTACTCTAACGTACTTCACTCTAATATATCTTTTTGTTATTCTGTCTACTTTGGCACAGCCTAAGAATGTGCAGGTTTTTTCCACATACGCCTTTTATAGAGTGATTGGAATAAAATGGTTTCATAAGATTCACTGTCCAATACAGCAGAACACTCCACATTTCCAGTCTTTTTCATCTTCTCTCTGTGAGCACTTTTTAATCTAAATGGAATGTACCTATAAGCAACTGGTAAGGACATCAGACTTAATGAAGGAGTGGTTCAGGAGTGTCTCTTGCCCTGGCTCCTCTGTTTCCCGTTATCTTTGCCTCTTTTTATCAAGTACATCCCTCCAGGCTACAGTTATGACAGTAGATAGTTCTATGTCTACAGCAGATGTTCTTTCATAAAACTGTTGTGACCTCTTGATCCTTTGCCTTTTCAAGTGAAATGCTTTTGTGTAAAGATTTAGTTTTCATCAGGCTGTCTTTAGTCTTTCTACCTTTCTATCCGGACAACCAATAGAACCTTCTTGTTTTTGCCTCTGTGCCTATTTCACAAAGAGATGTTCCAAAGTTAGTTGAAATTGATTTTCCTTTATGTGACCATTCCTTGAACATACTATCCATTCTACAAACATCTTCACTGTTTCTTATAACTGCTCATAATTCAGCTATTTCTTATTTCCTACTTATATCAATCCTCTCCAACTCTATTGCAAAGCGAGAGACCTTTTCCCTTTTTTTTTTGTGCTGAAAAATATTATTAAACTTAGCAAATACTTCCACTGTGCTCTGGGTACTCTCTAGCCTTCAGAAACATTCTAAATACAAAATTTGTTAGTAGCTGAGTAGGGGTTGAGTCGAGACTTGAGCTGTTTTAAAGGAAGCCAGGGATTTTAGGAGACATAGATGTAAAAGATCAGGCATCGCATGTGAGATACAACCAGTAGGGCTGCCCTATAGTTTTCATGGAAGGTAGTAAAAAATATGTAAAAAAGACTAGGAAAGTAGGAAGCAGTCAGTTTGTGAAGAGCTTCAGATTCCAAACAATGAATTTATATTTGATTGTAGAGGAAATAGGGTATTGTTAGAATATACCAAATAGGGTAGAGGCCCTACCCTTTGGGAAAATCACTTTGCTTTGTGGAGGGTGAACTGGAGTGGGAAGAAATTCAAGGCAGACAGACCTTATGAAGTTGTTGAAATAGTTCAGGTAAAGATAATAAGGACCTGAACTAGGGAGGGGACAGTGTGAAGAGGGAGAGGAGACATTCAGGAAATGCTATGGAGGTAAAAATAACAGAGATTTGGTACGTGATTAAATATATGGGTTCCAGGAGAATGAGAAGCCAAGAATGGTTGGAAGCATGGTGGTGACTTCAATAGTAAAGGAAAAATTTCCAAGAAGAATGTTTGGTAGTAAAGATAACTTAATTCTGTTATGGACATGTTGAGTTTGAGATACGTAGGGGACATCTAGTCAGTATGTCTTAATAGGCATGTGGTTACTTGAGATTAGTGCTTAGGAGAGACTAGAACTGGATATATAGATCTGGGATTCATCAGCTTAGAGATAATTGAATCCTTGGGAACTGATGAGATGACAGAAATTAAATTACAGTCCTGCAGGTAGGAAGCATAGGAGTGGCTATTCCCTTTGCTCTGGGTCCAACATTCCCTGTACTGCCGCTTCTTGCATGTAAGAATCACTCACATTCAGATTAACAGATTATTTGTATACACATTTCTTCTTTTGGTTCTCAACATAATCCCATGTGGTAGATGGGACATATAGCATCATCCCCATTTTAGAGATGAAGAAACTGACTCAAGTAAAGTGATTTGGGAAAGTTGCAACAGAGAAAATGTATTTTGAATGGCTTTTTAAATTTGATCTTATGAATCTGTATTTTACTCTTTCAGCCAGATATTCTTTACCTTTTTATTCTGATTCTTACTCTTTGCTTTCTCCTCCAACAAATAATTGTTGGCCTCTACTTTTTTTTTTTCCTCAAAGAAAGAATATCCTCAGTTTCCTGTGATGTTTCCCTTCACACCACAGTTCCTAACTCTGAAACCCCTTGAAGGGAACCAGGCTAGGTATTAGTTTTGCCATAAATCTAGCTTGACTCCAAACATTTGATTTAAGGTATCAGGTAGCTTTATATTCAGAAAATATCATCTAGAACAGTTTATACTTCAATGAAAGCTTCTGCAATGGAAAAGAGAGAATCTGTTCAGCAGGGTGAATAGAGTGTTGGCCTTGGATTCAGGTTGTGATGCTGACAGTAAGTCTCAAGGCAGTTACTTCATCTTTCTTGGCCTCACTTCTCCATCTGTAAAATAAGGGAACTGGACTAAAATGCCTCTAAGGTGCCATCTAGCTTTAAATCTGTCATTTTGTTATTCCGTGAAAAGTAACTTAAGATTTTTATGAATATGTCAAAGTACTATTTAAAAAAATTTTTTTAAAGGAAACACTTAAAAGTTGGTATTAATTAAATCATTCTTTTTTTCCTTCCAAGGGCAGTAAGTACAGAACACTTTTCAAAGTTTGAAATTCTAGTTCTAGAATGCATCACAAAATAAAAATGTTTTTTAGATTAATCAGTAAGCATAAATTATAGTGTTTCACAAGTGCATGGCTAAAGACTATAGGGTGGTAGACTTGCTAATACGTGAAGGTCTGGTCCTTGCCCTTGCAACAAAGCCATGTTTTTTGTCTTGAAATCCAGGAAACAAGTTATGATATTCTCAACTTAAGAAGAATTACTTTAAATGAATATTTGCAGACTTGTACCCAAATGCAAATTATTAAAATCCTGACAGAAGTTATAACTATTTATTTTTGGTTGTTCAGTCTTTTCAGTCATGCCCAAGTCTTCATGACCCCATTCGAGGTTTCTTGCCAGAGATGCTGGAGTGGTTTGCCACTTTCTTCTCCAGTTCATTTTATAGATGAGGAAATGTAGGCAAATAGGGTTAAGTGACTTAACTCAAGGTCACTGAGCTAGTAGGTGTCTGAGGCTGAACTTGATCTGAGGTCTTGCTGCCTCCAGGCTCGGGGCTGTGTGTGCTGAGCCATTATAATGACTATGGACGTGTTGTCGCTAACATTTTGATACCTGCTTTTCATGTACCAAGCTCACGAATGATAGAATTTGAGTTACATAATCCAGATTTTCAGCAACAAAGATTAGGTGACAGGTGCCCTTGCCAACCCTAATGTCACTGGTTAAATTATGCAAGAGAAAGGAATAAGCATTTATAAAGCACCCTTCTTTGTCCCAGGCCCTATGCGAAATGTTATTTTTTTTTAACAATATTACCTCATTTAATCCTGACACCAACCCTGGGAGCTACGTGCTATTGTTATCCCTATTTTACAGTAGAAGAAACTGAGGCAGCCCAAGGTTAAGTGACTCATAAAAGCTCACAGAGGTAATAAGTGTCAGAGGCTAAATTGGACCTCATGTTTTCCTGCCACCAGGCTTAGCTGTGGTAAAGAACTGCCTCTTTCAGAGGAGCTAATGTGAAAAATTGAGTTGTGTTTCATGATACCTAGGTGCAAAATACTGTTACATACCTGATGATTATAAAAACAATTAAACCAGTTTATTTCATGAAATTTCTAAATATGCACATTTTCTTAGAGATTTTTTTTGTTCATTTTCTCCTTGAGTGCCCTCTCCTCAAGGCAATTTGCCAACTATTTCCCCAAGGAGGGGGCTTGTAAAAGACATTTTTCATCAGCTGCCTTCATTTTTCACTGTCCCCATAAAAACCTAGTCACTGCTGATATGGCAGTTCATGTAATATCATACATCATACATTGCCTTGGGATATTCTCCTTTGAGTTGTTGACTTTATATTTTTGGTTTGCATACACAGGTTGTCTCCTGGTTCTGACATCTATGTGACAGTTTCATCCATTGCTTTAGCGAGATCACAGCAATGTCGTAACTCCCCTAGCAACCTGTCTTCATCTAGTGAGACTGGCTCTGTTGGGGGCACTTACAGACAAAAATCCATGCCTGAAGGGTAGGTATGCTGTATGCACAATTTTATCAATCAACAAGCAGTTGTTAAGTACCTACTGTGTGCCAGACACCATTTGCTAGGTGCAGGGTATGCAAATAGAAAGAATGAGCTTATCCCTACTCGAAAGAGGTTTATAATCTAATAGAAGACAAGTAAAGTATATACAGAAAAAACATAAAAGAAAATTAATTAGGGAGGAAAGGCATTAACAATTGAGGGATATCTGTAATAAAAATGTACAAAATAATCCTTGAGTTGCATCTTGCTTTCTGTGAGTCAGAGGCATTCAAGGCATGGGGAATGACCACTACAAAGGCATGGAAACCAGAGGTGAACTCTGCTGGCTGTTAGGAACAGAAAGAAGGCCCAATATGGTTCAGTTACAGAATTCAGGATATCCTAGAACGATTGTGATCAAATAGTGAGTCTTAAAAAACTAAATGGAAGAGTTTATACTTTATCTGTGAGATAACAGAAATCCATCAGAAGAGAGCAGGAAGGGACCAAGTAATTATATAGTGCCTACTATGTCAGGTATTGTGCTAAGCTCTTTACATACATTCTCTTACTCGATTCTCACAGCAACCTTCTGTAGTAAGTGCTATTGTTATCCATTTTACAGTTGAAGAAAGTGAGACAAACAGAAGTTAAATCACTTGCCCAGAGTCACATAGCTAATAAGTGTCTGAGGCTAGATTCATACTTAATCTTGGGCCTGGAGTCAGGAGGATGTAAGTACAGATCCAGCATCATCAGAGTGGGTGCTTTTTCCTTCATAATAGGACACAACCCTTCAGAACCTTAATAGTTATAAATTATGGCTCAGAAAAAATCATCACCTTATGGACTACCTTTTGGTGAAGTGTACAAGATACCTAATTCTTCTCTGAACTACTAAAATAGGAATATTAAATGTTCTTTCATCTGCTAAGAGCTAATAGCATTTATATTCCACTGTTAGAAAGCCTCTTCTTGAGAGGTTCACCCTTCAGGAGTCTATCCCATAGACTCTGGGAATGCCGAGTTACCACAAGCTGAACTTCATCCACTTCATTAAATCGGTTAATTTCATGTGCCACATTTCTTCATAGCATTAACTTCTTTGGTGGATTTAATGGGAATTGCTCTCATCGTTTGCAACATGGGAGTAGATAAAGGCTATTCACGTCCCAGAAGCTGACTTGCTCTTTTCAGATGTTGAAAGTTTTCTTTAACCTTTCCCTGACATCTTTCTCTCTTCTTAAAATCACTGAGCCACCTGAAAGCCATTATTTGCCCTTGGGTAAGTCTCCTAAAGTAAAACACTTAAGCGTGTGGAAATTTTCAAGGATATGAAAAAAGAAATAAATTGGAATCTCTGAAGCTGGGAAAGTAATTAGCAGCAGTAACATTGCATGACTTACACTAAAGTATCTTTTACCCAAGGAGAGAAGTGGAAGATAATTTCATAAGAGTTTTTGCTATGATTTCCTTTTTGGAGATATTACTGATAACTTAAACCATTTAAAACATTTTTAGAAGCTGAAGTTTCTATTCCCCAAAACTTCCTTTCTTAAGTACATTTTTACTTATGTGAATGTGCTTCTTTGGTAATTTTGTTGACATTTCACAAGAAGTCGCCAACTGAGCAGAAGAGCCAAAGTTTCCAACACTATGTACTTAGAGCCATTGCTTATGAAGCCCTTGTTAGGTCATGCAAACCATTACAGATTATACCTTTTCCTTTCTCAAAATGCCTGAAATAAATGCTTTTTTATCAATCTAGGAATAAGAAACAAATTTTAACTCTTTTCAGGAGATTTTATAGAATTAAGTATTAATGAAACAATATACGTTAGTGAACATTTCTATTTTAGTTGTGGGGTAAGGACTGGAGCTCTGTTTTTACTGGTCTAGGAAACTCCCTCTTCCAGTGCAGGTCTTCTCTATATCTTGAGAATTGTCTCAAACTCTAAGATCTTAAGTAACTTGCCCAAGATTACTTAGCCAAGATATCAGTGTTGCTTCAAGACTGGCTATCTCCTTACTAACACCATATGCTCTCTGTTCTCTTCTATTTTAATTGTTTGATTTAAAATGACTTGGTTAGCCTTTTTTTTTTTTTTTAATACAGGAGCTAACTGTATCTTAATTGTTAAGATGGTGATTAACATGAATGAACATGAAAGCAGGGTGCTTTCTATGAGCAGTGACAGAGTTCAGCAGAAATTAATCAACTTCATTGCATGGCCTCTAGCTCCAAAATCTTCAGAACAACAACCCCATTTCAATGAATATTATAAATAATAAGGTTCAAATGAAAGGCAGCATGGCACATACCTGAAGGCTGGACTTGGAGTCGGGCCTGGATTCAGGTTTTGCTTTTGACACACTGTTTGCTCATACAGAAGTCAGTTACCTCTCCTGGTCCCAAGAAGCTCTCTGGCTGTAAATAACAATGCCTCAATGGAAGGAGCTTTCATACTGGTGAAATCATGTGAAATCTGTGTGAAGTAGCTTCTTAAGGGAATTTCTTAACTAGTTGATTGAGCATTTAATCTCTAAGCCAACTATATTGATAATGTCTTTTTTTCTCCTTTCAAAGTAGTAACTCTACATTTTATGACTTAGTAGACTTTAGTTCCCTTGTTGGAACTAACTATTAAGGCCAAGGCCGTAAACTTGATTCCTCTTTGAGCCAGATAATTTGGGCGATTTAGAGGGTGGAAGAGACCTTAGAGGTAACTAAATAGTTTTCCTCCATTTCTAAGCTAAGAGATGTTCAGTGACTTGCCCAAGGTCAAATCAGTCACAGAATATGCACAGAAAGGAATCTCAGAGACCTTCTCTGAGCCCTGCTGCAATACCCCTGATGATTGGTCACCTAACTGCTAATGAGCAGGAGGACCCACCAACTTCACAGGCAGCCCATTTCATTTTGAGATGGCCTTCATTCTTAGTAAGGGCAGCTAGGTGGTGCAGTGGATAGAGCATCAGTGCAGGAGTCAGGAGGATCTGAGTTCAAATCTCACCTCAGATACTTGACACTCACTAGCTATGTGATCTTGGGCAAGTCACTTAACCCTAACTGCCTCATCCTGGGTCATCTCCAGTTATCCTGATGAATATCTGGTCACTGGATTCAGATGGTTCTGGAGGAGAAGTGAGGCTGGTGACCTGCACAGCCCTCCCTCACTCAAAACAAAGTCAAGTGCAAGTCATGTCATTATTTCTCTGATGGCATGGTCTTCTTTGGCATTGAAGGATGAACACACACAATTCTTAGAAAGTATTTCCTTATGATCAAATCTAACTCTCCTTGTCTTCAAATGCTGCCAGTTCTTTTAATTTATTTTACTTTTTTCCTACTATTTCATAATCCTTAAAATTGCTTTCTAGTCTTCAGCTAGTGTTATTGGCAGACCAATATCAGGAGAGTGGAGTATAGAGGAATCTAAAAGAGAGGCATACAGAGAAGAAAGGGCAGCAGGAACATTGAACCAAAATCTGTATAGGATTCCTCACCACTACTTTGAAAGCAACCAAAAGTATATACAAATTAGGATCAATAGCAGCCTATGGTATGATCCAGTAAGTATCTAGTACTTTAAGAATCAGAAGACTATTTTTTTTTTTACTTTCTGATTAACAGGGATATTGAAAATATTCAGAATGATATGATTCTTTTAGCTCTTCAAATAATAGTGGTATAGCAATGTAAAATCAAATCTGAGCGTGTTTATTAAAATAAAATTTAGAGAAAGCCAGTCTTTTTGCTTAGAATGCTATTTAAAACAGTACAGGGCAGGGTTCTTAACAGGAGGTTCATTAACTTTTTTTATAACTATATTTCAATTTAATTGTGTCCTGCATACAAGGTGTCCCAAAAGTCTCAGATTTTTATTTTACAAATTTAAAATTCTTATTCTGAAAATGCACCTATATACTTCATCAGACTTCCAAAGAGGTTCATGACACAAAAGAGGTTAAGAACCCTCGTAAGAGACAAGAGAATCTATATCTAGAGTTAGATTTTTTAAATCTACAACTTCCAGGAACAATTATTTACTGCTAGAATTCATGAAATGCCATTAGAAAGTAAAAGCAAAATTATACTATGTTTAACTTTTTCTTCTTTCAGGGCCAAAATTTACATTTCAAATCAAGTCACATACAAAAATTTGAATCATTTAACCAATGGAAAATTAAGGAATCTTCATTTGTGACTTAATTCAAAATGTAAATTTTGAACACTGCCTAATTTTGGTATAGTTGACAGTTTCAGAGCTGCATGTGTTTTATTCGAGGAGGTGATGGCAAAACAATCCTTTGTTAGCATGAACACTTTCCTTAAACTTACAGAAGACTTAGTTTTTGGATCAATGCAAGTTACCACATTATCGATTGTACCTAGTATAGTGTAATGGGAAAGTTCAAGTCCTTCCTTTGCCACTTACTATCTGTATTATCCCAAGGCAAGACACTCAACCTTTCTGGGCCTGTTTCAACATCTGTAAAAAAAGCAGTTAAAGTAGAAGAGGAGCTCTTTGTTTATGGACACCTTTGACAGTCTGGAGAAGCCTTAGTTTCCATTCTTAGAATCATGTCTAATCAACAAGTATTTAATAGATGTCTACTTAACACATCCAGGCACCATACTAAGCATTTGAGATATAAAGAGAGTCAAGAAAAAAATGGTCCCTTGTTCTTAAGGAGCTCATGGTCTAATGGGGGAGAGAACATACAAACAACTATAAACACACAAGATGTGGACAGGATAAATTGGAGCCAGGCTTGGAGGGAAGACACTACTATTAGCACTACTAGTATTATGGAAGATGAGGAAAGGCTTCTCATGGGGGTGGAATTTTAACTGAGAAATTAAAAAAAAAAAGGTAGGAAGGCTAGGAGATAGAGATAAGCAGGGAGAGAATCCTCTGAAAATGTCTAGAGTCGGGAGATGGAGTATCTTGGTGCAAATCAAAGTGCCCAGGGTATCTGGATCATAAAGAGAGGAATAAGTTATCAGAAGACTGTGAAAAAAGTAGTGTTTTTAGTGCATAAAATTAAGGATAGAGGATTATAAATGAAACCAATTAGATTGAAAGTGATTGATTGTCAAAATCTGTTTTTTTAAAAATTCATAAATCCCACAGTAAGAACTTTTGGATTAGAAATCCCGAAAGTCCCTTCTGGTCCTAAATCTGTGATGGTGGGCATGATATTGGAAATGCACTATCCTCTGTAAGAAAATATTAAGCAGGCAAAAGCTCTGATGCTGTTGAAGATTCTTCTTGCATAAAAAGCAATTAGAGGATTCATTAATTAGAGGGTTTTTTTGTGCTTATCTAGATTTCTAATATGTTTCTTTTAAAGGAGATGGACTTCTTTCATTAAAGTCATTAGTCAAATACAAGTAAATCTGTACGTTTCCACAAACATGTGTGGATTTTATATTCTTCCATTTCATAGGAAGGATTAAAGCTTATCTGAAAGTTTGCTCTGTTGCAATTTTAATAGAAAAGTAAGACTTTATTTGAATATATGATTATCTTTCACATGGGAAAAGTCAGCAGTACTTTAATTCATTAATTCACCAGTTATTAATTACCTTGTAGATTCATTTGTCCTGATACATAATGAGCTATAGGTAGAAAACCTGCCCAGCTGGAAATAGACAACTCATAATCTTATACTTAATTATGGCATGTTCTTGAAATCATTAGGAAAACAGTTCTTTTAAGTTCTAGATTTAAACGTAAGTTGGCTTTAAACACGTCTTCCTACCCTGTGGCATACCTACCATTTTAAGGAATCGCTTAAGTCAATTTAAAACAAATAAAAATTGCAACATACATTGAAAGAAGGCCATTAGTGATGTAAATATTAGATTACCTCAGACTTGAGCTAAGCATCCATAAGAAGATATAGAATGATGATGATGATGATGATGATGATAGCTAGCATTTATAAAACACTTTAAGGTTTGCATAGCTCTTTAGATAATTTTTCTCATTTGATCCACACAACTCAGTTGGGCAGGTGCTATTGTCTTCATTCATAGTTGAGAATACTCATGCTGAAAGGAACTAACCTTTCCCAGGGTTATGCAGCTAGTAAGTGCCCTCTGCAGGAACCAAACTCATGTCTTCCTGACTTCAAATCCAACACTCTCTCCACTGTGCCACTTAATTGGTTATATTTCGCATATTCAACCTTCCATAATTTTATTCTGATGGCTTTGAAAAGCAGGCCTAACCAGTTGTTTAATTTTTAATCTTTTAGCATAAAATTAGAGGTCATGGTGATAAATGGTTATTGTCTGTTGGTTATGGTACTAGCATGTCATATTTATATACATACAGAGCAGTAGTCTAACATACATAGCTATAGATATGTTTTACACTTATAATTTCATTTTTATCAAGATGTCGCATCATAATCTTCTCTTTACGTATAATGTTAGTGAAATCTTTGCTTTTGTTCTGGGGAATTATCCTAGGTTTGGGATGAGCCGCAGATCCCCAGCCTCCATCGATCGTCAGAACACTCAGACAGACATCAGTGGCAGTGGGAAAGCCACGCCCAGCTGGCAGAGAAGTGAGGAGAGCATTGCTGACCAGATGGGTAAGTCATTCATTTCTATAGAAAGGAAATTATTTTTACCACAAGATTGAAGTCACCAAAGGTGACTGGCATCCAGGAGATGACTTTAAAAAGTGAAATAAAAGCTCTGTCTGCCTTTTAGTAGAAGTCTAACTTACTAATAAAAGTGAGGTAGAATCAGACCCCTGGGAGACTGTCCCAGATACTATTCCTGGAGAGCAACGAATGAAACACAAAGGATTTAAAGACTGTCTTTGCTTGAGATCCTCTACTCTTAGGATACAGACAGACTAGTAAGTTATCAGCTTCTTTAGTACCAAGAATAGTCACCACAACCATCAACATGCATATAAGCCACTTTTCCTCATTTTGTTTTAGTTTTTGCTTAATTTAATGTTTCATTGTGCACCTTTCCAAAGGGTGCCATTTATGTCATATGTATGTATTAGAACTATAGATTTTCTTTTCGGTTTTTAAGAAATCCTAGTACAAAATAGAAAAAAAATCCCGAGAAGATTTAAATAATTAAATAAATTTCTAGCTTGATTAGACACTTTTTCTACCATTGTACATTTTTATAACTCTGCAGTTAAGCTGTGACTAAGGAAATGTGTTAGTAGCGTTAAACAGCTGGGTACAACATTAACTCTCATAACATAAACTCTCATATGGAATTTTCATATTGTTTCTTCCCTTCTCTACATCATAGTTACTTCACAATGACTTAATGACACAAGTTGGGAATGGTGAGATTTTTGCTACGAATTTAATTTATTTTATTTTTATTTTTACCCCATCGAGTATTTCTGTGAAGTTCTTTCACCAGAACTGGCAAGGGTCTGGTCTGCTACATTTTCCTTTTCGGTCTCCATTAATAGTAATGGCAGAGTCACTATCAATCTGGGATGTGATAGGAAGAAATTTCAATACTAAAAGAAGCTTAATTTTTTGTAAGCTGAAGACTCAGTTTTATTATTGTTCAAAAGGCAGCTCCTGTTACTATTCTGTATCTTACTGTCTTCACATAATTGTGTTAACACATAATGGAGGATGGGATGGGAGCAGGCGTGGGGGAGAATATTTCACAGAGGCAGGAATTTATGAAGTGAAATGTAATTCTCAGGTTCTGAAGATATGCTTTATTCCAGTAACTTCAAAAACTCAGTGTGCTGTGCCTTGTTATTAAAGCCATCTGTCATTCTCCACTGTCTCCCCCCACCCCCATTTCTACCCCCCTTTTAATTTAAAAAAAAAAAAACCAAAACCTTAGATTGTACAGATGTGAAGTTCTCCTTTGGACAGACTGAGTTTAATCACATATGTTTTGATGGCAACAATACGTATGAAGCTGATCCCTTGTTAAGCATTATTTTTGCAGCTTCTGAGGGGTATGTTCAGTCTTTGAGCAAAGTTGCTGCCAGACCAGACACTTCTGTGCCATAAAAGCCTAATTCCTATATATATAAAATCAAGGGAGAGTGGAAGTAAGGAGGGAGAGATGGCGCGTGTATCTTGAAATTAAGAAGGATCATGATGAGATGCCTCATGGATTTATCTTTATTCTTTCACGTAAACTTAGATTTGATCTTTTTCCTCATGTCTCTTTTAATTCAGTGCCATAGCTCCACTTGGCACATCAGACCTTAAAGTTAATGCTGTTGAAGGACTTTGGACTTTTGGACTGTTCATTCCTTTTAGTAAACTGCATTTTTACACACTTTTTAGAGATCTATCCCAAAGTCTATAAGAAAGAGCATTTTTCACTTCAGTGTGAGAAGATACATACAAGTGACATCCTCTCTTCATTCCAAAACTCAGCATTTTCTTTGGGCTTGCAACTTAAAAGAGAGCTGTTGAGTTGTCTAAGAGCTGTTTTGTTCATGGCATACAAGCAGTCACCTGTTACCCTCAAAGAGAACACAGGGACTTGAAAAGTAGAATTAATAACGGGAGGGTTTAGACGTAATCCCTAATGAAGTATACTTTTCCCTCATCTGTACTCAGGTATGGGCCCAATTTTGTAAGAACAGCATTCTCTAACAACCCACACTTCACTAATTCACAGTATCCAGGAGATTTTCCTATCTGCTCCATCTTTCTCTGTATGTGACTATGTGCTTCTGAGAAAGAAATAAGAGGCTATAAACTCCTCTTGACAGTCTTAATAGCAGAAAGAAGGTGATCATCCTTGCTTGGCTGGATCCATCCATAGGGTACGGTTTTTGGGGGTAACAATTTTTGGGCAAATCGTCTTTCAGAAATGGTTAAGAAGAGCAGTGAAGAGAGTAGATTGCAAAGTGCCTTAATCCTTCAGGAGAAGTTCTGTATTATTTGTACCATTTTTGGGCAATATTTTAGTAAAGAGAATACTGATAAACAATTGCTCTTTTACCTTTGGAACCCCACCTTAATACCAACTTGGAGTTCAAAAGGAAGCCAATGTTTGAAGTAAACTAGTTGCTATGTGTCTTTTCTGTTGTGCCTAGCTTACAGTTATAGAGGACCTCAGGATTTCAATTCTTTTGTCCTCGAGCAGCATGAATATACAGGTAAAATATTTCCAAAGTACCATGGTAAGTAATATGTAACTGCATCCATGCCTGTCCAGGTAATGTAGTTCAAGCTAGGTTAGCCAAATGTCACGATTATTTTCATAAATCCAACCCATATATTCTAAATATACCCCCCAAACTAAAAGTGGATTACAAACTTTGCCCTGTTGCTCATGGCCTTTTTCTTTTTTTTCTTTCTTTTTTTCTTTTTTGGTTTGGTGGTACTTGGCTATGCTACTGTGTCCGATGTGACACACTGTCACCAGCTGCAAGCTTTATCCATCAACCACTCAGTTTCTGACATGCTGTCTATCATGTCAACTCTCAGTAAGCTTTATTGCTGAAGTTCCAAGTTTGCTGATCAATGAACTGAGAGATGCAATGCCAGGCCGTCTTCATTTGTTACCCATGTTCTTGCCTTTATCTTGTGCTTGCACCTAATATCATGTGTTATATTCCAGAGCCAACATGCCATCTCCCGGCTGTATCAAAGGTGTTGCCATCTTTCCGAGAGAGTCCTAGTGGGAGGTTAATGCGGCAGGATCCAGTTGTCCATTTATCACCAAACAAACAAGGGCATGTAAGTTAACTTAAGAAACAATAAAAGAGCTTGAAGTGTTTTACTTCCTAACCAGGGATAGCTTTATATAACTCAGAGACTGCATACCTTTGAGAAACATTATTGCAGAATCAGCTCAAGATAGGATTTCTTTGTTGGAATATAAAGGAGACGTCAAAGTAGACCTCGTTACCTTTTCAGTATTCTGAAGCCTAACAGTAAACGTGTTCATGGAAATATATTCCAGCCAGTTGAATAGGTGATTTAGGAAAACATTTAGAATAAACAAAGGATCTGTGGGAATGTTGATTACTCTACAGTTGAATATTCATTATGAATTCGCATATTTAAAGTTTTTAATTTCTGAAGTTTTAGCTTATGAGATTTGCAAAGATGTCTGCTATTAAAAAATTAATTTCAGTTATATTCCTACTCCTATAAGTCTTAGAACATGATACATTTTCATATTTTAGTGGGAACTTGGCTACATTGTTAGTCATTAACATTTATGAAATACCCAGGATATTCAAAGTATTTTGGAAAGTTCTTTAAAAAAAGGATAGTCCCTTCTCCATTATTTGAATGTCAATTTTATCTAAGTAGTTAATCTCTTAAGGCCAGTGTATGAATTTTGTACAGTGGAAAGAGCTCTGGATTTGAAATGAAAAGACTTGTATTCAAATCCCAGCTTTACCATTGCCAGTGCTGCTGAAAAGAGAAGCAGTTACCAGTTATTTACACTTTAGTCTGAATGGATTTCAGTTTCTTTTCATAAAGGCACATCACCCTGGAGTAAAAATGCATATTAGTGATATATATGGTTGTTTAAATCAGCACCAATTTTCTCTGGAAGATAGATCTTTTCCTTAAGGAAATGCCTTCCCCGTGACATCAGCCAAGTGAATAATGTATTGTGTCCCTCTTTAAACAAATAAAATGTATGCATGTTTCCTTCTCTCCTCAGCCTGCTTTTCATCTCCACCAAAAAGCAGAAACCTGTCTTAATTGAAACACTGTTTTAATTGCATGTGTGTTTTGAATCTCATTTCTTCTTTCTCCTTTTCTCTAGATAATGAATTAAATGATTTTCTATGGATTCTAGAAAATGCCCCTTTTAAACAACATAGCCATTGCCTAGGACATGCTCCTATGAGTAAAAATCATCCAATGGGAAGGTGTCACTCCCAGGAAAGTGCTTCCTACATATGGGGGAGTTGGGGGATGATGGAAAGTGAAATTTATTTGGGAGTCAGTCTTACATCTGTTCTGTTATTCAGGTTACTATGAGTAATCAGGCCTTCTGGAATAATGAATTCTTCCAAATGACAAGTCCTTTAGAAATGGCATCCCCTTTCTATTTTTAAGATTAAATGAGGTGCTTAGGACTTTTTAAAGACATGCTTTCTTTTCATGTGAATTCCTAACAAGTAAGGGAAAATGTTCTTAAAAAGACACGCACACGCACGCGCACACACGCGCACACACACACACACACACACACACACACACACACACACATATACCCCATAGACTTGAATTGTGGGGATATTTTGAGGTTCCATGTCTCCACTTTTGATTTTCCAGTGTCCTTGATGCATCAAAATCGCCTTGCTTCATGGAGAACTTACAAAGATTTCCAGCAGTGCCATGTTTTTTTACCTGTGTTTTCCTTGTAGACATGGAGTAAAAACCTGACTTTATCTTTTCAGTCTGATAGTCATTACTCAAGCCACTCCAGCAGCAATACTCTCTCCAGCAATGCATCGAGTGCTCACAGTGATGAGAAGTGGTATGAAGGTGATCGCACAGAGTCGGAGCTTAATAGCTACAACTATCTTCAAGGCACCTCTGCGGATAGTGGCATAGATACCACTTCCTACGGCCCCAGCCATGGCAGCACAGCATCTCTGGGGGCTGCCACATCATCTCCTCGCTCAGGGCCTGGAAAGGAAAAGGTGGCACCGCTGTGGCACAGCTCCAGTGAAGTTGTCTCCATGGCAGATAGGACCTTAGAAAAAGAAAGTCATGGAGGAGACCGGAAAACAGAGTCTTCACTGAGCCTGGATATCCATAGCAAGAGCCAACCCACCTCAAATCCTTTAACAAGGGAGAACAGTACTTTTAGTATTAATGATGCTGCTTCTCACACAAGGTAACAATCCTCTCCAAATACCATTTCATTTCCAGTCCTCCATCTAGCATCTCCTTCCTCCGTAGTCTACCAAGTATTCAAAAAAGTTGAAGGAAACCACCTACTTCAGTTCTGCAGAATTTTAGAAGAAGCATTCAATTAGTGAAGAATATTATTGAGCATTTAATGCTTTGTCGATCAGATCATAAAATACTTGATGGGTAGTCCTGTAATCATAATACATTTTAAAACTAGAGAATTCTTTCATATCTGTCCTTTTTAAATTTGAATTATGTTTTATTTTTCTTTCCTAAGGTGCTTATTATTTCAAGCTACTGGGTACTTTTAAAGAATCACAGAGAAAAGGCAGTAATTTTGCATATCATTTGATAATAGACAATGCAAAATACAACAATCTCATATTTGCAAACCTTTTCAGGGGAAAAAAAACCTATCAAATTTTAAAGGGAAAGGGTGATGTTATACAAAACGTTTTCATGGTGGTTTTTTCAGCTTAATCTCACAGGAATGGAGGAAGGATCCAGCAGAACAGATTAAGTAATTTAGAGAGAGAGAGTGATAATTGTGTAGCTCTAGACAAGTCACTTACCCTTTCTGTCTCCAGGTGTTGAGATTATGAATTCCAGAATCTAAGATTATAAATCCCTGAAGAGATTTTCATCCATGAGGGTTCTGCACACTAATGAAATCAAAGACACAAACAAAAAATACAAAACAGTATAAATGTCCACACATACACTTCTCAGAGTAAAAAAGTCTGTATTCCCTAATAAAGTTGTCTTCCCTTGGCTTTCAGCCAGAAACCAAAGATTAAAACTTTACCCATTATTAGAGTTAGCCATTCTGTCATTCTCTTTGTAGAACTGTTCATCTTAGTACTGGTTTCTCTTTTTCACTCTTCACTTTCTTTTTTAAGAAAAATGATAATTTTTGTTTTCACATCACTTCCATTTCCCATTTGATAGATAATTTTTCTTCTTTTCATCCCTCCCAGGGAGCCTTCACTTATAATAAAAGAGGAGGAGTGGAATAGAATTCTCCAAAATTAACATCAGAAAATTGGCATGCATTATTATACACACCCATGGTTCCCTCCTTCAGAGAAGCAAAGTGACCACCCTGTACTTTCATTCTGTAGTCAAGTTCTTTTCTCACCTCTCATGTCTTCATCTATCCTCACGAAAGGAAAGAGCTTACTAAGTGAGGCTTAGTCATGTTCTGTCTGGTATTAAGTACAAAGCCATCTGTGCTTATCCTACACTAGTTCACTAGACTCACTAGGTAAGTTTAATCATTTACTCTTCATTTGGACCAGTATAGAAGTAATCACTTTTTCTATCTGCTCAGTAAAATCACTGATTGAGGAACTGGAGGGATAGATTCCTGAATCTGTGGCTGGAAGGGACTTCAGAGGCTGTCTAGTTTGACACACTCATTTTCCACATGAGGAAATCTGAGACCTAGGCAGTGTCTTCAGAGGTGAAGTGTAAACCAGATCTTCCAAATCTCTCAGTCTTTTCAAGGTACCTAGTAGAGGGCATGATTAATGGGGGCATCATGAAGGCATCCTGTTCTTTCAGAAGGAGAAAAACAATTAAGGGATAGCTTCACAACTTGAGCATCAGTTTGGCTTTTCCAGTCTTCAGAAGTTGTATACAGTCATAGAATATATTTAAAAATTAGGTTATTTTCTCTGTAGTTCAAAAGGTTGTCTTCATCCTCTGTTTCTCTGGTTTTCCTTTCAGTTCTTTGTCTTAAAGGTCTGCACTTTTTTTTTTCAAGAATTATGTTACATTTCGGAAACAGGGCTCTGTTCCAAATTTTCAGGACATTTTCCTAATTTAAATACCATAATGTGTGATAAGTTGAGAGGCAGAATAGCATAGTGGATAATGATCTGGCCTTGACACCTATAGACTTGTATGATCCTGGATCATCGTTTAACTTCTCATTACCCCAGGCAGTTTTCTAAGACCATAAGTTACATAGCAGGTGCCCATCTGCATTGGTAGAAGAAATTCTATACTGGGAACATCTTATACTACTGAGATCACAGGTCCAGTCCCTAGGTCAAGGTTTGAATGAAATCAGCATAAGATGAACTTGAATACAGTTACCTCTTTGTACCCAAAACACATCAGGATTGGACCATTCACTGTTGATTGAATTATTTATGAAATCTACTCCAGGATAAATCCCACTGAAAAGATAGATGTCTTAACTTTTATTTTGATTGGATGCCTGCGTGGTGCAGAATTCACTGTATATTATCTAACATTCTGATTTATATTAGCTGTATAGAGATACGTTTTTGAATTTGAAGTAATATAAAACATTTAAATGTTTGGAAAAATAACAATTAGGTGAGTCTTTAGGACATAGATTTTGTGGAGACAATAGCAAGACCTGCTCCTTCACCCCTGACATCCTAACTGATGTATTAAAAACCGTTAGTTTCAGGACTTGGATAACTTGAATGCTTTTGTGCTTTGGGTGGGTTGGTGTAAGGAAAAAGATCTGTAAAATGAGAGATTTAACAACTATTCTCTGTTAGAAGAAAAGAATTTGGTAACCAAATGAACATTGCAGGAAGAGCTAAAATCACTGCAAATTAGAGTGTTTGTGTCCTCTGAAGACAGGAACAATAATTAATGTGGAGATCACTTGACAATGCATGAAAGAGCTTGTACCTGAGAATTGGTGACAAAAAGTAAATTATAGTGATTAAATTCTGCTGCAGTACTTCTGGCTGGGCTCTGTTCCTTTCCACTATCCCTATTGATGATACTGCAGGTTTTTGGTGGCATCCCATGAGAACTGCATTAAAGTAGGTTGGTAATTATATAGTATTTGTTATTTCTGAGTGTCATTATGAGAAACCATAAGCACTAATAACTTCCCAGAATTATTTTTTTTTTGACATTAGCCTAGTAATTCTTAAACTTTTTTAGCTAGATAAAGTCATGTTATTGTGGGTGTTTGGTTTTGTTGGGACTTTTTTTTAAAAAAAGCCATTTTCAGTGAAATGTAGGAATCTAATACCCAGTGGTATTCAGTTTCATTGACTCTTTCATTTTTGAATTTTAATATATAAGTTCTTCAAAATATTGGTTAATGGTCAGGATAAGAGATTGACCTCTTAGGGTATGGCTCCTTCCTGTTACAATTTGTCATTTCTTGAGGAAATACTCCTTCTTTGAGCTCTGACCTTGCCTTCAGGATGCTGTTTTTCTATGTTGACAGAAGGCTTTCACAATCAGTGTTAAATAACCCTAATCCAACCAAACAATGCCAAGGACAGCCACCCATATAAACTAAGAAGAGTGCTCCTGCCCTCCCACTCCTCCTGCCCACCACTATTGGGCACTGAATTGTACTGATCAAACATTGTAACCTCATAGAAAGGAAAGAAGAGAAGATGGGAAGGAATTTATTAAATATCTACTATATGCCTTGTAGATTTTATCATTAAGAGATTGTTGGTAACCTCACAGATCATTTTCCAACTTCAAAGAGGTTGGAAGCAAGATTGCAGAGGCTTGAGGAGTGTGAGCAGAGGACATGGAAGTCTTGAGGGTAAATAGCTTTTTCTAGTTTTGGCTGAGAAAAGGAGGAAAGATGTCCACCAGAGATTTAGTGGCTCACGGTGATTTTCTCAGGAATACATCCAGCCAATAATGTGCTTGGCATTTCTTCCTTTCTGATGTTAGGTCCTCTTCATCTGTACCAACTTTTTTTTCTATAAATTTCAATGAAACTACCTTATTTTTTTATTGGAGAAGAATCTGTAATTTATTTCTGGTTTTTAAGTATCTAGAAATATAAAATCTTTTTTTAAAACTTGCAGTCAGACTTTTTAAAGCTTGCAATTGAACAGGTATATTATTTGAAATATTTATTAAAACTTTTGCTTCCCAAGGGTAGCTGGGTGATCAGTGGCCCTGGAGTCAGGAGGACCTAAGTTCAAGTGAGGACTCAGATACTTAACACTTAACTAGCTATGCAATCTTGGGCAAGTCACTTAATCCCAATTGCCTGACCTCCTCCTTCAAAAGAAACCCCAAGACTTTTGCTTCTCTTATACAGAGGAAACATCCAAGAGTTCAGTTTACCTTGATATCTAATCATAGGTACAGATGACCCAGGCCCCACATCTCTAGTTTTCTCAGCTGCAGAGTGAGGATAGTAGTAGCACCTACCTCAGGATTGTTGTGAGAATTAGATGAGGGAAACTTTGGTAAAACACTTGGTTTATTGTCTGGCATGTAGTATATGTTTAATAAATGCACTCCCACCTTCTCTTCCTTCTTTCCTTCTCTTCAGCCTTGGATATGGAGTTGGTTGATTGTTTTAGTGGACTTTCTAATTAATGATGCCTAACCAAGTGTAAATATATTAAAAAAACAGAATTCCAGTGGTTAAAATTACAAGTGGCTATTTTTCAAAAAAAATGATCCCTCTTCAAGTCACAGAATTAAACTGAATTATTTCCATCATTCAACAAAAAAGTCAATGATTGATTTCTTCCCAGTCTAGTTAATCCAGCTAAATGATTTACTGCTGAAGGTACCACATTCTACAGTGTCATGAAGTCAAGAAACTGGACATGAGAACAAGGGTCACTTAATTCATTGGATAGGATAAAAAATAATATAGAGATAAGGATTTATCCTAGTAGGTTTTTTAAAAAAAACCTCCAAGGAATGAAACTCCACACCTTCCTTGGTAATTAATTTCAGCATATAATTAGTCATTATCAGGAAATATTCTTCCATTTTTAACCTGAATTATTCCTGCAACAGTTGAAATGTTTTCCTTCTGTTTGATCTTCATTTAAGAAAGTGAAATAATTTTGTTTAGCCACCTGCTTCTTCTAAAAGCTTTTTTACCCAACTCAAAACATGCAAAAAAAATTATTTTGTTTTTCTTTCTTTTTTTGTTTTTTAAAAAGGCTTCCAGCAGGAAATGTTTTATCACTTCCCTTGACACGTAGCTTCTTCCAATATTTAGTCATTCTGAAATTCAAGAAGTTCTTTCTTACATCTAGATTAAATCTCTTCTGCCACAATTTGTCTGTTTCTCTTCACATAGTCTTGGAAGTAGACAAATGGCATAAAACTCCCCATCTTTACTAATCATTAATACCTTTGAAGGAAGCACTTACCTTTTAACTATCTCAAGTTTAGGCTGACCTCCCTCCATTCTTTTGATTTTCTGTTCTTGTAACCCCACTTTTTTGCTTATGATCTTTGGATTCTCCAGATTTCTTAAATGTTTTATATAAACCGAATTCAAATATGGTATTCTAATAAGATTGTTGACTGTGTCAACATACTCAGTGTTCTTCTTACAATCTAATACCATCTTTTTAAAATAGTAGTTCGTTGTTGATTTATGTTTAGTTTGTGCTCCCTTTAATGACTGCTAGATTTTTTTTCCTGCCATATGTGTACTTACTAAGACTTCTCAAAACACATGGGGTGGTTTTTTCTTCAGCTTACTACCACGTACATGTAAAGATTATACTGCTTTCAAGGAGTTTTTCCTCTAGTTTGTTGCAATTACTCAAAATTTTTCTATAAATTCAATTTTATTTATTTGTTTAATATTTATTAAATCGCTGCTCTGTTTGATGTATTTTGTTAGATCCTGAGGTTACAAAGATAAGAAGGACTTGATCTGTGCCCTGAAAGGAACTTTAAGACCTTGATTCCTTTAATAGATTTTTCTTCTTTAACCTTTTAATCTCAGTGACTGTCCTCTGAACACTTTCCAAATCCCTCTTAAATTGTGGCAGTCAGCCTAGCCACAAAACTATGTTTAAAAGCCAATTTGTGCTGAACATACTGGAAATATTACCTAATTAGCATCTTTTATATTCTCCATCACCTGGAGGATTATTTGTCTATGCAACTTGGATTATCCTAGCATTTAGCCTGTTAGTAGATTTTGCTTCACCTGTTGGACAGATGGCTAATTGTGAGTCTCCCCCTCCTAAGAAGTTTATAATAATATCCAGTCTGTCTTAAACTTATCCCTCCCAAGCCTAATCAGGAGATTAATCTTAGATGGTTTCCTACACTAACTAATGATAACTAACATTTATATTGAGCTTTCTGTGTGTCAGGTACTGTTCTAAGTGCTTTGCAATTCTTATCTCATTTGACCCTCACAACAGTCCTTGCAGGTAGGCACTATTGTTATCCCCATTTTACAGATGAGAAAACCTAAGGCAAACAGAGGTTAAGTAACTTTCCCAGCAACACACAGCTAGTAAATGTCTGAGATCGGATTTAAACTCAGATCCTGGAAGCTTTATCCACTGCACTGTCAATCTGCCCCAACATAAAGAGGAAAGAAATACTGGAAAATCGATTTTGGTTTTGTTTCTAATCCTGTTTGTAAACCTTGTTGTTCTTGTCAATTCCTAGCTGATATTGCAGTGGACTAGAGGCCAAGGAAGACCTGAGTTCAGGTCTCATCTCTAATGCATCCTGGCTTGTGTGACCTTGGGTAAATCACTCAACTTCTCTGTGTCCTAGGCTATTCTTGAAAAAGCTGTTGTACACTATTAGTGGAAGAGTTTTCTCACCCAGGAATTCCATGTACCTTTGAAATTACGTATTCAGTTCCCATCCCTATTTATTGTTCACTTGAAAGGTATAGTTTTGACTGCATACAGTTATTTGTGAAGAGTGTGTGTTGCCATTATATGGTTTGCATTTCACACTTTGAATCAGTTTCAGCCAACAGTTTTATGTATTAAAATCTATTCAAGGATAAATATCTCCCTTATATAATCACTTTTGATAATAAATAAAATGAGAAGACCAGTTTAAACCGTATAGATTTGTTCCTTTTTTTCTACTGTGAACTTGCATGAGACTTTATCCTCACCCCAGTTTTTGAATTAACCTAAATGTTGGAAGAACTGTTTTCATTATTCTCCCTTATTGCAACCATTACTCTCAGGCCTCATGCAGATATATTTGTAATAACTAATGAATGATTCATTAATTATAAACAGCAGATGGCAAAGGAAATAGAGCATGGGCCTGGAATCAGGAAGACCAGGCTTCAAATCTGGCCTCAGATGAGTAATGGCTGTGTGACCCTGGGCAAGTCACTTAACTTCTGTTTGCCTTGGTTTCCCCATTTGAAAATGGGAATAGTAACAGCACCTGCTTCACAGGGTTGTGGTGAAGATCAAGTGAGATAATATTTCTAAAAAGTCCTTAGCACAATGGCATGTCCCTTTGCTTCTAGAATTACTGATTTGAGTCTAAATGTATGATTTCCTCAGCTTAAGGAACCCCTAGTATGGAAACTTCTACTAATGTAGGTCAGCATTTTTTAATTTTTGTAAGTTACCTAGGGCACTTAACACTGAGAGGTTGGATGACTTGTCCAGTCATACAACCTAGGATGCATTAGAAATGAGACCTGAATGCCACATCTTCCTTGCCTGGGACATGGCCATGACACACATTCTAGTGTGGATCAGAAGCAGTACTTGAACCAAAGACTTGCTAACTTTGTCCATTATACCCTGTTACTTCAAACTAATCCCATCAATCAAGGTTGTAAACTCATTTCTATAACACTCCTAACATAGGAGTAAGGGACCTCAATTTAATTTTTTTCTGGATCTCAGGGCAAGTATCTGTACTTGTATATAAAATGCTTTATGGGTTATAATGCCTTATATAAAATGCAAGCTGCTATTATTGTTGCAGAGATATAAAATAACTTTAAAATAACACCAAAGGACACAAAATGATTTATTCCATTAACATCTGTGTGTATGTATGTCTCTCTGTGTGTGTATCTTCACAAATTACTGTGTGTTTCTGTTTTACTCTGTATGTCCTTGTTTTTCTCTCTTACTAAACTATGATTCATAGTGCATCCTTTTGCCTCTGTATAAGTTCTTTGTGTCTTCTCTGTCCCTCTTGGTATCTCTTTTCTCTCCCCTGCCTCTCCCTTTTAGTTTATCTCCTCTGCATGTTGTTTTCTGTTTCTGTCTTTCTCTGCTTCTTCCCTCTTTGGAATTTCATCTCCCACAACTTTTTCTTTTTTAACTTTAACTAGCTCTCATATGGACCTGATGTTTCTTGGTGTTTCAATTATTTATTGAACAGAATTTGATTTCTCTGTTCTCATTGTAAAAGCCAGTCAATGAGGCATGGATATCATCTTGTACAAAAGTTAGCTTATTTCTTTTTTGGTTATGTAGCCCTCAATTGAATGTTTTCTATGTACTTGGTAAGAGGGAAACATGTTCTTAAAAAAGAGGATCCCATTAGAAAGGAGAAACTAGGCTTGGCCAGTTACTTTTGAAGTAGGCTAAATGACAGTGATGGAAATTCACTTTCCTTTTTGTTTATCCTAATCTTCATCCAAGTGCTTTATCTTTTGCCAAGTTTTAGCCCAATTACTTCTCAGCAATTACAAGAATGAAGCAAGCTTTGCCATCTTTGTAGTCTGCAGATAGCACATGAGTTTTGTTTATTATTATAAAGGCTCTTTGTTGTCAAAGTTAATCTAGGTAAAGTTTGAATTAATATGGCTAACACTCCTTTCCCCCGCCCCCCCGGCCCAAATCATCTTTACTAATTCTATTTCTTCCCTTTAACCTTTTCTGAATCTTTTCCTGGGGCCATTAGTTGATTTGAGTTTCTCCTCCTCTACCTTAATTCACTGACCATATTAGTGGAAATGATGATGAACAAGCAGTGGGAGAGGAGAATAGCAAAGAACATGGGCAATTGACCCCCTGAACCTCTTAAAAATTAGAATTCGTTTAAGCTGCCTTTGGTTTTTCCTTAAGCTAGTAATTTCAATAGTATTCTATATTGTGAGAGGGAAATATCCAGAGGGATATAAGTCTTGATAATTAGGAGGTTCTCTGCAATCTTTCAGAATTCTATATGAAAGGAATTTCCTTTTAGTCAATAAGCACTTATTAAGAGCTTGTTATATGCTAGGCATTGTGCTAAGGATATGAAGAAAGGCAGAAGATAGCTCCTGCCCTCAAGGAGCTCATAATTTAAGAGGATGGGAACCACAAACCAATCAATACAAACTACAACAGAGGTGTCAAAAACTCTTGTGGTCCTTAGATGCAAAAACATCCTCTGGAGAGCCCTGAATCACATTGAAATGTAAATGAGAAATATTTAGCAAATTAATAAACCATAATAAAAATACAGTGGAACATAGATAAAGGTAATCTGTGTTTTTGTAAGTCAGTAATACACAGCTGACGGGTCCTTGGGTATGAACCCATAAGTGTATGGTCCTTAGTGTTTCTGTTTGAGTTGTACATTATAGGAAATAATTAAGGAAGGAAAGGCATTATGAGAGGTAATTAGACTTCCTGTAGAAGGTGGGATTAGTGAATTGGAAGTGTCATTGGCCAGTTTTTAAATACTATTTGAGTCTTGTTTTTTTCAGATACCACATGCCAGGAACCTAGTAGGTACACATAATGAGAAGGAATTTTGGCATGTATCGCCATTCTCTTTGGGTAGTTCATAAGTTCAAAGATTTAGAACGATAAATCTGGTTTGACAAGTAAGAAAATCGAGGCGCCAAGAATGTTTCTCCCAAATTCAGACAGTAGTAAGTAGCAGAGATAGATTTGAACTTGAGTCTTAAGACTCCTCAGCCACCACGTTGTTTACCATCAGTATACCTAGAGCACGTTGAGTTGGATTTTCCTGGGATATATTCAGACAATGAGAACTAAGAATGAAGTGAAGGAAAAATGTTACATGTAGCAAACAACTCACACCTTGGAACTAAGCACTATATTATTTTAGCCTAGAAACAAAAGTATCCCATGATAAGTAGCCTTCATATGAGAATATAAAGGCTTGAACCTAGACCAAAAGTTGAATTCACTTTAAGTGTCACCATAAAGAAGACGTACAGTATCCCACCCTCCTGTACCTTTTCCTTGTTTTACTTCATCCATAATCCTCATAGATGTTCATCCCTCCAGGGTAGACTATAATAAACTTCAATAACTGACTTTTTAAAAAAAAGCTTCTTTGACATTCTCATATTTTTTTTTTGTTTTAGTCTAAAATGCAGAGGGGGACCCAGAGTACCACTTATTTCAATGGGCATTTAAATCACAGGCAATAAAGAAGGCCAGTAACTGACCTCCTTTAGAAGTGTATAAATTGTTCATCTTTTTAGGATTACAACCCTCAGCTATGGCAGACTTGTTCCAGTGGCAGTAATTTTAACATTGTATTCCCAGTGACAGAATGTGGCTTTAGTAAATAATTATACAAGATGCATACATGCAAACTGAAGTCAAATTTTGTCTTTGTTACGCTTCTCTCCCAGTACCATGAGCTCACGACACTCTGCCAGCCCTGTTGTTTTCACCAGTGCCAGAAGTTCACCCAAAGAAGAGCTTCATTCTGCCACTTCCCCGCAGCTTGCACCTTCTTTCTCCTCCTCCTCTTCCTCCTCTTCTGGTCCTAGGACTTTCTACCCTCGGCAGGGTGCTACTAGCAAGTACCTGATTGGATGGAAAAAACCTGAAGGGACAATAAACTCTGTGGGGTTTATGGATACAAGAAAGTAAGAGCATTTTTTGCTTCTATTGCTTGGTTGTTCGTTTTAAACGTGAAGACAAGAAAGACAAGAGCTGCTGCTTTAGAGAAAACAACATAAAAGGGGGAGGGGGGCAGCAACAAAGGTGAATAACGTATGTACTTATTATTTGTGTACATACTGGTCATGTCATCATTTCACAGATTCTCATCCTTGAATGAGCAGTGGCATAGACATTAGGATTTGAGTCTTAACTTTCCAGAGATAAAAAACACTTACTTTAGAAGAACTGGCCATCTGGTATACCTATTGAACACTTGGGCCACTCTGATGTTTTTGCAAATGTTAAGTGCACTATTCTCAGCTGATGGTAGCAACTGTACATGCAGCTAGACACCAAAGGGAATACCTCAGAGGGGAATCCCTGAGCGCATGCACACACACACGCATGTATATATTTTTGTACTTTGTATACAATAGAAATTGAAAGGTAAGTTGAGTCATTTGTTTTAATGCAGAAAATAATTGGGGGGTGGATAACCAGAATTGTTTTTTCCAATGGGTCTAGTGTCATTGTTTTATTCAACTTCCACTCTTATATTGATTTATTAAGGTGATTATCCCTTTAGTATTTAAAGACAATTATTTAAACATAATTTCATTCCTTTAACAGGTGCTTATTTAAGTAAGATCTGCTTTAATTACATAAAGTTCACCTACCTCCCTCCTCCACAACCTTTTCCCCTAGTTTAGGGTGCTACTCTCAGTGTTACTGATTTTAGTTTCTGCTGTCTTCATTTCTTTTAAGACGCCACCAGAGTGATGGCAATGAAATAACCCACACCAGGTTGCGTGCCTCTGCCAGGGATCTCCGGGCATCCCCAAAGCAAACATCTAAGTCAACAATTGAGGAGGATCTAAAAAAACTCATTGACTTTGAAAGTCCAACTCCTGAATCACAGAAAAATTTTAAGGTATGTAAAAGGAGTTTTCTCAAGAAATATATAATTTGTCAATCAACAAGTTTTTATGAAGAACTTCAAGACAATCTCTAACCTCAAAGAGCTTATATCCAAATGGGCACATAAAATTGTGTGCAGAATACAGGGTAATCAGAGGGGTGGGGTGGCATTAGGAGAAGGGCTCAAGCAAGAAGGAAGGTCTTCATGTACAAGGTGGTACTTGAACCCATTTATGTAGGAAGCAATCAAAAAACATTTAGTAAGGACTTACTATGTTCCAGGCACTGTTCTGTGTTGTGCTGAAGATATGAAAAGGGAGGGTGGGGGTACCATTCTGCACTCTAGGAGTTCACGTTCTAATGGAGCAGACTATATAAATAACTATGTACATACATGGTATACATGGAAGGGAATCTCAGAGGGAAGATACTGGCAAGAGATGGAGCCTGGGAAGGTGCAGGGCAGGAAAGGCCTCTTACAAAAGGTGGGATTTAAGCTGAATCTTGAAGGAATCTGTGGTAGCTAAAAAGTAGAGGTGAGGGGAGGAGAGCATTTCAGGCATGGAGTCGGGAGATTGTGTGTGAGGAACAGCAGAGAGCCCTGTGCTGCTGGATTATAGAATGCATGAAAGAGAGCAAAGCATAGGAACCATGAAAACCTAGGAAGGGATCTAGCTTGATGGGCCAGACAGAAGATTGTATTTGGTCTGGGAGGTAACGGAAACACTGAAGCTTATGGAGCAGGGCTTATTGAAGATAGGATTACAAGGCTACACTTGGCCTTTAAGAAATGGGGAGGGGGAACCAATTAGACTGTTACTAAAGGGGTCCAAGTATTAGGTAATGAAGGCCTGAGCCAGAGTTGTGGCTCTGTGGGGTGGGGAGGTGGGACAGGTGTCAGGACACATATATAAGAGGATTTTATAAAGGTAAAAATGAGAAGATTTGGCAACAGGTCTTATGTGTGGGGTGAATGAAAGTGATGAGTCAAAGATAACACCAAGGTTGCAAGGTAGGTGGCTGGCAGGATAGTAGTAATGGGAAAATTGAGAACAGGGAAGGATGTGGAGGAAAAGATAATAAGTACTGTTATTATCATGTTGAAGTTGAGGTGTCTACAAGATACCTAGTTATAGATGTCTACAAGATAACTGGTGATGATGTGGTACTTGAGCTCAGAAGAAAATTGGAAGGCACATGTAGATCCTGAGAACTGTCAGGTGATAGTTGTTTCTAAGGGACCTGATAAGCTCCCCAAGTGAGCATGTTCAATGAGTGTGTTCTGAGTAAAGATCCAGCAAAGGAGACTGAGGAGGAGTAATCATCCAGGTAGGTGGTTAACCAGGAGAGAGCAGTCATGAAAGAATGTCCAGAAGCTGGCAATCAACAGTGTCATAGATTGCAGAGAGCTCACAGAACATGAGGCTTCAGAAAAGGCTGATCTTAGAAGGGAGAAGTTTCATTTAATTGATAAAGGTCAAAAGCTAGACTGCAGGGGGTTTAGAGGACAATGAGAGGAGAAGAAATGTGGGCACCTAGTATAGACAGACAGTTTCTCTTAAATTTTAGCCAAAAAAGGGAAGATCCATTTGGGCAAGATCTTGTCCCATAGAGATGTGGATCAAGAGAGGTTGTTGAGTCCGGAAGAGACTTTCATATGTTTGTAGACTTCAGGGAAGGAGCCAGTAGAAATAAAGAATTCTAAGAGGCAGAGATGAGATAAAAATACATTAGAGACATAGGGAAGCCACATGGTTAGATCTGAGCTTTAGAAGAATCACTTTGGATAACAGGTTGGAGAGACTTGAAGCCAGGACACCAATTAGGAGGTTACTGCACTAGTGTAGGTGAGAGGTGATGAGGGATTTAACTAGTGCTGGCTGCATGTGTAAGTGGAGAGGAGGTGAGAGACAGGAGACGCTGACACTGGCAAGATAGAAAAGGAAAAGGCGAAGTTGGATGTGAAAGTGAAATGCAAGGTGAAGCATGAATTGACTGTCAGTCTGATGATCTTCACATCACTGTTTCAGAAGTGTTAGAAGATAACTTCTTAAATACTAGAAGATTCTGTCAATTTTTCTTTTTTTACTTAATCATCACAGGTCCTGCGTTGTAAGACTGGAATAATCTTTGACACTCCTCTCTCCTTGAAATTCCCCAAATCAGGTCATCATGAAATCCTCCTTATGTTTTCTGAACTTTCAAAAAAAATTGATAAAGAACCATATTGTAAAAGATAGGTTGATTTTAGTCAGTTACTTTGGAAGTTCCCTAAAAGAGTCTGAATTACAATGACTCCCTAAGTAACTTTATTCTGATTTAATCAAAATTCATTTTTCTTTTTTGTATAGAAGCATACATGAATGGGTTTTGTCCTTGTTTTCTCAAGGTAATGAATAACGTCTTCTGAACTTTTATGATGTCCCTATAGCATGTACTATATAAAATATTCTTTTGAAAATGACTACTTAGCAAACATTTTCTTCATTACTTGAATGAGTGCATACACAACATGCTTACCAGACACACTAACTATGATCATGTGAGAAAATGTCCATGAAAAAATACTTATGAGCATTTTGAGGGAGATATTTATTACATTTTAGGCATAGAAATTGATAAGTAGAAAGCTGTTAATCAATTTTGGTTTGTGTTGCTATTAAATATTAAGTTTCTAAGAAAAGATCTGATTTTTTTTAATCTAATATGATGTTAGGAGTGTTGAGAAATATAGTATCCAGAATACTCTCTATTCCCTCTGTTATCTATTCAACATCCGGTCACATCTATGGTGTTGGGTTCAGTACTGGATGCCGCATTTTAAGAAGCACATTGACAAATTGGGTATTATTCAGAGGATGATTGTGATATATGATGGTAGGCAGCTCAGAGCCCATTATATGCAAAAGATCAGTTGAAGGACCTGGGGATGTTTGACTTGGATAAATCTTGGTTCGGGGATAAGGAAGGGCAGGGAGGCAGGAAAAAGTCCTGTCTGAGTTTTTCAATGGTTATTGTATGGAAGAGGAGGGGTTGTGTTTTTTTTTTCCAACAGATATAACTAGGAACAAAGGGTAGAAGTTTCAAAGAGCCAAATTTAGGTTCAATGTTAAAAAAAAATTCTTAAGAACTGAATCTATTCAAAATTGGTGCAGGCTGTCTTGGAGAGGTAGTGGGCTCCCCATCACTGATATTTTTTGAGCTGCAGCTGGGTGACCACTTGTCAAGCAGAATCCCTCTTCAGCTACAGGTGTTGTCTAGATGGCTCCCAGTCTGTGATTCTGTAATGCTGTTGATACCGTTGACTGACAGATACCATTTTACTCATATGCCTCGTATAACAATGACCAAAGAAGTCTTCATGGTCATATATAGTTTTCCACCAGTTCTAATACAGGCTTTCAACCATGCTTGCACTCCCTTAGGATGAGAACTGAGGTTTTATCAACTGGACACTTGGATGCTGTATTTAGGCTAATAACAAAGGAAAGAAACCTAGCAATAATAATTCACATTTATGTAACACTTGAAGATTTAAGAAATAATTTTCCCCCACAAAGCCTATGAAGTAAGTAATGCAAAAATTATCTCCAATTTACTGATAATCTGAGACCTGAGAAGCTTATAGTCACACAGCTAATAAGCCTAATGACCACTTATCCTGAAATTTTTAAGTAGACTTTATCTCTTACTTTAGAGCAAAGGTTCTTAACCTTTGTTGTATCCTGGACCCCTTTGAAAGCCTGTTAACCTTTTAAAAGAACTGCTAGGAATGATTGAAAATAAATTTCCAGTCTTGATTAAAATGAAAGGAGCATTGCTGTTGTCACAATATATGCTTTTATTGTCTCCCTGGTTGGGGTGGTATGGGGTTCCTTTTTTTTTTTGACCAAAAGGTGAAATTTGCTCCCTAAACTTCATTGGTCTTTACGTAGAATAAATGCTGTTTTAAGATTTTATCAGAAATGATTTATTATTATAAACGTTTACATAATTACTTTTTTAGGTTTATAGGTTCTTTATTTCTGTCATAATTTCTGTTGTGTAAGCCAGCCCTTAATAGTTCAGACTCATCACCTAGGGTACAAATGGTTTCCCTGGCAACCTTTGCAAAAGCAAGTGCTTGCAACTCCTTTCCGTGTTTGTCAAAACACAAAGAGGCTTATTAAAAAAAATTTAAATACCATATTCCAGTTAACAAATTGTTTCATATCTTGTCTTGGGGGGTCTTGTCTTGGGGGGTCAGAGGAAAATGTAATTTGTTCTGGCAGAAACTCTTACTGTGTTTTAAAAGTGTTGGGGAAATGAGGGGGTTAAAGTTAGTCTTGATTTCTTGAAAACTTTCAATATAGTAGCATCACCTTGAAGAAACTCCTGGCAGCAGGTAGAAAATTGATGCTACTGTATGGTGGCCAAGCTATGCCGGATTGGATGTCTCACTGTCTGTACAAAGAATGTAAGGTGGAAGGATTCTTAAGAAAAATGGTTACAGACAACTTTGGTCCAGTGAGGTGACGCAGTTGTAGGGTGCTGAAAAACACCGAGGCAGATGGGGGTGATAAGGGTAGCCTGTGAGATGAACACTGCCGTGGTAGCTTTGGCAGGCTTTTAAAGCATCGGCCACATCTGCAAACCAAAAGCTAGTCTTTGAAGGTGGGAGATGATGGCTGTGCTACTCACTAAATACAAGATGGCCCTGTAATGGCAAGAGCACTCAACTGTGGGAGTAAGATGACCTTGACTCTTCATCCCTGTTCCACCATTTACTGTGGAGCTCCAGAAAAATCACTTTAACTTTTCTGAAGTTCAGTTTCCTTGTGTAAAATGAGAAAATTGACCAAAAGATTGTTAAGATCTATGCCCAGTCCAGTATTCCTAGGATTCTGTAATTTTCTTTCAGATTAAGTGTGGTTCACATTTCAATTAGTCCTCTATAGCATTTGATATTTTTCTCCTTTGGGTGAGACTGACCTGCTCATTCACAGTTACTTAGATATTCCTGACTACAAATGATCTAGTTTCCCTTAAGGACAAACACTGATATGAATGACATTATGATGATGATAGCAGCTAACATTTGTATAATGCTCTAAGATTTGTGAAGAGTTTTTCAAATAATTTTTCATTTGATCCTCACAACAACTTTGTGAGGTTGATGCAGTTACTATCCCCATTTTACAGAGGACGAAAATGAGGAAGGCAGAGTTTAGGTGACTTGCCCAACATCACACAGCTAATTAATGTCTAAAGCTGGATTTTGAACTCTTAGGTCTTCCTGAATCCAACTCCAGTGTCCTGTCAACCACACCACCTAACTGGTGGTGGAAAGAAGGAGAGTGTTATCCTGTCACCTTTTTTTAGGATCCTTCCTGGAACTTAAAGAGAACTCAGATACTCCAGGAATGATACTTTCTGTCTCCCAACCTCTTCCAGAAATGTGCGGTGTTTAGCCTTTTAATAAGTATGCTGATAGTAGTATGTCATAATAAGGTAGACAGACAAATGAAGAGGAACCATTAGATCTCAAGGCAACACATTCCACTTTTAAATGAGTCTGCCGGAAGGTTTTTCTTGGCATGAATCTTTGTCTGCCTCTTCGCAAGTTCTACCCATTGCTTCTAGTTAGGCTTATTTTCACTCAGAATAAGTCTGATCCCTAGACAACCTTTCAAATACTTGAAGGCAGCCAGTTATCATATCACTTGTGAATTTTTTCTTTCTTCAAATTAAATAGTGTTAGTTCCTTTATCTAAATTTCATATGACATGATCTTGAGACCTTTCATCATCCTGGTCACTCTCTAGATACTGAAGTTTATCTGGGCCCTCCCCAAAAGGGGAAGGGTCTCTGCAACTGAATACTGTGTTTCAGATGTGTTTTGGCCACGGCAGAATGCAGTGGGACTATTACTTCCCTAAATCCTGAGTATTATGCCTCTAGTAAGACAGCCTTAGATCACATTACCCTTTTCAGTTTCTGTTCTAAAACAAATGTTTCAGACTTTACTCAACTTAACATACTCAACTTAAACACCATTTTGTGTTGTTGAATGTATGCGATCATTCATGGATTTGTCTCTTTTATTATTTATTATCCCAGCGCCTTCAGTGAGTTATAGGATCTTACTGTAACCTCCTGCAGGAAGTGCCTTGAACTGTCTCCTCCCCATTGGCGCTTCTGTTCTTTTATTCTTTTTGGCAGGTTGGGTCATCACCTATGGGAAACTGTTGGTCAGCTTGCATCTAGTGTGTCATATTGCATATTTCTTGGAATGCAAGGGCATTTAGGTGCTGTGAAGTTTCTGTTGCTCATCAGTGAATGAACCTAACAGAAATCTGCTTGAAGAAAAGACAGCTACTCAGTGTTAGTTTACCAAGATTTGTTAAATTTCTATATTCAGTGACTTGTAGCAGATACATTAAAGGCATGGAAGGCTGCTTCTTGAAGTTCATGGAAATGGGTTTCTTTGTCCAGAAAGTAAACACAAGAAAGTTCTGAGAAGTCAGGCTGTTTAAATGGATAAACTTCTGTGAAATTCTTTTAAAAAGGCATGTGTTTCTCTGGCTGATGCCTTTTGTCTTGATACCTAGCAAATGCATTATAATATGAGGAGGTAAGAAGGAAGGGATTATCACCCAGAAAACTTATATGTGAAGCAGTCATTCCACCATGTTTCTCCAGATGCTTGTAGACACACCAGTGTTTGATGGTAATGAAGTATATAAGAGATAGTTCCTGAGATGTTGAGCTGAGAAATTTTGGTTTGTTTTGAAAATGACAGAAACTAGAGCTGTCTCTGGTCTAATGATCTAACTCTCTTTCCCCACCCCCAATTCCTCAAGTTCCATTGCATACATACTCTACACACTCTTCCCTGAATATCAGTGGACTCTAGTTCCTGAACAGATGATTTACTCTCTCTCTCTTATGCTGACATTATTTTACAGTTCCATGGGCTTTCCTCTCCACAGTCTCCTTTCCCATCCACTCCTACCACACGGCGGACCTTACACAGAACATTGTCAGATGAAAGTATTTACAGTGGTCAAAGAGAGCACTACTTCACCTCAAGGACCTCGATTCTGGACCAAGCCTTGCCCAATGATGTTCTCTTCAGCAGCACATATCCCTCTCTCCCAAAGTCTCTACCTTTGCGGAGGCCATCATATACATTAGGAATGAAGTCATTACATGGTAAGTGGGTTTTCCAGCTGTTACAGTTGACTCATATGATGGTCAGTGTAGCAATAAGTGGCCTGATTTTTAACTCAAAGATAATTTAGAAAATGAAAAAACAGCAACAACCAAAAACACCTTTCCCTTTCCTGATATAATGATGTGACTCCATTGGTACATCTGTACTAGTACCTTTCCTTGCGTGTTTCTGGCTAAGTTATACACGGTGTCTAGTGGGAAGAACTAATACAGTGTCCAGCAGTGAAATTGGGGAAAAAGGATTCATCTGTAGCTGGTACCTTTGTGTCTCTCTTCCAGACATTAGTAATAACAGTAACGGTGTTGACCATCATTTGAAATTTCAGAGCAGTCCTTACGGCTCTGATGCTCATCTGTGTGTGTGTTCCTAACTTTTTTCTAGTCTGTGTCACGTTTGCTGTGACTGGCTGGATGGCTGTGTCATTTGGTACCACACCAGGAGAGCACGGAGTAGAAGTCGCCCTTCCCTTTCATTGCTTCTTCTCCTCCACCCAGATTGCAGTTTAGGATAATAAAGGGCTGTGTATGATGGATCGTCATTATAAATCACCGTCTGACAGTTCAGGAAACATTTATAAAGTCCTTACTAAATTCAGTAGATTGTGCTAGATTGGGGTGGGTGTAAAGGTGACTTGATGTTCTGATGGTGACCCATGAACCTACTTCCCTTCCTTCCTTTATTCTTCCTTGGAAATGCAACTGGATTTTTTTCCCATCCTATTGAACGGCTACCCTTTCTCATTGTCTCAGATCCACCTTTGCCTCTGTGTCTCTCTTCTGCTTTTTTGGCAGTATTGTATTCTGCTCTGATCCCTGCCGGGTCCTCCTTCTTTATTTACATCCATCTCTGCATTTATACACTTTACTCCTTCACTGTCCTGTTCTTTGCTTAAGAGGGCAAGGCCCCATTCCTCTACAAAAAGAATGCCTTATCAGTAGATTCCTCAACTCTTCTTCCTCTGCTTTCTTCATATTTAGACCATTCCTGTTGTTATGGTGACTTCTCCAGTTTCATGCTTGTCCTGGGGTACTTCTCTCATCTCCATGTACCTTTGGAACTACCTACCTTGGCAGTAATCACGTCATCATGACTGAGAATTTATTAATGTTTATTGTAGTACATAGGGAGACATTAGACATAACCTTGTTTTAAGGGAACTTAAAAATTACTTGCCACATAAATCTTGTTCCCATCCTGTGTATGCGCAATTGTACTCTCTCCTGATACCATTGGTCTCTAAATGGTTTCCAGTTGCACATGTAACATGGTATCTTCTTCCCATCATTCATAGTTTACTATCTCTTTTGGAAAATATTCTCCAACTTAATTTGCTCCTCTACCTTTCACCTTTTACAGCCTAGACGTGCAAAAATTGTGTGCTGCAGTTGGCATCAGAGTACCTTGGTTTGGATTCTAGCTTTGTCACAGCTAGCCAGGTGACTGAGGAAAAGCCCTTTAGAATCTCAAGATTCTGTTCTGTAAAACTGAAATAGCAATACTTACACTCTTGTCTTTCAGTGCTCCTGTGAGGAAAACGTTTTGTAACCCTTTTAGAACTATAGAATTGTGAGCTGTTACTATCTTTTTATTCCTTTTCTTCCATCCTCTTCCTCTTGGGGGGAAAAGTGTGTATTTCCTGTTTCTTTAGAACATACATTCCCAGAGGAGAGATGTGATTTATTCAGTGTGGCTGTATCACACCTCACACATAGTTCATATTTAATAAATATTAAATCATTTGGCTTCAGAGTAGTAGGCAGACACAGCAAATCCAGCAGTATTCACATGCTGAGCCATCTCCTCACGATCAGTGTCAGACAGAGAGAGGCTGATGTTAAAACCACAGAGACTGAAGCAAGCCTTCATGGCCCTGCATCGTTTCTTAGAGACAAAATGCACAGAGTCTTTCTGGCTGCACACGATTTTTTTTCCCCTTTAGGCTGCTAATGTTGGGGATTGTGTTGATGTTTGATCATCACTTTGAAGGGCTGTTCAACTCGAAAGGTTAATGAACCAAGTCTGGCTTTTGTGCCTTCTCCAGACCAAGGGGGATGGGCAGTGCTGACATGACTCCTTCCTCTCCCCTCTCTTTTGGGGCAAATAGTAGCATGGTTGATTATTTTTAACTCAATTCAACCAACATCTGTGAAACACCTGTTGTGTGCAAGGAACATAGTGAGCATTCAAAAACTAAACAGGCCTTGCCCCCCAGGATCCCGCATTCTACTAGGGTCAAAGTTCCTGCCTCTTTTGTGCTGTAGACCCCTTTGGCAGTCTGGAGATCCCTTCTGAGAAAAAAGTTTTTAAATACATAAAATAAAATACATAAATTCATAATTTATATTTTATTTAGTAGTTACAATGAGCACTTTAAAAAAGTTTTAAGCAAGTTCTAAATATTGAAAATATGAAAAAATAAATTTAAATACTTGAAAAGCATATTTAAAAATCAAAATATTAAAAAACAAATTCACCTCAAGTTAAGAACCCCTGTCCTAGGGGACACAGCATGTACACAAGTAAATATATTCGAAGTAATGAAAAATAATTTTGAGCCAGAAAAAGATGCTAAGAATTGGGTATAGGAGGTGGCTTATTTATTCAGGAGGTGGCATTTATGCAGTGCATGTTCCCAAATCAGGTTAGACTTTGACCAATCCTAATTACGTAGCCCAAAGCCTAGTTGGCTATGAATATTACTAAAATACTGTTGGATGGGGAGGGGTGATAGGGATGAGGATGTATAGAGGGAGAGCAGCATTTCCTTCTCAGGAGCATCTAAAATTGGGGGCCTGGAGATAATTTTGAGTGATGCAGAAAAGTGTTGGTTCTACCTACTTGCCCTTGGTGAGAGCCAGTTTAAATAGAACTGAGTATTTAATATCTCCCATATTTGTTGATTTCCATTTACTCATAATTCTGCTAATTTTAAGCACATTAATAACTAGCAGCTGCACTTCAAAGCAGTTCTTTGCGTACTTTGAAAAAGAAAACAACTGCTAAATATACTCCGTTATGCCAGTTTATCTTAATTGACAGAACATTTTAACTCCTTGCAAACAGGTATTTCTAGAGATGCTTATTGATTTTCACTGATTGTTTTTTCCTGCCTTTTGTCTTACTTGCATGATCACATTCTGTAGACTAATCTCCCAGAACTGCATGTCCTGCCCTTGCATCTGCTCTATTTCAGGAACTAACATTTTAAGAGCTACAGTCTCCGATGACCTTTACTAGCCCTCTTTTTCAGTTTTCTCCATTTGTATAATTTGGTTCTGGCTGTCATGCCCTGAAATGCAGCAAAGTGGCTAATTTCATACCCTCAAATATGGAAATTCAACTCCTTCTTCAAAGCCTCCCCTAAAAATGTAGCTGTGGAAATGTGTTCATTTGAAGCTTTGTTTGGCTTCTTTCACTGGTTTTGGCAATGGTTGAGTATTTATAAAATGACATTTTATCACTTTGGATTCTATGTGTATGGCTTCAGATTCAACCCAAGTATGGTTCAGAGTTATTTACATAACCCTTGAAAGGAAAAATAAAAGCTAGTGACCTGTAAGTCATGGTCATTTCTTTTCCATATGCATGTGAAATATTTTAAAACTTAGCTATCCCTTTTTATGACTCATCCTCTTTTATTTTCTTCTCCTATTAAAGGAAAATGACCTTTCACTTTTCCCCACCTCCAGTTCCTACTTGCACTGACTTCTTATAACATCTTCTCCTGTACATAATGTTGCTGTTAGTTAACAGTGTTAGAAGGAAAAAGAAAGGATCTTTGTATCTAGAGCTGGGATGTCGGTCAGAATAGGATAGAATCTTTCTGTTGTTTAATGAATTAAAGATTTCATCCTCATCACTTGGCCACCAATTCAGGATCAGTACTGGTGCATAAGCAGCACCAATCTAAAGTATAAATTTATTTGTTAAATGGAGGGTGGTTTAAAATTACGATTAGTCTGGCAGATAAGACCAGTTTGTTTGATGAGAGACCTAACCATTTGGAAGGCATCTAAGGATGAAAGTAGGAAGAGGACGACACAGGAAAAGTGCAAGAGTTCTTACATTTGTAAGTTTGTCGCAAACTCTTTTCCCTATCATCATTAGAACCACCACATTTGGACACTTAGCCTCACATTTTCTGATGTATTAAAAAAGGTAGTGATAACACTAAAGCAAAGAAAGATGGAAAGAGTATCCAGCAACTGGGTGGTGCAATGGATTGAGCACTAGACATAGAGTCAGGAAGACCTGGGTTTCAATTGTGCCTCAGATACTTGATGTGTGACCCTGGGCAAGTCACTTAATTTCTGCTTCAGTTTCCTCATCTGTAAAATGAGGACAGTAATATCACCTACCCCGGGGCTACTGTGATGATCACGTGAGATAATATTTATAAAGTACTTTGCGAACCTCAAAGGGGTATAAATGCCAGCTGTATATGTTACCAACCCATGTCTTCATTTTTGTTTCTATGGAATATTTGTGAAAACAATCAGCGTATGAAAACAAATAATCTTCAGTGAGAAGATCTTTCACAAATTACCTTCTGTTGTAGGCCACATAGAGACAGCTGAAGTGGCATGGTATATGAAGCCCTGGACTTGGAGTTGGGAACATTCACATTCCTGAGTTAAAATCTGGCACTTACTAGCATTGTGACCTTGGACAAGTCACTTAACCCTTTTTGCCTCAATTTCCTCATCTGTCAAGCGTAAGAGAAGGAAATGGCAGACCATTCCAGTATCTTTGGGATATTTGGAAAATCCCACATAGAGTCACAGAGAGTTGGATGTGACTGAAAAGTGACTAAGCAACAAAAGTAAGCCATATTGTTACAGTCACACAATTGATGGTGCATATTATTTTTTGATGATAGAAGAAATATTTGATTCAGTAGGTCTGAATTGCTTTTGGGAGAAAACTCTGCAGTGCTTTGGATGACCCCAAGCTTCTCTCTCTAACAAAGATCTGTCTTTTTAACATTAATATTCCTCTAGTGATTGTGTATGGCTCTGAATTAGTGCTACATCTCCCAAGAATTAGTGCATATGGTGGGCATGATTATGCTGGAACATACACATATTGTTGTCATCGAACAGTTGTTCCATAAAACCAACAGGAAAAAATATCATTAGAGAGATGTGTTACTGAAGAGAGAGGTATGTCAGCCCAGTGACAGAGGGGAGAGGATCCCGCCTACAGGTGCTCCATTGGGTATCTATACAAGAAATTTAATGGAAGAATTCTAGGAGCCAAGTGGCCGAATTACAATGGAATATAAAGTTATACAAGATAAAAAGGGGTGGGTAGGTTGTAAAAACTCTATGAAGACAGGGACTTTGCCTCACCTCATCCTCCTCACTTCACTGCCTACCTTGTAGGGAATACTGACGTTTTGATCACACATTCATCCAAATAAATATTTTTCACATCGAAAGGATCTGGCCAGTTGGTAGCTCCTAGACCACACTGGAATCCCCTGCTGCTTGCCACAAATCAGGATGATGTGGGCTGATTGACCACCGAATAGACATAAGTAGGTTCCTACATGTTTGTTCACAGCAGTCAGTATGGCTTTAACATCGGTGTCCTGGATGAGTCAGATCTGGAGCAATATAAATAGATTCAAGAACTTCTAGGATTTGGGTGATGATGCAGTTGTCACATTCATTCAGCAAAATTTTAATCAATATGTTCTTAGTAATATTCTCTTTTTTTACATTTCATCATTCCCAATTATACCCCTTATCTCTTCCTTTTTCTCCTCCTTCCAATACAACCCTTCCTGGTGATCAGTAAGTACACTTTCAAATTAATCAGAAGTTAATAGGTTCACCCTTTTTGGAAAGGCAAACCTCATTCCATACCAGTAGCCCATCATTCCCCTGCCAGTACTTCATCATCCAAGCAAATACTTTAAATAAACACTGCAGAGAACTGTGGTAGGCACTGAACCGAGGAGGATGCCAAATGTAGATACAACATGGTCTCTGTCCGCATAAAGTTTTGCAGTGTGGGAGGAAAATAAGAGAACATAGCTGTAATATATCATTTTAAATAAGTATTATAGTTATAAAACAAAATACTTTGTGTGGTCCAAAAAGGAAAGTTATTACCAATAGGGACAGTTAGAGGAAGAGGTAGCACATGAGTTGTTTTTAAAAGATGTCTGGAAATTCAGTAAGTTGAGGTGGGAAGGTCAGGGGGGAATAAGAAGGACGATGTTCTAGGCAGAGTGAACAGATGAAGCAAGGGTGCTCACATAGGTGGCTGCTATGCTTGACTAGAAGGCAGAGTAGTTAGTTTTGACCCACCCATAGTGTTTGGAAGGGGAGTAATATTAGTGGCTGGGAAGGTGGAGTGAAAGGCACCGAAGTGCAAAGGAATTCAGACTTTATTTGGTAAGTAGTAAGGAACCGTTGCAGATTTTTTCGCATAGTGGTGACATGACCAGTTCTAGTCAATATGATTATTCTGGCTGCACTGTGAAAGAGGTATCTGTGGGAATTGTAGAACCTTACGGCTAGAAGGATCCTGAGAAGTCATGCAGTTCTACCTGGAGTACACCTTGCATTGTAGAAGGCAAATCTGTTACTTATTGGATACTCAGTCTCCTCCTCTCCACAGTATGAAGGTGAATACAGGCAAGGGGACCCAGACCTTGTCAGATTCAAGATCACAGTGTTTTTCATTCATTTCAGAGGAGTCCTGAAGAGGCCAGACCAGAGTGAAGCCCTTTGTTCCTTTGGAACATATCAGAACAAGTTCCCCAGCTTGCCTCCTGGGAAAATCAGTCAGAGAGTCAATGATTGCGTGAGAGCCATCAGGCTTGCCTGGAGTTGTTCTCCAGGATTTTCAGAAACCTGAAACTGTCCCAGGCCAAAGGATTTGGGCAAGAGATACTTTAGGCCTCCAGTTTTATTTAACGTGCCTTGGAGCAAAAGTAACTTTTCCACAGCTTATGCCGCAGTCCAAAAAAAATGTGGTCAGGATTTGGAGCATTTTCTTTGGCCCTCTGTCTGTTGAACAGACCATCTGCAGGAGAATTTATGGGAAAACTTGGATGAAAACTGCACAGACAGTGAAGGCATAGAAGAGTTGCAATATGTATTTGTGGAAGGAATGTCTGCCCATCTCCTTCATTAAAATACCAAATCATATTTCCTTATACCTGAATGCAAATAAGCAAAGAATTAATTCTTATTCCCAGTGCCTAACCAATAGTAGTTAACAGTGAACTGTTTTTCTTCTGATTGAAAGTAGTGAGCATGAATATTTCCTTATTTTCTTACGAATGTCGTTTATTCCTTCCATTTCTTTGCAGGAGAGTTTTCAGCTTCAGACAGCTCCCTCACTGATATCCAGGAGCCAAGAAGACAGCCTATGCCTGACCCGGGTCTCATGCCCCTGCCAGACTCTGCTTCTGACCTGGATTGGTCAAACCTGGTAGATGCTGCCAAAGCTTTTGAGGGTAAGTGTACTGAACCCCTCTGCTGGAAGGAACCTGTATTCCCTTAAGTATCCTGCTGAAATAGACATCGCAAAAACATCACGATGTTTGAACTCAGGGTCCCCCGTATTGTTTAATGCCGATTCTCATTGACATAACAAGAAGGACATACTCCAGTATAATGAATTGCTTTTCATGAATGTAAATCTGTGACCAGGATGTCTTGCTGAGTCTCCCATCTGTCATATTAAGAAAGGAAGGGTGTGGCAGAATCCCAGGGTTCACTTAGTTGCAAAGAACATAATCCAAAGATGAACACTCACCACATTATGACAACATTTCCACAATATAGCCAAAATCTCTTTCAGGGTAATATAGGAGCTCTGTCTTCCCTAGCCTCTAGTTCCTGCCATCAATAGTCTGTGGCCTCCTGTACCCTCCCTGCTCCTCCCTAAATGAATGCATAGTCAGTTGCTTGTTTCTTATTTCCCTCTTGCCCATTTTAATACTGACCAGGTAACCAGCCCATTACTCAGCTGACTAATCCCCACTACCTTTTTTAATGTTTGCTGAGTTAAAGCAAAGTCCAGATTGCTGGTCATTCCTCTTTACACATATGGGGATGACCAATAATGTCTTGATTAGAGAATTTTGATTTCTCTTGTTGGCTCAGATTTTTAATGTGGGTGTTTTTCGTTGAGGAGGGATCAATTTTTAACTGCCATTTGAGTCTTTGATACCAAGACCAGTTTTCTTATGCAGTGATATCAATAAGTAGGCAGGAACCCTAATGGCTAATTAACTCTAATTTCACTGACTCCAGCTGATTTGAAAGTATTGATCATATACTCTTCTTCAGGTTACTACCCTTTCCCCCCACTCAGGAATTGACTTCTTATGGGAGCTTGAACTAATGCTAAGAACTTCTTGTATTGCCATGTGCTGTAGTTAATTAGACAGAAAAAAAGAAGAGCCTTTAATGTTTTGCAGATGACAAAGCTGTCCCTGTTTTATTATGAAACACAGTAAATAATATTTTTGCCACTTCTGGACACAGAGATTCAGTGAAGATTCTTATTTGTAATAACAGTATGGATATGACGGCCTGGACACCGTACCCTGTACCTTTTACTTATTTCATAAGTTGTATTTTTCCCCTGAGGAGCATTTTTTGGCTTTTTAGTGTGTGTAGGGACCTGACTCAATTTAGTTTCCAAAGGGAAAGAATGAATGTTTTCTCCATTCCCTTTTAGTCCAGCGAGCCTCATTCTTTGCTGCTAGTGATGAAAACCACCGACCCCTGAGTGCCGCATCCAACAGCGACCATCTAGAGGATCAAGCCATGTCCCAGATGAAGTCGTACGCAAGGTCAGGCTCCATGGAGTGCCTTTTACTTTATATGCTCTTTTCTTCCTCATGCAGTTAAGCAGTGTGAAACTGGGAATATACATGACAACTTGAATATTGTAGCATTATAAGAGATTGAGTTTATTCTACGTAAAGCTTCTCTATAATAAAGCTTAGTTACCTACCCAAAAGGACCAAAACCTTTTTGTCTTTAAATTTTCACCATTTTGAATGAAATATTTCCTAAAATATTTTACCTACTTTCTTGCTTTTTTAAACAGAATATATAGCCTATAATATAGTGATACTCTCTAAGATTGTTGAAATAGAGAACTGTTTGTCTCCACACTTAAATGGCATCACGCTGCCATGCTTTTAAATTATCATCTCCTTTCTAGAAACATTTTTCTACCAACTTCATTACCAGACTGTTGCTTCTTGATGATGCCAATGTGCCTGTCTCTAGCCCTAACTTCCTTCTTTACTCTGATTTGCTGTTTCTAATCTGCCATTAACTAGGAAACCAGATGTTCAGGTTTATTACAGTTGTGTCTACTACAAAAGAAAGTGGTCTTTACATCAGGCATGGAGGGACTCCTTTCCCTCTCCCTCTTCTCTGGTGTTCTGCTCAGGGGAAGGTAGATTCCATGGTCAAAAGCTGTCTTTTTTCCTTTGGGTCTATTGGCTACATTTCTTGCTCAAAGATCAAGCCTTAAACCCAATTCACTCTGGAGCTCATAGACTGGACAAGTTCCCACCCACCTAGCACAGAGTGGATGTAATAACTAAAGAGTAATTGTTTCTCTTTTACCCAGGGACTCTGAGGGTCTTCCCCTCCCAGTTTGATTTTTTTTTTTTTATTAAAGGGATCATCCTTTGAGTAACTTAAAGGGTATATTTCACTCAAAGACCTAGACCTGAAAGGACCAGGTTCTCACATTGCATTCTAGGCCATCTCCCATCGTCCTGATGAATATCATGCCACTGGACCCAGATGGCTCAGGAGAAAAAGGTGAAGTTGGTGACCTTGCACAGCCTTCATTCACTCAAATCAAAGTCAACTGCAAGTCATGTCATCATCTTGATGTCATGGTGCTCTTAGAGAATGAAGGACAAACACAACACAAACACTTAGTAAACATTATAGGTGTGAGAAGTGCTGTATTAGGAGGTAAGGAGTTATCACTGTACCTGAGTAAGAATCCCATCTACAGCATTCTCAACAAATGGTCTTCTAGCCTATCCTTGAAGATTTTGATTGAGTAAGAACCAAACATCAAACATCCTGTTCAGCTTCAGAGAAGCCCTAATTGTTAGGAAGCTTTTCCTTTGTATCAAGGCCAAGTCTCTTTCCTGACTTTCTGGATTTTACTCCTAATTCTTCCCCATGGACCACGCAAAGCAAATAACTCATGATATCCCTTCAGTTATTCAAAGACAATGATCATATTAAATATCTCTTCATATTATTTTTTTTACCATCCCCCCAAAATAAATCTACCCCATATTCTTGTCTCACAAGTTCTTCCTACTTTCTGATATTATGAAAAACCTGACTACTTAAAAAAAAAAAGAGGTACCATATAGCATCATTGGAATAGCTCAGCCTTGAGCAAAACTCAGCAGTTTGGAACTTCAGACAGTTTAGAAGTGGAGGAGAGGACAAAGAAAAGTCTAGAGGAAATTGCAGATGTCATCTTCCTTTGGAAAAAGGTGTGTGAGGAAATGTTAGGATTATTTTATTTAGGATAGAAAACTTGTGGTTATCATACTGTGCTCTCTCATGTTCACTAGACAAGATAATTGAAGCCTTTGTACTCAGTTTTCGTTATCCTGCTCCATTATGGACCAGTTCGGTAGCAGTAGAAAATACCACATGATGCCATTTTAGTCAACAGAAGTTCATTAATTGTAATTGGTGGTATCTTTGCAAAATCATATTCATTTGCTGCCTGTGACAAACGAACAGGTAAGATTTTTAGCTAATAAGATTTTACACAGGACAGTGACAGAGGGCCCAGTATTCTTGGCCCCGTGTGAGATGGTTATTTTTATTATTATGACTTTAATTTGGAAAGCTTGTTTACATACCTTTTTACTCCAGTATTTGCTTTATGGTCTGTAGATGAATCACAAGCAGGGATCTGCATAGTCTTCTCTAAGACAGGAATTCTAATTTGCACTTTGACTAACACCTCTTCTCAGTTCTCTCCAAAAAGGCAAATGGGTTTGACATCTTCTCCCTCCTGGATAGTCCTGGGCTTACAGAGATTACATGGCCAAAGGTCACATGCGAAATTTATAGAAATAGTAGGCACCTTAAAGAACTACAGTCTAGAAAAGAGATGAAGTTAAGTATGTTCTCTCTGGTTTTGCCAAGCAGAATGAGGACCAAGACTTCGACTTTGTTAAAATTGGACTTGCCACTTGTGTAACACATAGGCTAGTTTTTAAGATACTTTAGAAAGTTTAGCCTAGTTTTTAGGATGTGATTAGATAATTTCAGCATAAAGTGATTTTCTAAGTCAAGCAATCTGGACCACCTCTCTCCATTGCCTTAAGACAGACCCATCTCTTACAGGTGGGGAGGTAGCTATTCTGTCTTGAGAAGCACAGAAAGATTCCATTGTTTCCTAAGAAATTATTTCATTGTTTGGCAGTTATCATTGTCAGAAAGTTGCCCTTTATTTGTTGCCTCCCTTTTATGATACCAAAGAACATGTTTTTGCTTATTGTCCTTTGTTCTTTGAAAACAAAGATATGGCATCCTCAGCAAAAGCTGTTATTGACTGTAACTAAAACATGTGTATAGCTTTTGTTATTGAAGTTGTCCTTTTGAAAAAAAATGTATGTTACATTGACCATACTGAGCAATTTAACATCATGAAAACCCATTTACAAAGGCAGTCTCACATTGTGAGATGTAAGATAGATGATTTTGATACTAATATAGCCAACATCAGAAGGAAAGTAGAAAATTGGGGGAGAAAATTTATAGACAGTTTCTCAGGTAAAGGTCTCATATCTAAGATGTATAGAGAAATTATCAAATTAAAAGAATATGAGTTACTCCCCAATTGATAAATGGTCAAAGGATATGAACAGGAAGTTTTTGGATAAAGAAATCAAAGCTATATGTAGTCATATAAACATGTTCTAAATCACTATTGGTTAGAAAAATGTAAATTTAAATAATTTGAGATATCTTACACCTATCAGATTGGCTAAAATGGTAGACGAGGAAAATGACAAATGTTGGAAGGGACTTGGAAAAATTGGGACATTAATATACTGTTGGTGGAACCGTGAACTAATTCTTTCATTTTGGAAAACAAACTGGAATTGTGCCCAAAGAGTTATGAAACTGTGTATTCGTCCTTTGTGGCCAAAGAAGACCGTGCCATCAGAGAAATAATGACATGACTTGCACTTGACTTTGTTTTGAGTGAGGGAGGTCTGTGTGGGTCACCAGCCTCACTTCTCCTCCAGAATCATATGAATCCAGTGACCAGATATTCATCAGGATGACTGGAGATGACCCAGGATGAGGCAGTTGGGGTTAAGTGACTTGCCCAAGGTCACACAGCTAGTGAGTGTCAAGTGTTTGAGGTGACATTTGAACTCAGGTCTTCCTGACTCCTGCATTGGTGCTCTATCCACTGCACACCCAGCTGCCCCTAATTCCTCTTGCAGCCAAACTGTATGTACCCATTGACCCAGCAATGACACTATTAGGTCTGTTTCCTAAGGCAATCAGTGAAAAAGGAAAAAACCTGAATGTTGGTTCTAAAATATTTATAACAGCTCTCTTTGTGGTGAGTAAGAACTGGAAATTGAGGGGATGCCCATTAGCTGGGGAATGGCTAAACAAGCTGTAGTATGTGATTGTAATGAAATACTACTGGGCTGTAAGACAATAATGCACAGGTTGATTTTAGAAAAACATGGACAGACTTGTATGAAATAATAAAGAGTGAAATGAACACAACAAAGAATATTGTGTATAGTGAGAGCAATATTGTTCAAGTTGTGAAGTTCTGTGAAGAACTAAACTATTCTGAATATTACAAATATTTAGATCAACTGCAGAGAGACCTATGCACCTCTAGAGAAAGAGCTGACAAGTAGAAGTATGCATGCATAGTATGGTTTTACATATATATAAATAGGTATAGATATAGACATATCTGTGTCAAATGGTGTATAGGGTGGGGAGGGAGGGAGAACAGTTTATAATTTAAAATGTAACAAAGAAAAAATACACATTCTCTTTCTCTCTCTTTCTCCCTCCCTCCTCACCCCCCCTTCATCCTGGTCTTTTTGTTTTTCTCTTATCCCCAGCAGTAGTAAAGATTCTTCTCCTACACTGGCTTCTAAAGTGGACCAGTTGGAAGGGATGCTGAAGATGCTCCAGGAAGATCTGAAGAAGGTAAACACTTCTTCTGAAAGACAATATCCTGGTCTGTGCCCGTGGCCCAGGCACAGGAAACACTGTGGGAGTGCGCTCGTAGTGTCCACGGTCATTCCCCCAACCGCACTTCAGTTATGGTCTCCCAAGTTTAGATACCATGGTATAGTGGCCAGCCTAGTCCCCATCCCCTGAGACATAACTAGAAAAAATGTCTGGTGTCATTCACAAAAAGTTTTTCTTTTCATAAGATTTTTTGAGTCTCAGGACACGATAGAAGGACATATATCAGTAATATGGAGAAGGGACTTGTTCTCATGTGCTGCTTTTTTTTTTTTATTGCATTCATTCATTCATTCATTCATCCATCCATTCATCCATTCATTTATTTATTTATTTTCCATGTTTTGCAATCACTACCATACAACCTAAATTTTTTTCTTTCCCTCCCTCCCCCTCACTTCCTCCCACTTCCCCCCTCCCTGCCCAAAATGGCATAGGTTCTACATACACATTCCTATTAAATATATTTTCACCATATTCATGTTGTATAGAAGAATTAGAATGAATGGGAGAAATCATATAACAATCTCGTGGGCTTCTCCATTGAATTTTTTATTTCCAAGCTGAATTCTGGTGATTGTTGCTCAGAAAGAATGACTTACCCAGGAGCATCAAGGTTGGGAATTCCTTAATTCTGAGCACTCTAGGGTGTGTATCTAGGTGATTCATTTATGAAAATGAGGGGCCCAATAGGACCCCATCTAGTCTCTTTCTCTGACTATAAGCCTATACTTTCTACCTCTTGGTAGAGGTACTTGTCCTCTGAGGTTTCCCCCCTCTTTGTCTCCTCTCAGGAAAAAGAAGACAAAGCCCATCTTCAGGCAGAAGTCCAGCATCTTCGGGAAGATAACCTGCGTTTACAGGAGGAGTCCCAGACGGCATCGGACAAGCTGAAAAAGTTCACCGAATGGGTCTTCAATACAATCGATATGAGCTAAAGACTGATACACCATGCAGATGGGGGGAAGGTGAGGAAAGGGACCAAGAGGGAATGTTTCCTTTCTCCTGAGACTGCTCTAATGCCCCATCCCATGCTGTTGAGAGCATCTCAGAGCACTTCCCCACCTTCCTTAGAGATAACCCCTTTTTGCAAGTGCACAAACAAAACAATTGCAGATCCACAATCAATGTCTGCTTTTTGTAGAAAAACAAAAACAAAAAAAATTAAATTTAAAAAGTAAAATAAAAGTTTAACTGCTAAAATGTGAATGTCTTTATTTTTTTGCACAGTATCTTTCTCTGTAATGTATAAAGAAAAAAAATGGGGCTTAGACTGGAATGACCTAGTCCACCTGCCTCATTTATCTCCCATCAGCTCATTCCTTTCTGTTTCAGGTAATCCAAGCTTTTTTCTTGCTTTCCTCCTAGCAAATACGGTGATTGGTAGACAATTAGCACGTTTGTTTTGGATTGTTTACCGGGGGTTAGGGTTGGGGCTATGTTCCTTGCCTTCTTTGCTGAAGTGACTATAGCCATGAGGAGTTGTATCTCCCTTGAATGCATGAGTCAATGTTGTTTTTCCCTGTGTTACCCAGACCAACAGGATTAGGCCAGGGAACAGAGGCTAAAGACGATGGATGGGGCATGTTATTCATGATCTCTTCCACATCCCACATGACTCCATGACTTGTCACCTGTGGTTTCCTAGAGATACACTTCTACCTGCTTTCCACAAGGCAAATAGAATTCTTACGTGAAATCTTAAGCAATCTCTCCTAATATAGAATTAACCTCTAATAATCCTCCTGACTGTAAACATAAAGTTAAGTTTGCCTCACACCATGTCCGTTGAATGAGCCATCCCAACAGCTCCAGACTGCCCATTTTATGTACAAAAAGTGATGGTTCCTCTGTATGGTTTTTCTTTAGTGGGATGTGAGGGAAAAGATCCATGAAACTAAAAGCTGCCCATTCATACTGATTGAAAGTACCCAGAGAAGATTTAGGCATTAGTCTTTGCTAGGGAACAGTTAGAAAAACCTAGTGATAAATTATAAAATGGTAAAGAGGTCTTGCTTGCCTTTTGAATGCGCAGTATTTACATGCTTGGAGATATATCTAGAATTGACTTTTTTTTCCCTCAGTGTGACACAAAAGCATGAGATTTTCCAAATCGAGGCCACCAAAACAGTTTCTCTGAAAAAATGATTGATTTGTCATTTAAATTCAGAAATTTGAGTATTATAGGACACCATTAATGGGCCACATTGCTGAACCCCAATACTACTTTAAACCATGGTCAGCCCTCTGGAGGAAAGCAACCCAAGCCTTTTCCTCCAAGTCTTTATAATTACATCTTTCAAATTTTCTCTCATACAGTTTAAAAATAATTTATCCATCCCCTGACCCCCGGAGAAGCCATATAAGCCATATACATTCATACATATTCTCTTCCTCAAATTTTTAGCTAAAATTTCACTCCATGTTGTGATTTCCTCCTCCCCTCATGAAATTCTTTTCTAGTAATACTTACATTATGGGAAAAAGAAGATTTCCAAGTTATTTTGTAAAGATTGTGACTCTCTCTTTGATTTGTATGAAGGAGGTTTGTACAGTGCCTGATATCATTTGTAAATGGGAAATGTTGCTAACATCCAAGCATTCTGAAGTCTTGCTTATCCTAAGTTTGATCTTTATTTTGTTTTAAATTTTGTTTTGAGACTTGGGGCAGACTATTTATTAGAGTTTTGCAACAGAATTCTTGTATGAAGCCTCTAAAGGCTACTTGTAAAATTCAGACAATAAAACAGACTTTAAAGGCTCTTCTAAAACCCTTTGGCATTATTTTTTGAGGTTTTCTTATTTTGAAAAACTACATGAGAATTTATCTTGTTACTTTACTTCCTTTTCCACCACATTTCTTTAACATCACATAATACCAAAATTTTATTATCTGTGATTAGATTATGTATGTAAGAGTGTGCATAATGAACCTTCTGTGTTTAAATTAGTATTTCCATACCACTTTATATTTTCAAAGTGTGTTTGTAATGGAGCAATTCTTGATTATTCATATGTGAAATTTTTATAGGAAATTTTAATTTCCTGAGACTTGGCATATTGTTCATCCCCAACATCAGTTGGTGCTCAGAGCATGCAAATTAATATTGCTATTAATTAGCCTGTGTAAAAATATAATTAGAAAAGTTAATCTACTGCAAAACAACAACAAAAACCATAATGCATTTCAAAACAATATAGAAGTGATTTTTTTGGATTATCCACATAACTGTTCTCCTCCAGTGATGCAGCTAATTGGGAATTGATTGTATTTTTATACTTTTTTCTCAGCAACCCTAAAAATTCTGGAATCCTAGAGCTACACTGGATCAAAAGATAACATCCTATATGGAATTCTGATAAACAACCTTTGGAGATTACAGAGTTGAATACTCTCAGATATACAAGGTGCCTCAAAAGTCTTAGTTCATTTGAAGTTATTAAAGCTAAGACTTTTGGGATACCCTGTATGCAGCACTGTAGTTATCGATGGCATGCCAACTAAAGTGTTATTGTGGAGGAGACAGTCCTGAGAGTGGAATTATTTTATGAAATCAATACATCTAACTTAATGAAGTCTATGAAACTCATGACAATATGATGAACTGTAACAGGGTCTAGATGGGACTTCAGATATAACTTGGGCCACCTTCTACCCTCAGAGGGGAAGAATATGGGTCCCAGAGAAGGTTTGACTTTTCTGGACACATGGTACAAATTAGTAGCTGAATCAAGAGGAGAGCCCAGATCTGCTCTCTTCCTGTGGAGTGTTCACTCTACTTCTTTACATGACCTTCTCCTTATAGAGATAGTAGATTCAAACACAAAATAGTCAGCTTTTGAGACTTAAAATCCAAGATGTGTACTCAGGAAAAAAACAAAACTTATCAAGTGTCATTCTTGACCACAAGCTGAATGAGTAGTGATGTGGAGGTGTTAAGAAACAAACAATAATATTGATCTGTTGTGTATTTTCATAAATTGATTAGAATACTATAGACTTATTAAATCACCTATAACTAGAGGATACTTCATGTTTTTTCCATAGTACGTGCTAGGAAATTGGAGGATCACAGTTATGGAATTGGAAGGTACAACAGAATTCATCTAGTCTTGGTCTCATTTAATAGAAGAGGAAATGACCAGAAAAGCAAAGGCCAGTTTCAGACAGTAAGCAGCATAGTTAGGGTTAGAACCAGTCTTCTAGCTTCAAATTCAGCTTCCTTTCCATCCTACTACACTACCACCATCTTTGACTTTGGCCAAATGCTTGTTATTTAGCCAAAACATTTCTCCACATTAAGATGTAGAGGAACTAGGAGATCTAGAGAAAAATAGTTAAAAGGTAATGGTGCCAGAGAACTGACTTCCAAGTGTATCTACTAATCAACAATCATTTATAAAAAGACTATGGAGATTGTTATAACAGTGATTGCTAATGTGTTTATCTCCTCTACAGAGGACTGATCTGGGGGAGATAATATGTATACATATAGGTATACATGGGCTGCTAAGGAGCTCTGGCATTGGAAGGGTAAGGGGCACTAGGAAAGGCTTCATGAAGAAGCTAATACTTGAGCCCAGACTTGAGAGAAACCAGTGATTCCAAGAGATGTTAAGTGAGGAGAGAGTGCCTTCTAGGCATGGAGATGGCCAGCTCAAAGGCACTGTAGACAGAAAAGGGAACGGTTGTGCACGAAGAACACAAGTAAGCTTAAAATACAATCCATGGAGGGATGTAAAATATAGTAAGTGAAAATAGTAAGGTACCTGGTTGAAAGACTTTATATTAGATTGAGATAAGAGAACCATTGGAATTTGTTGGAAGAGTGACATGATGATACTTGCACTTCAGGAAGATCACAATGACAACTGTGTGGGGAATGGGATTCTGCTGGGGAGGGCAGGCTGTATGGTCAGTGTGAAGGCACTGATGCATGGAGGCGCTGGAAATAAACTGCTTATGTCATCACTTTTTTCCAGGTCCAGCCCATGTAAGGCTCTTTTCAACTTCTTTCAGAAATCCATGCCTCCCTCCGCCATTTTAACATCCGCAGAAGAGAAAAAGGCCTTTCTCAAAACCACTTCAGCATTAGCTAAATTTCTCTTCATCTGCCCTTACCAGAGATAGTACCAACCTATATACCTTTCACTCTGAAATTTTTTGCCTTTCCTACCTCTCCTTATACCCTTCTAAGAATAAATCAAGGCATCTAGGTGATGCAATAGATAGAAGAATCCTCCTGGCCCTGGAATCAAGAAGACCTGAGTTCAAATGCAGCCTCAGATACTTATTAGCTATGGGACCCTGGGCAAGTCACTTAACCCTGTTTGCCCCAGTTTCTTCATCTGTAAAGTGAACTGGAGAAGGAAATGGCAAACCACTTCCCAACTTACTTGTCAAGAAAACCCCCAAAATGGGATCTGAGAGTTGAACATAATGGAAATGACCCCAAAACAACAAAATAATCAATCTGATTACATTGTTTTCTCTGTGCATGTCATTACAACCCCTCAGACATCTCATTATAGTCTTTGCATCCCATTATGGGGCTTCTTTGTGAGCATCTTATCACAACTTTCTGTTTCAGAATTGATTTATACCCTTTCCCCTGGTGTCTTGTTATAGCTCTCCAGTGTTTACATCTCATTACACCCTTTAAACATGCATATTGCATCTCACATTCCATTTAAACCTCCCACTACTGACTGAAAGTGCACAGGTTTCATTTCTCCTTTTAAACAGGCTCTTGCCAAGCATCTGTCTCTACCTTTAAACATATGCAGCTCATTGCCACCTTCCACTTAGACATACTTCATTATTCATTTTAAACCTGCATGTTCTTTTAGACATTTTACACTCAGTCCAATGTGCCTCACACTCTACCTTTTAAATAGGAGGATTCTTTTAAGCAGCTCATTACATATTCCACTGACATAGCACTTAACCAGAATGGATTACATTCTCTTTACACACCCATGTGTGCCTTTCATTTTCAGTCCTATTCAGTTCATGCCCCCTCTTCATGCCCCTATTTGGCATTTTCCTGGCAAAGATATGGAATGGTTTGCCATTTCCTTCTCCAGCTCATTTTATTGATGAGGAAACTGAGGCAAGCATGGTTGAGTGACTTGCCTAGGGTCACATAACTGATACGTATCAGAGGCTAGATTTGAACTAATAAGGATGGTTCTTCCTGATTCTAGGCCTGGCACTCTATCCACTTTGCCTTTGCATTAGTTTTGCCTTTTAGAGGTACTCATTGGAGCTGTTTCTCATCTCATCCCTTCTCCCCGCATGCCTTTTCCTTCAACTTTTTTGTAAAGATTTTAGAAATGAACTCTATCATCCAACCAACCAAAGGAAGCCATTCACCTGCCTTTCAGTGAAACTCCTGAAGTCTACTGTAAAACCTCTAATTCTATTTGGGAAAAGGTCAATCCCAATTAGTGAAGAGCCCCAATAGGTGAATACATTTAATTACTAAAACTTAACTCTGTGATATGGTAGTAGATCAAAGGGAAGAAAATGCTAATAAAGTGTTAACTGAAATGGCAGTGCTTAAGGGACTTGCTTTAAGGAATAATTAAGAATGATTTCTAATTAGTCTCTTTTGCTTGTATGTAAATGGATGCTTTATGAAGTGCCTGAGGGGACTTAAAAATAGTTTGTTCTCTTAAATTTAAGTGCACTTGCACTGTTTCCGCACCATAAATTGGCTTACCAAAAGTATTTTTTATATATAGATATCAGGGCCTTGTCAAATTAACACAAATTCCAAATTAATGAGTTTTCATGTGCTAAATATTTCTTTCAAATTAAACTGAGGTTAACATTCCAGATTGGTGTAGGAGCCAGGAATAAATTTGCAAACATAGAAGAAAAGCACATCTCCCCCTGCCCTCCAAAATATTTACTAAATGCTTATTATGTACAGAGAACAAGGCTAGTTATTGAAGGAGATAAAATGTTTAAATTAGAAGAGTCCCTGTCTTCATGGAGCTTAAAATCTAATAGAAGAATATGATTCATATGCGTCATAATATACAATAACATGTGATAAATGCCTTCAGAAAATGTGAGACAAGCTCTATATGTGGGTGAATTTTACCTTGAAGGATTGGAATTCTTTTTTAATTTAAATTTGAAAAACTCACATATATGAGCATTTCCATACACAAAGAAGAAAAGAAAAAGAAGATTGGGTGTGAAACCAGGGATCTCCATTGCATACAGCTTGATGTTTTCTTCTAAGCATATGGTATCGTTCAAAATATGGTTTCAAAGTTGTCCCACTTGTCAGTGTTTACCTCTGTACTTCCTTTTGTTCTCTTTTTAAAATGTTGCTTCATTATTGCTCATAAATAAAAAATTTTTTATATGACCATTAACCCCATCCTCCACCCTACCCCAACTCCTCCCCAGCACGCAGCCAAAAAGAAAGAGTTTAAGTACCAAAGAACCATAATCAGATCACACAAGATTATGCTACAGCTACTATGAAAAAGAAATAATATTGGAATACAATATTATAATATTCAAAAGGCAATCAAGAATACCTTACCTGAAAGGAGAGTGTAATCCTACAGAGGGAAAATGAAACTTTAACAAAATGGAAACTTTAATAGATAGTCAAGCATTCCTGATGGAAAGATGAGAGTTGAGCTTAGATAGATAGGTAGACAGATAGATATAGAGATGTGTGTTTACCTAGTAGCTCTGGATTTTGGCTGTGACATCCCTGGATGTTTTCAATTTGGGGATTCATTTAAAAAGTGACCAATAAATTCTTTCTATTTTCACTCTGTCATTTTAATAGATCTGGGGAGTTTTCATTTAGGATTTCCTGAAATATGATGTCCAAATTTTTTGTTTAGTCATGGTTTTCAGGGAGTCTAATCTTACATCAGCTCTCCTTGTACATGTGTGTGTGTGTGTGTGTATGTGTGCATGTCTGTGTGTGAGTATAATTTAAACCTTTTGTTTTAATATCTCTTGTTATTTCCTGGAGTCAAAGTTCTGTTTGCCCTGTCTTATTTTTCAGGGAGTCTTCTGCTTGGATAAGGTTTGTCACATTTTGTTCTAAGCTATTTATTCACTTTCCAATTTTCCCCCTGCAAAGCTCTTATTTAATTTTTTAAAATCTCTTGTTTTTAAAATCTCTCTTAATTCTAAATACTCTTGCAGTCCTTGTAACCAAGCCCTCTGTCTGTAGTTGTGGAATTGTTCTCTTCTAGGTTCCTGTCTTCCCAGGGTTATTTTTTCATTGTGTTCTAAGTTTTCTTTTGTTTACTCGTAACTCCAACCTCAGTTGCTGGTTTGGCATTTTGTTCCAGGGTTAGCCTTTTTCCCTTTCTTGCATTCTTGAACAGAATAGTTGAGTCCTTTTTGGTCTTGTCCCTGATTTCCTGGGTTCCTGCTACTGGCTTCCATTTCTCCTAATGTGTACTGTTCAATGTACCGGTAGGATTTAGGCCCCCCGGCATGTCCTCAATCAAAATATCTTCCAAACCCTCTAGAGGATCCCCAGACTATGACAAGCTTTGGGACTCCTTGGAACAACTCTTAGCAGATCAATGGCAATGACAAGTTTCAACCTTTTTTTTAAACCTGAGTTCATGCTTGACGTCACTGGATGAACCCATTTCTCAGTTCTTGAAAGGTTTTATTTGTCTTTTTTCTTCAGTTCTGGACTGGATGGAGGAGATTACTGTTGGTTCTCTTTCAGTCTCTTCATTATTATCAAAAACTGCTTTAATCTCTTTATATTTTGAGGTTGTTGCCAAAGTACATATAGGAGAAAAGCGAGACTCTTCTTGGACTTTTCATCTCATTTCAGCTGGAAGTCCTCTTTTCTCTCCAGATTCTTCTTGTGAACTTCCTGGCTCCCATGGGTTTCATTATCAGTTCTTTGAAGATTACTGTCTTCTATCTAGACCCATTTATCTACAGAGGTAGATATAGATGTACACATAAATATATACAAATTTATATATTTACATATATGCATACACACACACACACACACACACACATATATATATATATATATATATATATATATATATATATACACATATATATGTACATATGAATGTAATCTCAATCCCAATGCCCCTTGGTATAAGACCCTTTCTTCATTGGTGGAGATCAATATCCTGTGTCTATGTGAAGGGTGGCATGGAGCTGACAGAGAGAGAGAGACAGAGAGAGAGAGTCTGAGAAGTAGGGACAGGGCACAGAGAGAGTCAGAGAAAGTGGAGAGCACTTTTTTCTCTTCAGCATTTTCAGTCCCTGAAGTCTCTTTGGGCTCTTATGGCTTCCAGCCTCAGGAGAGAAGATGGACAATGCCAACCCCACTTCAAATTACTGAGGAGAAAATATATACCAGACAATACAGAGTGATGAGGCTGAGATTTCCACTAGGAATGGGGTGACATCTCAACCAAGAGAGAGTACTCAATCTCACTCATGGGGAAATTGCACAGTCTTTAGTAAAACAAGATGGGAACAGGGATATGATGGAGAATTCCAACTCCTCTCATGCTCACTTCTTCCCAGAGTCTTTTCTTCCTTCAGCAACCTGAAGTGCTCCTCTCTGTCAAAGCTGGAAGCCAAAAACTCCAGAAGAGACTCCTGAACCTGAAGAGTCTGAAGAGACCAGAGTTCTACCCCTCACATAGACAAGGGGAATTGATCTCTTTTAATGAGACAAGAGTTCCATTCTAATGACCTTTGAGTCTTGAGCTTTATACATAAAGATCTGTAACTAACTCAGATCTATATATCCAGTCCTAGCATCTCTCCTCAGTTTCAGTTCTCCATTACTGACTCATTGGTTATTTCCAAATGAATGACCTATAGTCACCTTGCATTGAGCATGTCCACAACAGAATTTATTTTTCCCTCAAACTACCCCTCTTTCAAAATTCTGTTTCTGTTGCAGTTACCATTGTCCTTTCAATCACCCAGGTTCAACACCTTGTTATCATTCTCAACTCATTCTCCCTCACCACTCACCCCATGTGCAATCTGCTGCTGTAAGTCTTGTTGATTCTGTTTCAAGAGCATCTCGAATATCAGTGCCTTCTCTTCACTTACCACACAACTGCCCTAGTTCAGAAGCTCATCATGTCTCATTTGGATTATTGCACTGGTCTTCTACTTGGTCCCTGCTTCAAGTCTTTTGCCTTCTAATCTATAAGCTCCATACAACTCTCAAATGATATTTCTGAACTCAGGTCTGACCTTAACTTACCATCTCTATATCTCAGTTTCCTCATCTGTAAAATGGAGGTAGTAATCACCCTTATTTCACAGGGTTGTTAAGATCAAATAAGTTAATGTAAAACTAAAAGTGCTATATAAATGCCAACTATTAAAACACAAACTATTTGGCATTTAAAGCCCTTTTCAGTCTGTCTCTAGCCTACCAAGCTTATTCCACATGACTCCCTTGCAAGCATTTTAATTATCAGCTAAATCTGCCTACTTGTTAGTCCTACACAACATTCCATCTCTCTTTTTTGTGCCTTTGACCAGGCTTGTCTCCAGGCCCTCTTTACCTCAGCCTCTTTCTTAGAACCCTAATTTCCCTTCCAAGGTCAACTCAAGTTGCACCCCACCCTCAGGAGGACTTTCCTGCTCCCCTCATCCAAAGACCCTGTCCCCAAATAATACCTTGTCTTTACTTTGCACATGTTTTGTATATACTTATTAATATTTCATACAATGTAAGATATTTTAAGACAAGGAAGCTTTTGTCTTTGTATCTCTGGTCCTGGCAATTCAGTAGGTGCTTAACAAAGGTCACTATCCTTTGTTATCTCCACGTGAACATACCTAGAACTGTTACCCTGTGTTCCTTAAAGGATTATGAGTCAGAGTTTAAATCCTCTAACATGGTGTCAAAGAGAGATGGTAGTATGTGGAAGCACTGACTGCTTAACCACATCCCCCTTGAAAAATCAAGGGGTGACTCTTTACTCTTCTATAACATCCTGTTCTTTAAAGCATCCTATGACCAAGTTGCTCCCTTTATTCTGAATCCTGCCACAATAGTTAAAACATCTTAGTAATGAGAAAGAGTTAAGGATTTGTGTGTGCTTAGCTCTCAAAACCCCTAGAAAAGCCTTTCTTTTTCGCCATAGCAGCGAAGTTGCCATTATTGTAAGATAGATAGATGGGCAGCTAGGTGACCCAGTAGATAGAGCACTGGGCCTGGAGTCAGGTAGACTCATCTTCTTGAGTTCAAATCTGACCTTAGACACACTCAGATACTGGGCAATTCACTTCACCCTGTTTGCCTCAGTTTCCCCATCTGTAAAATGAACTGGAGAAGAAAATGGCAAATCACACCAATATCTTTGCCAAGAAAGCCCAAGTGGGATCATGAAGAGTCAGACATGGCTGAAAAACAACTGAACAACTTAGATAGATAGATAGATAGATAGGTGAGATCAGAACAGTGGTAAGTGACAGAGTCAGTATTTGAATCCAGGTGCTTTTACTCCAAATACAAATTTCTTTCCTTTGGTGTGGGAGTGGGAAGGGAAGAGGAAGATCCATTTTTCCTCAGTGACTGCAGATAACATTCCTTTGAATCCAGCTATCCCAACTGGAGGGCTGTATATGGAGGACCATGCAGATGTCACCCTTCTATTGATTATTTAGGCTGCTGATTCATTGATTGTCTTCAGTTTTTATCAAGTAGTAGATGTTCAGTAGGAGCCACCATTCTTCTGCCAAGGGTTCTGAGCCCTTTTTCATCTCTTACTCCTGTTTGGCAGTCTGGTGAAATTTATTGACTTCTCAAAATAGTGTTCATAAATAATTGAATTGAAAGCTAAATTTCAGTTAGTGAAAATAAAAGGTGCAAGTTTTCCATTTCCCAGAACAACCCCTCCTCCCCTCTCCTCGACATGTACAACATGAAATCTACCCTTAGCAGTGTGGTAGGTTCTGTGGGCCCCAAGTTAAGAGCTTTTATTCTAAACAAATTTCTGCAATTTTGACCAACTACTCAGCCCCATTTAAAGCCAGAGAAACCAAAGGAGTTTCACATTCTGATTCAACAGATCTCATTATTGAATTCAGTCATCTGAGTAATTTGGACCTGTACGGGTCTTCAAAGGTGAGGTTGCAATTAGAAGACAAAGCAAAACTTCCTGGCGGATACAGCTCAAAGCCCATTGGTTAGAAAGCTTCTGTGTTAGGCTTGCAACCATAGATTGAAGGAAACAGAAGAGGCACAGTTCCTAAGTGTAAACCACAGCAAACACCCAATTAGGTGATGAATGCTTCCTAGTGAGCCAAAAAAGCCTTGGCGTGGGGATGCAGGGACAAGAGGGCTCTGTGTCAAAATCTTGGGTCATTCACTCTAGGCGGGATCTCCCATGTTTTTTTTAAACCATCTCTCAGAAAGAAGGAGAGAACAGGAAGAATGTATTTCCCTCTGCCCCAACCCAGAGTTACCCACTAGGTCCCTAAAAGAGGCTAAATTATAAATTACTGCTAGCTCTTAAGGGAAAACACTTCTAAACTCAGACGTGAACAGAAAAGATAAAATCCTTCTTTCTCCCTCACAGGTCAGTGTTTGGAATGTCCACTAGCTGTAAAGATCTGTGTAGGACCAGCTACTTAGCTTGTGTCAGTCAATCAATTGGCCAATAAATAGACATGCATTAATGTTTATTGGGGCAGCTGGGTAGCACAGTGAATGGAGCACTGGAGGTGGAATCAGGAAAACCGGAGTTCAAATCTGGCCTCAAATACTTACTACCTGTGTAACCATGGGCAAGTCACTTAACCCTATAGACCTCAGTTTCCTCATCTGTAAGATGAGCTGGAAAAGAAAATCATAAGCCACTCCAGTGTCTTTGCCAAGAAAGTCCCAAATGGGGTCACAAAGAGACAACAGTACCAACAACAAAATGTTTATTAACATTTATTTTTGCCTCCTATATGTCAGGGATTGTGCTAAGGCCCAACTCTGATTCTATCAATTTCCTCATCTATAAAATAGGTTTAATAAGAGCACCCCAGTAGAGCTGTTGTGAGGATGAAATGTGATAACATAATGTCAAGTACTTTACAAATCTTTAAACCATATATAAATGCTAATTATTTGTACCCTTGAAAGGAAACTCCTCAATGTATACTTGGTCTCCTGGAAGTGATTGTTAGGGAATAAATACTAATAATGGCAAAATGAAACCCTGACTTTGTGGTCAGAGAAAATGGATGCAAATTCCAGCTCTGCCCTGTGACCCTGGGTAAGTCATTTAACCTGTGCTGGTATGAGTTACCTCATCTTTAAAATTGGAATAACAACAACACGTACTTCAGAGTGTTGATGTAAAGATCAAACACTCTGGCATAATTTTGCAAAAAGGATGATAGGAAATAAATACCAACAATGATGTAATAAAAGCCTTGGCTTTCATTCCCCAACTGATAAATGGTCAAAAGATATGAACAGGAAGTTTTCAGATAAAGAAATTGAAACTATCTACAATGCTCTCAGTCACTTTTGATTAGAGAAATGAAAATTAAAACAACTCAGAGGTACCACTTCAACTCTATCAGTTTGGCTAATATGACAGGAAAGGAAAATGATAAATGTTGGAGAAGATATGGGAAAATTGAAACACTAATGCATTGTTGGTGGAGTTGTGAACTGATCCAACCATTCTGGAGAGCAATTTGGAACTATACCCAAAGGGCTATGTGCATACCCTTTCATCCAGCAATAACACCACTAGATTTGTAATCCAAAGCGATCATAAAAAAGGGGAAAGGACCTATGTGCAAAAAAATATTGATAACAACTCTTTTCATAGTGGCAAAGAATTGGGAATTGATGGAATGCCCATCAACTGGGGAATAGCTAAACAAATTGTGGTATAATATAATGGAATACTATTGTTCTATAAGAAATGATGAGCAGGCATATTTCAGAAAAACCTGGAAAAACTTAACGTGAACTGATGCTGAGTGAAGTGAGCAGAACCGGGAGAAGATTGTATACAGTAACTGTCTCATTGTGCTATGATCAACTATGATTGACTTAGCTCTTCTCAGCAGTGCAATGATCCAATACAGTTCCAAAAGACTCATGATGGAAAATGCTATCTACATCCAGAGAAAGAACTATGAAGTCTGGATGCAGATGGAAGCATACTATTTTCACTTTCTTTATTTTTTCTTTCTCATGGTTTTTCCCTTTCGTTCTGATTCTTCTTTCACAATGTGACTAATGTAAAAATATGTTTGAAATGATTGTATATGCATAATCTATATTAGCTTGCATGCCCTCTTGGAAAGGGGGGAGAGGAGAGAGGGAGAAAAAAGTTTAGAACTCAAACTCTTATAAAAAATGAATGTTGAAAACTTAAAAAAGAAGTTTGTGGACCTCTAAGTTTTACGTCACGCAGGTGTATACATAAAGAAAACAGTAAATTGTAAAGCATTCTATAACTTAGAATTCAGGATTAGAACCCAAGATCATACCACTAAATGTGTCTTTTCCTGCTCCTTGGTGTTCTTCAATGGGTCTTTATCTGGCTCTGTAAGTATGAATGGGGACAAAAAAAATAAGGTGAAGAAGAAGGAGGAGGAAGAGAAAAATGACAGATGATAAGAGATAAAAATGAAAACTGCAATTAAGATACATTAGGAAAAATCACAGTTTCCTGACCACATTTGGAATACAATGCTTTGTTTAAACACCATTTTAAGAAGAATATTAATAGACTCAAGAAAGTCCAAAGGAGGGCAGCTAGAATGGTGAAGGGTCTCAGGTCCATGTCATATGAGGACCATTTGGAAGAACTGGTATTTAGCCGAAATTTTAGCCAAAAGAAGACTTAAGAGAAACACAATAATTGTTTCCAAGTTTTTGAAAGTTTATTTTCACATAGAAGAGGAATTTGGCTTGTTCAACTAGACCCCAGAAGGCAGAATTTAGAGAAATGACTAAAAGTAAAAAGACTCAAATTTAATCTTGATGTCAGGAAAAACCCCATAATAAATAGACTTCTCAAAAAACAAATGAGATGGTCTGCCCCAGGAGATCATGGGTTCTTCCTCCCTGGAGGTCTGAAAGCCAAGGTTGGATGATCACTTGTCAAGTTTGTTGTAGAGAAAATCCTTCCTCAAGTCCAAGTTGGATTAAATACATAGCTTCTGAGGTCTCCTACTCTCATTGTGATCCTGTGAGCTGGCAGTCAGGATAAGGAGTTGGCTGAGACACTGCCACCCTCTGCCTGCCACCCAGAGGTATTGAGAAAGATTCGCCAGCACATTTTGTCTTCTAGTCAGTTATTCTTAAGATTCAATGGTAACTCTTGTCATTTGAAAGATATCCATGCTTTGAAAAGCTCACAAATCATTGGTGGGGCTATCATCCTCTCTATTCGCTTAAGCTTGACTCAAAAACGAGAAATGTTAAGTGCTTGGGTTTACCAAAAAAGTCAAAAGACAGTCTTCTCTCAATGAGATCACAATATATCACAAGGAGGAGACAATATATAAACAATTATGTACCAACAAGGTATATACAGGATAAATTAGAAATTACCAAAGGAAGGGTATAACATTAAAGGGGCTTGGGAAAGGCATCTTGTAGAAGGCGAGATTTTATCTGGGACTTGAAGAAAGCCAAGGAAGTAGAAATGAGGAGGGAGAGGATCTCTAGCAGGGAGGACAGTCAATGAAAAATGCCCAGAGTTGGGAGGCAGAGTATCTTTTGTGAGGAGCAGGAAGGAAGACAGTGTCACTGGATTGCAAAGAGCGTGGAGAGAGAGTAAAGGTAAGACAGGTGTGTTACAGAGGGCTTTGAGGACCAAATGGAGGATTTTCATTGCGGGTGATAAAGGGATGATAGAACATCACTGGGGATGATAAGGAACCGCTGGAGTTTATTGAATAGAGGATGTAGAGGGTGCTGGAGGGGAGGAAGGCAGAAAGGGAGTGCCTAGAACTGGACTTTAGGAAGATCACTTTGACTGTTGAGTGAAGGAGATGGACTGTGACGCAGGGAGACTTGTGTCAGGAACACCAACCCATAGATTACCCCTAGGAGCAGGTTTCCAGGAATCATTAGTGCCTGTCATTTAGTCTGCTCTTGGCTAAACTCAGGCTCATTGTTCTCCTAGTTGCTTGCCATCTGGTCTTGAAATTTTTTTCCCTTTATGGAACACCCACCCAAGTATCTGTGGATACAGCTCAGAATGTACAAAAATGTACAACACCCAGGTCCCATGATGAGTGAGTCATCTTATCCTTTATAGGGGTAGTGGGGGAGACTCCTACAAAACTGCCATGGAATTTAGAAAATTTTTTGGTTGAAAATAATCTCTTTTGATCACTGGTGCTTCTCTGTCTATCCATCCTCCCTTTTAATTAAAGGTTAGGAAGGTTATAGAGAATAACACACTTGGAGGCAGAAGAAGAAGGTAGGAGGAGAATGTCTCAGATCCTCAGGAAATGTGAAAGGCCTTTATTGCTCCTTTCGCCCCCAACAAGTCAAGTTTTCTACCCAGTATTGAATCTGCAAACCACTGGAAGCAAGGACTCAACATTGTGCAGTTTATTTGAGGGATCACTTTGATAATCAGTTATTGTCTCATTTGATACTTGTAGGAAATATGTAGACACCTGTAGGCTCAAGTCTATTTGAACTGATGCTCTACATTTTTTTGATGAATTTCAGTTGGCAGTGGTATAAAAAATGAGTAACTGGGAATGGTTTGGTTATTGGAGATCAGCTAATTAGTACAGTTCATTCCAGGTTTAGAGAAACATCATGGTATACCGCAGTTAGAGAAAGCAATAGATTAAGTGTTAGGAATACCTAAGGTAAAATTCTACCTTTGACACTAGTTGTGTGATCACAGGCAAGTTCTTGGATCTCTGTCCACTCTCCAAGTATTGTCTGCTACATTAATAAGTGTTTGCCTTCTGCATCTCTTGAGAATTTTCTTTTTCTTTCCTCCCTCCCTCCCTTCCGTCCTTCCTTCCTTCCTTCTTTCCTCCCTTCCTTCCTTTCTTGATGTACTGACATCTAGGTTTAGGTTCATAATTTGGCTAAGTTCAAGTCTCTAGTTGAAAATACCATTACAAAAAGATCAAACACAAGTATGTCTTCCTTTGCTCATTGTTGTCCAGTCATTTTTCATTCATGTCCAACTCTTTGTGATGCCATTTGGTGTTTTCTTGGCAAAGACACTGGAGTAATTTGTCATTTACTTCTCCAGCTCATTTTACACCAGAGGAAACTGAGGTGAACAGGGTGAAATGACTTGTCCAGGCCACATCTGAATTCAAGTCTTCCTGACTCCAGACTTGGTGCTCTATCCACTGTACCACCTATGCTCCTTTGTTCAGAGAGTCAAAAATCTGGTTACCAAATATAGAACTTTGCGGGGAGCGGGGACAGGACAGGTAGAAGAAGGGCTAGACTCTCGACTCACATTTATTCATCTATGTAGGGAATTATCCCCAATGGACATATTTCCCCACATACAGATCTACAATTCTTCTGTAACATTCTCTAATCTTTAATTCTTCTGTAATCTTAAAAGTTGACAGGTTTTAAAGGGCCAACCAAGTACAGCAACAAACTAATGGTCCTACTACTACTATGAGTCAGAGGCAGCACTCGAACCCAGATCTTCCTCACTGCAAGACCAGTCCTCTATCCTTTACTCTTTTTTTGTTGTTGTTGTTCATGTTCAGTCATTTTCAGTCCTGTACGACTCTTCATGACCCCATTTGGGTTTTTCTTCGCAAAGATACTGGAGTGGTTTGCCATTTCCTTCTCCAGATCTTTTACAGATGAGGAAACTGAGGCAAACAAAGTTAAGTAACTTGCTCAGGATCATACAGCAAGTAAATGTCTGAGGCCAGATTTGAATTTAGGAAGATGAGTCTTCCTGATGGCTGGGCCAGTACTCTATCCACTGTACCACCTAGATGCCCCCCTCCTCCTCCATTACTCTCTGTTGCCTCCCAAATAGAGAACCAAAAGCTTCATTTTCTGCATGACCAGAAAACTTTTTCACAAGGAGTAATTAAAAAAAAATTTAAAAATTATTTTCCAATTATATGTAAAGACAATTTTTAACAATTTTTTAAAATAAAATTTTGAATTCCAAATTTTCTCCCTCCCTCCCTCCCTACTCCCTAAGATGGCAAACAATTTGACGTAAGTTATTCAGTCACAAGGAGTCCTGAAGAATGGAATTCTTAAGAGCATGTATAAGTCTAAAAATGGAGTAAGACCAAAAAATTACTTTGGATCATAGCAATTAAGAGCTGAGACCCCTCTAGTCCTTCCTTTTACAGGTAATGAAACTGAGGTCTAGAGGAGGGCGATGACAGATGGTAACCATCCAAAGTAGGATTTGAGCCTCAGTCGGACTCTAGAGACTATTATTTCCACTGGACTGCACTAGCAAGTACTAAGCAGGAGAGCTGGGGTTCAGACCTAGACCCCTACCCCCTTTTCACTTCCCTTTCCCCCTCCCCTTCTTTTTCCATCTTTCCTCCCCTTTCCCCCTTTGTCCACCTTCCTCCCCCTCCCAAATTCACTCTTCACAGAGTTTAGGAGAGTAGAGAGACATTTGAAACTCCAGAATGACCAGCCAAATGAAGATACATGGGAAACGAAGACCCATGTTGTCATTTAAAGCAATGGAAAAACAAGGTTTAATTTATCTCCCCTGCCCTCCCCAGGCAGGGTGCTATTGGGGTGGCTACAGCTATAGCCAGGCAACTTGGGGAGTAGTGAATTGAAAGGATTTCTGATAGCCCAGAAGGCCTCTAAGGTCCCTATGAGATCAAAATCCATGATCCTAGGATTCACTGGAGAGGAATACGTTTTTAATGAAATGATACTTTATTTGGTTTGCTTTATGCAAATGCCTTTCTGAGTTTTTGGGTTTGTGTTTGAGCATGGGCCTAGGAGTTTGAACAGTAGGTTGCTGGCTCCCTCTAGTGTCTATTTGTTGTCTTTACATGCCTACTGATCCAAAGCTGTATTTCAACAGGACAGAAGAAACAAACCAGTTATGCTCAGAAAAAGACTTTCATGCTCTCCAGCTTTGAAATAACGGATTATTTTCTATGACGGCACTCCCAACTCTTGTAAGATATGTGTAAGCAGGGTTGGTGGGCTGCAAGTGTCAGATTGGTCGCCTACTGGACAACATTTCTTTTCCAAATTCTTTTCAGAGATGGCTGGGGAGTATGGTGATGTACTGGAGCCCAAGCAGGCACTCTTCTGGGCATCAGTGAATGTGGGAATCAGGGCACCGAGCAGCCAGGATTTTCATGTAGCCAGAACTTTGTCATCTGTTTTTATAAATGGGAAGGTGGGACAACAGCAGGGGATTCCTTTTTGGGAGGGGGAGGAAAAAGTATTATTTTATTTTGCAGTTTGATAACTTTGTTAAGCAAATGCCAATACTGTAAGTTCCAGTAATATTTAAAATATATTACTTTAGAGTAGGAGTTATTAACTTGGGTCCCATGGATAGATTGCAGGGGGTCTATGAACTTGAATGGAAAAAATGCACCCTGATGTTCACTAACCTCAACTGAAAGTTATCACTTTCCTCAATTATTTAAAAACAGTATTTTGAGGAGTCCATAGACTTCACCAGTCGATGAAAGGAGTGCATGATACAACAGATAAGAATTGGATTAGAATTCAGTGCTTCTTAAACTGTGGGTTGTGACCCCATATGCAGGAGTCATGAAAAATTTGGTAACAGTTAAAGGTTTCTGAATGCGCAATGACCAAAGATTAATTTGAAATCAAACATGTCATGAATCCAAGGTGTTTTGGGCAGCACTTACCTCTGTTGCATTGCATGACTTCACTGAAGCCTTGGTTCTGAACACAAAACATGTGCACTTTGCACTATGCCTGCTGTTAACACCATTCAACACCAACAAATGCTACCAGAAACACCTTGGTTCAGATTTGAGTGCTTTTACTGCAGTGTTTTTACTGTACATACAAAGTTTTCTACTTTTACAGAAACATAATAGTTTAATTATGGAAAATAAAAACTTAATATTTTCCTATCATCATTCCTCAGCCTGTATCAAATCAATATATCTTTAAATTGTATTGTGCTAGAATGTTTTATTTTAAAATTTACTGTTATTTCCTACTTTTACAGCAATATGTGTTTAATTGCAGAAAGAAAAAACAAAGTTCTTTAATAATACTTTTCTGTTTTATGTGTATGTAAGTATGAGCACCAGTTTTTTTAATTAAACACAAACAAATGTAATCTCATAAATTAAAGCTAGTATTTATTTGAAAAATTATTAGCAATATTTATTTATATTTTGGGACAGAAATTTTTTAAGTGGCTAAAGTTGGCCAGAAGAGATAAAGTATTGATCATATTGTGACAAAGTCTCTGCTACCAGGTTGTAGTATGCATAAATTGACAAGAAAAAAGAAAATATGTTGAATCATTTTTACAATACGGATTTACTTCTAATAATTACAATGATGTGGAAAAACTTCTTAGCTTGATTTGTAGTAAAGTTTTGGCTATGGAGAACATGAAATCAGCCAAACTAAAATGGCATCTTAATACCAAGCATACAGCATATTGCAATAAACCAAAGAAATACTTTGAATGACTTCTAAAATCTTCAAATGAAGAAAAAAATGCTTTCAGAAATTTGTTACTGTCAACAAAAATATTGACTTTCATCTTATGAAGCTTCTTATTTAATTGCAAAGACTAAAAAGTCCTATATTATAGGAGAAGATCTTGTGTTACCTGCTGCTATTAAAATGTCAGAAATATTCATGGGAAAAAATATGGTGATGAAGTTCATAAAATTCCTTTATTGAATGATACTATTTCCAAAAGGATTTCTGATATTAGCTTGTTATCAGGATTAAGGACAACCCAAACTGCAATTTCAGTTACATGAAATTGTTAAGGTTTAAACTCTAGGACGCCAAAAACTGTTAAGGTTTCATGATGTATTGCAGTGGAACCATCTCAAAGAACTCAGAGTCAGATCACCTCTAAGCCAAGTAAAGGCATTTATTGAGATTAACACCTCTCATGAGGCAGGCTAAGTTCCAAGAGGACCCAGCAACCTCAGAGAAAGCAAGATGGATTTTTATAGGGTAAAAATGCAATTACATAAGAGAAATTTACATAGAATATAGGAATATGATTAATATTAAAAAGGCAGGAGGAGTTTGTTAAGGGATTAGGTAAGAGGGGTCCCATCCATGGTTTGGTAATTAAATATTCTGGTCATGCTACCCTCCAATTGGCTACTTATTGTGGTCCTGCCTGGTCAAGATAGACAGGTAGGTATTGTGGTCCTGTCTTGGGCTAGATGGATAATGTGATTGTGAATGACTACAAGGGTACCTGTTTCTGTGAGAATGGGTCTGAGAGTCATGGCTGGGTAGAGTCATTGACTTGGTTCTCACACCTGCTGTATCTGTGAGAGCTATGAGTTTCAGGGACACACCTGTTGTTCTAGTAAGCAGTGAGGCATATATGAAGAATTTAGGACATTGGAGAGGGAGGTGGGTAAGCAGGTACAGTGGGCCTGTAATGAAGTTAGACTATTGGGGCTGGAGGCAGCTCTATTAGGACTCCATCAAAACACCTGATATTTCTAACATGGTACAGTTGTTACTCTATGTAAGATATGTGTATAAAGGAAGTATACATGAAGAATTGTTTTGTCACCCTTTGGAAGGACACACAAGAGGGGAAGATATATATCTTAAAGTTGATGAATTTTTCACAAATGAAGTTTTACAGTGGAAAAATTGCGTTGGAGTCTGTACAGATGGTGCTGGAGCAATGATGGGTGAGAATGTTGGATTTGTAGCAAAAGTTAAAGCTATTGGCGATGAAAATGTCACTTTTACTTGCTGCTTGATCATCACTCGGTAGTCACTTATAGTTAAAAAAAATCACCAGGATTAGATGTGCTCCATTATACTCTCAAAATCATTAACTTCATTAAAAACCTTACCCTTAATACTCATTTGTTTTCAAACCTTTGGAAAGACATGAACTCTGATGTATCAACAAGGCAATATTCACAGCACCACATGGGCAACTTTGAATATGCCAGCATAGCTCTCAATCACAAAGTATAACAGACTGTTCATATAGAATGCAGAAGAAAAACATTTATTTAGACACCAGAAAGTCAAATCCCAACACCAGAAAGCCAAATCCCAACACCAGAAAGCCAAATCCATCATAGTAACAAAGAAAGTTATCATAGTAACTAAGAAGTCTATACACATTATCAGGCCTTCCCAGAAACCCTCAAGCAAAATGCCCTTCTCTCACTCACAGCCAGCTGCTGCTTTCTCTGTCCTTCCTAGCTCTGACTGTTCTCTCACCAACTTCCCTTGAGCTCTGCTCCAGTTCTGCCTCTTCTGGTTCCACCCTTCCTGTTCCACCTATTCAGCAATCTTCTCCCACCATATGTGACTAAATCTTCCATGTAACTTAAGCAGGTCACATAGGCTTATTAATGAGCGGGAAAGATCTTCCCATTCCATTAAAAATACATTAACAATACATCTATTTAGAAAAACTTATTATTACTACATGCAGAGGTAAGGGGCTCTCAAGAGGGTGAAGTTTAAACAGATTACTGAAATTGAAAGATGAAATTGTTATATTTTTGACTGAGCAGAAATCTGATTTTGTTAATTTTTTTTCATAATGACTTCTGGCTTTCAAAATTGTGTTATTTGTCATATATCTTTGAAAAATTCAATGATTTAAACATGTTGTTTCAAGAGAAAAATTGTGACATATTTATGTTAAAAGATAAAATTGAAAGTTTTACTTACAAATTTAACATCTGGAAGAATAGGGTGGAAAATGGTTCTTTAGAAATGTTTACAGCTACAGATGATTTTATAATTGAAAATAACCTTCCCAAAGATTTAATTGTAAGAGTTATAACTGATCATCTGAAATGCCTAGAGATATAGTTTGGGAAATACTTCCCTTCAAATTTTGATTCTAAAAAAGCTAAGTTGGGTTCATAAACCATACTCAACTGAAATAAAGAGCATCAGTCATTTGCCATCAAAAGTTCAAGAAGAATTTGCCAAGTTATCAAGTAACAGAGGTTTGAAACTTGAGTTTCTAAAAAATCATTCAATGAATTTTGACTTAGGATTAGAACAGAGTTTCCAACAATTTCTGAAAAGGCCCTAACCCCATACTTCTGCCATTTTGTCTTCTCTATTTATGTGAAGTAGTATTCTCAGCATTGACAATTATAAAATAAAAATATCAACCAATCTGAAAAATGTTGAAGATGCTCTATGGCCTAAAGTATCAACTATTCCATCAAGATTTAATTCTTTATGTAAAAATAAATAAGCATATCCATCTCATTAGTATGCATGTTTGCTTTTGTTTTTAATAAATTAAAAAATTATATGTATGCCAAAGATTTCTTTATAAGTTATTATCAGTAAGTGTTTGAATTGCATACCTATTTTATATACCTATATACCTGGGGTCATGTAAAAAATTTCTCAGGTGAAAAAGGGTCACAAATGGAAAAAATTTGAGCCCTGGATTAGATTATGATATCCCATGTAAGGGCCTCTAGGTGGTGCTATAGTATACAGAGCGCCAGACCTGAAGTCCAGAAGACCTCAAACACTTACTAACGCTATGACCCTGGGCAAGTCACATCACCCTGTTTGCCTCATTTGTAAAATGAACTGGAGAAGGAAATGGCAAATCTCTTCAGTATTGGGTCATGAAGAGTCCGACATGACTGAAACAGCAAGGGCATCTCATTTTGCTCTAACATTCCATAATTATCGTGACAGAAGTTTTGGACAATGTCAGGGCTAAGTTTGGATTGAATCATGAAATTCTGAGGTTTTTCCCCAATCTTCTTCTTTTTCCCTTTCGACATTTCCACTCCAAGTTTGCATTGTCATCATGATTCTTCTTGGCCATTCTGGCATCCCATTCTAGGTCCTCTCCCCCTAGCTCCCCAGGGTGTGTTGGTAAATATTTAGCAACCAACCATCCAGGGAGGAAAAAAAGTGTATGCAGGATATACTTTTTGAATTTAATCTGAATTATTAACATTTTCTCCATCTATTTCTGAAGTCTAGAAAATCAACGAAACAATATATCAAGCCCTGATTTGTAGCATTTGTCAGTTTCCAAAGTGTGAATGCTAATGCTGAAAATTGAATTTTAATTGGCTTTTGGTTGGAGCTGACTCTACCATACCTCTGGATGTTCCTGACCTTCTTTCCCTTGCTCCTATTCAAAATTTACCTCTGTCTTCTTTATCCTCTACTCTCTATGATCCCCTCTGTCAAGAAAAATGGACAGACTGGTTCGCACATTAAAATGATAATAGAGACTAGTGAATTGATGAGCTATTCAGTTAAAATATTTGCATATTAAATCAAATTTTTTGGGAACAACTACTATAAGGGCATAAAATGATGGAAATATTAGGTGGAGTAGAAGCCTGACAAAGGAAGTATTTTGGAGCAGGTGGGACCTTCCAAGAACTTTGCAAGTTACAATGAGAGGGCAAATCCACCTCCACATAGGATTCACTTTATCCATCCAAATGTAGCCCGAAACCCCTTTAACTTAGACTGATTTCTGCTTTCAGAGAAAAGGCTGCAGATTTGGGTGCCTGGAGGTGAAAATTAGGATATGCTGATTGAATTGGAGGACGTGGAAGCCTAAGGAGAGTGATGGATTTGGATAATTTTATTAAGTATTTAAAAGTCATTTTTTATTACTAACAAGACATTGTTAACAAATTGTCCCAGTATTATATTTGCATTATTAATATGCTAAGGTAAAACTAATATAACAATATATTATTATGTTTGTGTTGATATGTGTATATAGATACCTGTGGTTAGTTATATCATTTTCAGTGATTTTAATCCTGACCAACCCAACTGGTAAAATAAAATAATAAGAAGAAAGCTACGTAGTGTTTTGCAGTTTATGAAATATTTTCACAGTTGTTAATCTCTTGCTCCAAAATCCTGTGAGTCTATGACTTTGCAATAACAATAGTTATCTCACTTTTTCAATCTTCACAATCACCCTGGGAAATAAGAATTATGATTAATTTCATTTTGCAGATGGAGGATCTGAGGCGGACAGAGACTGAATGATACACCAAGGGTCACGCAGATAATGATTCTGAGAATCGCTGAGGATAAATTTGAACTCAGGTCTTCCTGACTTGAAAGTCAACACTCTATTCAGGAAAGTGAGAAGAATTTTATATTTATATGAATTCTATAAATGCAATATATAAAGTATTTATATAATGCCTACTATGTACCAGCACTGTGCTAAATGATTTTTATAAATGTTATCTCATCTAATCATCAAAACAACCCTGTGGGGGTAGGGAGGTGCTATATTACGCTTATGTTATACTTAAGGACACTGAGGCAAAGAGAGGCTAAAGGACTTGTCCAGGGTCATACAGCTACTGAGTATCAGATTTGAATTCAAGTCTTCTAGTCTCCAGGTCCAGTATGATCCACTGAGCCACTCCAGCTATCTACTTTTGCAAGGAAAGCAGAACAGATATTATTTTCCCCATTTTATGGCCTAGGGAATTATAGTGATTTACCCAAGGCTGATCATTCTCTGGTTTTCTTCCTTCCTGTCTGACCACTCCTCAACCTCCTCTGCTGGAGGACTGGCCAATGATCCTCGTCCTTCCCATGAGCTTGCACAGAATGCCACTTATGGAATTACCCACATGAAAGAGACTAGGGGCTGGGAAACCTGTATCTCTGTGGTCTAATTCTTAATACATCCTGAGTGTTCAGTAAGTGCTGATTCACATGAGTAATCTATATCTGCCTACTCCCTTGGTCAAAGGTTAGGTATCTAGCTTTTAAGGAACCAGAATTCCTCCTTGTAAACATGCTCACCCACTACATCTTTATCCTATGTCTCTTTCCTTGACTTTTACTTGCTTTCAGCTATTCCAGATTTAGCAGGTAATATCTAAGATGTATCTTCCAGTGATTTTGACATTTTATTAAGGGGAAATTTGAGTCAAAAAAGTACTGAAGTCATTTAAAAAGTTATTTCCCTCTAAACCGAAGGTTCAAACACTGCTGCGTGTCATAGACCCCTTTGACAGTGTGGTGACACCTATGGACCCTTTTCAGAATAACAGTTTTAAATGCATAAAATAAAATGCCTAAGATTGCAAAGGAAACTAATCATATTGAGAAACAGTTATCAAAATATATTTTCTAAGGTTTATGGGCTCCAGATTAAGAGTCCCTGTAAATCAAAGGCTATCAATAGGCAGTTTTCAAAGGAAGAAATCCAGGATGTCAACAATCATATGAAAAAATGCTCTGAATCACTCATAATTAGAGAAATTCTAATGAAAGGAACTCTAATGTTCCATTTCACATCTATCAGATGGGCAAAGATGTCAAAAATGAAAAATTACAGTTGTTAGAGGGGACGTGAGAAGACAAGCACACTAATGCCTTGTTGGTGGAACTGTAGGTTGGTCCCACTGCTCCAGAAAGCAATTTGGAACTATTTCCGAAAAAATCACTAAACTCTGACCCAGTGATACCACTACTAGGCCTATACCCAAATGAAATCAAAGAAAAGAGAATGGATCCATTCATATGAAAACATTGATGGAAATTTTTTATTATAGCAAAGGACTAGAAACTAAAAGGGTGCCCATGAATTGGGGAATGACTGGATATACTGCGGAATGAAATATTATTGTACCATTAGAAATGATGGGAAGGCAGTTTTGGAGAAACTTGTGAAGATTTGAATGAAATGATGCAAAGGGAAGGCAGCAGAACTGGGAGAACTATCCAAAGACAGAAATGATAAGGAAAAACAATTTTGAAACCCTTTAAGAACTCTCACCAATGTCATGACCATCCACTATTCCAGAGGACCTTTGATGAAGCCTGCTATCCAACTCCTGACAAGAGGGGATGGACTCAAGGTGCAGAATAAAATACATATTTTTAAATAAGGTCAGTGTAGACATTTGTTTTTCTTGACTATGTATATTTGTCCAGAAGTATTTTTTCATTTTTAGAGTGGGAGGGAAAGAGAGGGAGACACTTAGTAAAGAGAGCTTTAGGAGCCCCCAAAAAAGGAAAGAAAGGAAAGGAAAGAGTCATTGAAGTTTTTATTAATGCACAAAAAGGAACAGAAGAAGGCCAGGGAGAATCAAGACATGCAGTACAGCTTTGACAGTTACATGTTGAATTTATCATATATTCTTGAAGAAAAGGACATTGTACATGATAAAAAATTCACAATTTTATGTACAATACATATGTATGTATACACGTATATATATTTTTGTTATTTAACTTCGGAATAAGAAAATGAAATTTAAATTAAAAAATAAATGTCATTGGATTTGAAGTGGGAGGGACCTTAGAGGCCATTTAATTCAATCTCCTGTGCTGTACCGATGTGGAAACTAAAGCCCAGGGTTTTTTGATTTGCTTAAGGTTATATAGGTATTAATAACAGAGTCAAGTTTTGAATTCAGAGTCCCCATTCTAAATCCAGTTCTCTGCTTCTGTGTCTCTGACGGCGACATTTCAAGCACTGTGAGCGAGGCAGTTAGGAGTGAGGGGACTGATGCTGAAGGTGGCATCAGAAAAAGGAAATCTGAAAATAAAGAGGTAAGGGTACAAGAGAGGCAGCTAAGTGGTACAGTGGATAGCATGCTAGGCCTAAAGTCACAAAGAATCACCTTTGTGAGTACAAATGTGGCCTCAGACACTTACTGACTGTGTGACTTACTTTATCCTGTTTGCTCCCTTTCTTTATTTGTAAAATGTGCTAGAGAAGGAAATGGAGAATCGCTCCGGTATCTTTGCCAAGAAAAACTCCAAATGGTGTCACAAAGAGTCAGACACAAGTGAAACTACAAAAAAACAAAGATACCAGAAACAGATTTAGTGCCAATCCTTAATTTTGCTCCCTACCCAGGCCTCATCTACACTGATGGATAGGCCAGTGGTCACCAGTCTCTTCCGTCCCCCATACTTTACTAAATAATTAAGTTACTCTCAGTCAGGCCATCTTGATCTTTTCTCTGACAGACTTCTCAGCTTTTTTCACCATTCAGTTCTATTTTTAGATTGTTCTTTTAAGAAAAGCACCTGATGAAGCAGATCTTTCAACAGCTGATTATTAAGTCCACTGAAGGAATTCTAAGACATTCAGAATTCCTGACTTTGTCTATATTGGACCCCAGGTACCTATCTGGACACTACAGAGGTCATCCACCACACCCTCCCTTTCCTTAGCCTCCATATCTTTATCACTGTGGGTGAGGTTCCATTAAATGTTTCCTTATTGAAGTATTTAGAAATTATTTTAATTTCTTTTGGTAATTGCATCACAGATGCAATCATCTCTTCTCTTTGGCCTATCTTTTTGTTTTACAGGGTGGGTAGATGGTTCAGGGTTTTGTTTTGTTTATTTAAGCCTTAATTCAAATCTGGCTTCAGATAGTTATTAACTGTGTGACCTTGGGCAAATTACTTAGCCTCTGTTTGTTTCCATTTTCTTGACTGTAAAATAGAGACAATCACAGTGCCCACCTCCCAGGGCTGTTGTGAGGGTCAAATGAAAGAGGTAGATGCAGCTCGGAGTCTGGTTGTCTGGAAAGAATTCAGGGGGCAGATGTTCTCCTAGTCAAGGGAGCTTTATCCACACAAAAGCAGCAGGCCAGTCCTTAGGAGCCCTAGCAGTTTGAGAAAAGATAGAGACTTGCTTTTATCCCCAAGTTTTGGGCACTCAGCTAGAGATTGGGGTATGCCACTATGTGGGCAGTTAACCACAGGAAAGAATGTCAGGAAGGGAGAAGCAGGTGTGTAAGGGAAGGCAGGAAAACGGAAGCAGGTGTGTTGGGTACTTTACAAAACAGTTCAGGGATGTGGTCACAAAACAGGGAACTTGTAATGTTCAAGGATATGGGCAAACCACAGGCGTCAGTCACATACATAGAAAATAACAAGGTTTTCTTGTCAACAGATAGAAGAGCCCTGTTAATGGGCAGTTTTAGATCTCTTATTTTTGCTGGGCAGAGCTCAGCCTCATCGCATAGTAGGTGCTATATAAAAACTAGCTATTACTATTATTAATTCTCTTATCTCAGTTAATCATGTAACTTGAGAAAACAAGATTTGAATTTGAAAAATTGCTTTGAAAAAATTTGCTTCCAAAGTATAACTTCTACAACTTCTCTTATATTCTTTGTTCAGGCCTTCATGTCTTCATCTGAACTACTGTGATAACTTCTTAACTGGGCTCCTAGACCCCAGTGTCTCCTTTTTCAATCCATTCTCTGTACAAATGACAATTTGATATCCCTAAAGCACAGATAGTCTCCTCAAGAGACCTTTTGCCTTTAGGACAAAATATAAACACTTCGGTTTATCATTTGAAGTCCTCCACTATCTCTTTCCTATACACCTTTCTAGACTGACTGATCCCTCCTCTTCCTCATACACTCGGTGTTTCAGATGATTGTCTTGTGTAAGGCTTTTCCATCTCCTCCCAGGGCTCTTTTGCAGGTTGTTGACAGGACAAGGATGCACTGGACAAGAACTATGGACAAGAATCCCTGCTGGAAAGGAAGCTGAAAGCAAGGTCAAATGAGATAGATATGGGTACTTGTAAACATTTAATACAACTTGGCTGAGGCCAAATCAAAAGGGAACCCAAAGAAAAGGTTGGATGGACCCACAAGTATTGGGTATGATAACACAAAACAAGAATGCTTTGGGTGCATCCAAGACTTGGGGGAACCTAAAATTTCTTGTAGCCATCTCTAGCATTTCTAGAGTTATTGGGATCAGGTGACATTCTAGGTGCAAACAACCTTAAATCACATAGGGGTAGATTTAAACCGTATAATAAATTTTCTGAACAATGTAATAAATCATTTTCCCTACAGTAACCAATAGGTGTCACTGTGGATGGTAGAGTTTGGATGAGAAGGACTTTCCCTTCTTTCTAGAGAAGGGAGCCTATGATTTCTCCTGCCCATAGCTATCTCTTTCCCAAGGGACTTAGCTTCCTCCTGGCCTCTGTCTTCTCCTCCCCTTTCCTTCAGAGACTGACAGATTTTTCCCTAGCCTTCATTCAAAAACAGCCCAGAAGAGTTCCATTCTATCCCAGATGGAATAACTCAAAAGGATTGTGTTTGTACACATTTACCAATTGACTCCTTCCCCCAAAACAACAAAAAAAGTATACATGGGAAATAGTTAAATTAAATCTGCATTGTTAACATTTTCTTCATCACTTTCTTGAAGTCTATAAACCAACAAAGCAATAAATAAAGCTCTCGTGTGGATTGGTTGATTTCCATGGTATAAATGCTCACACTGAAAATCTAACAATCAGCTCTTGTGAGCCATTATTGAGCCAGCTCCAGCACATCACTGGCCCAAATCTACATGAATTTTTTTTTTCTGTGAAAATTTAGAGGTCCTAAAAATATAGTTTATTGATTTTTTAAAATCATATACATATAGCACTTAGATCTCCAGCTATAAATCCTACATTTAACCAACAACTGACTTTTTGACCTATTCAAATTCTTGTGTATTTTTAGTTCCAGACCTTTTCCTCCGGGAAGTCCTACTTCTTATATTTAAATAAATATTTACTTTTGAAAAATTGTGTTCAGAGCCATCTTTTTCTAGAGAAAACTAGATTTAAAGAAATATTAAAACAACAAAAAGAAACAGAATTTTTGACTTAGACTTCTCTTCTTTTGGATAGAAAACAGAGAGGAAAGAAAAAAATATCAGGGAGAAGGAGGCACTCCACCGGCCATCTGGAATCCAGGTCAAGGGAAAGTTCACCAGTGATTGGTTTTCTCTCATATTCTGGTCATCAATGTCCTGTCTTAGTCTACTGGCCCAAGATGCCGAGTGTTCTGCTGGAGACCCGGAATGCTCAAAACCATGCTTTTCCCTCTCACTGTGCATTTCTTGAGACACAACTCCTCAAAACCCATGTCATCAGAAAAGCCCCTTCCCTGTGCTGTCTCTGAGAAACTGAACTACATTTCCCAGAACCAAGTCATCTCCAAACTGATGCCTGGACTTTGATTATCTTTCTCCCTCCAGAACTCAGACATCTACACTTGGAACCCTAGTCTCTGAGCATTTTATAAAAAGACTTTTTCATTCATTGATTTCCAGGGACCCACACAGCTACTCCTTAGAGATTTCCTCTGCCTCCGGAGATCTGTTTGCATGAGCACACTACATCTATTTTATATTGATTTATCTGTGTATAAACTGAAAGTATTGAATCATGAGACTATGACTGAAAGCTCAGTCCCTCCTTTTCATAGGGATGAGGGGAAGGATGGGAAGTGGCTCATGAGAAATGATGATATCAGAAAGTGTGAGATGATAGATGCCAAGGAAGAGGAAAAGGATGGTAGCCAAGACCTCCTCCTGCTGCTGCTGCTGCTTCTGCCTTCGCAGCTCAAGGTCATCCCCACTACCTGCTCTACCACCACTGAACATTAAGGCAAGAGACAAAAGAAGATTTGCTACAGGTGACTAAAAGGAGGACTGAGAGACTGAGACCAGAAGAATCCAGGAAGAAAGAACAGTTGCTATAAAATCACGAGACCAGGTTCTGGGGGTCAAGAGCTGTGTCTGGGCAGATTCTGGTTTATATCCATATGCCACATTCTAATCTAAGATTGCCACTGCATTTCCCTTCTCCTTCCTCAGGAGACCACGTATCTATTTCAAACACTATCTCCGTTCTTTAAAATCTATTTTGCATTTCTATCCAGTTGGTTTTCAGCAACATTAAGATAAAACTGTGGTTTTATTTTAAGATTAAGATAAAGATTAAGATTCAGATAAGATTAAAACTGTGGTTAACCAACACATTACTGGTCTGTGTGTATTTCATTTCAGAGAGGTTGTTAATGGTTAGATACACAGAGAAGGAGACACATACAGGGGGAGAGACAGACAGACACAGAGAGACATAGAGAGAGAAAAATAGAGACACAGAGAGAGACAGAGAGATTATCTCTCTGACAGAGACAAACAGAGAGATAGAGAGACAGAGAGATTATCATCTAATCTCTGGATAAGATGGATGGCTAGTACAGTAGATAGTCAGACTTGGAGTCAGGAAGATTCATCCTTCTGAGTGAAAATCGGGCCTTAGATATTTACTAGCTGTGTGACCCTGGGCAAGTCACTTAACCCTGTTTGCCTCAGTCACCTGTAAAATGAGTTGGAGAAGGAAATGGCAAACCACTTCAGTATCCTTGCCAAGAAAATCTCAAAAGGGGTCATGAAGAATTGAACATGACAGAACAACAAATCTCTGGAACTAGCGACTGGGGGGGGGGGGCTTGAGATTTTTTGATGCATAGTATTATAAGAAGAATATTGGACATAGAATAAACAAAATAGTTTGGGAACAGCTGAGTCTAGTATGGGATATAGTACCTCAGGCACTTATTTCCTCTTTCCTATTGTTCCATACCCTGAAATTTTTAAAGAACAAGTCTAACCTTCCCAGGTATAGGGTTGAGGTACTGCCTAAAAAGAAAGCAACATTCAAAAATCGGGGTTTAGAACAGACCTATACAGCCCATAGGCCATTGCTGGTCCACCAAAGGCAAAAATGTAGAGTTGCCACTAGGCACTCTCCTGTTTGTCACGTGATCAACATCAGTCTGTCTCTTCTAACCTATGAACAGGGAAGAAGTTTAGCCTAATTTAAAATATTGCCAGGTTGTGCAGGTCTGGCTTAGAATGAAGGACAAAACTCCCCTTATGGAGGGAGACCAACCTAGTTCTCTGTCACAACCCAGAGTTTTGTACTCTTTCCACTGTGTATAAGTTAGTGTTGCTTTTCCTTTCGGTAAATAAGCTCCTTGAGGGCAAAGACTGTTCCATTTTTCTCCTTGTGTATCCAGTTCCTCCACAGTGCTTTGCACATAGTAGGTACTTGTTGGATGTTGAATGAATTTTGCAGTTGACTGGCATGAGAGGCTCATGAATTCCATCCTGCCAGTTTGGCTTATTTTTTCTTAAATCTAAAGTAGTTTTAGAAACCTCAAGTTAGATCATCCTTTCCTTATGAGAAGGACCATTGGACTCCTGCTCCTTGAGGGCAAGTATTGTTTTTTTTTTATTTTTTGTTTTGTCTTTCTTTGTATCCTCAAAGTTTAGTCTGATACCCAGCAGGAGCTTAAGAAATGTTTGTGGAATTGATACACACCCTCAGGTAGAGAGGTGATCAACTCCCACTATAGACTGAGGCATTTTTTTGTATATAGCTAAGCAGCATTTATTCTGCTTGACTACATATGTTTGTGATGGGTTTTATTTTTCTTGCTTTTTCATTGGGGAGTGGTGAGAGGCAGAAAATTTAAAAACGGAATTTAAATAAATAAATGTTAACTAGTTTATATCAGCTATTTAAGGTTACATTTCAAGTAGAGGGGTTTCTACCCCAAACTAACTCTGGTAAAGTTTCACTTCCACTAAGGATAATTCGTGTTCCTTAAAAATGAGTGAAGTTGCTTCTGTTGAGCTGTATGGGTTCAAATTGACTGTTGTTCAACTGAGTCTGACTCTTCATGACTGGATTTGAGGTTTTCTTGGCAAAGATACTGGAGTGGTTTGCCTTTTCCTTCTCCAGTTCATTTTATAAATGAAGAAACTGGGACAAACAGGGTTAAGTGACTTGCCCAGAGTCACACAGCTAGTGTCTGTGGTCACATTTGAACTCAGGTCTTCCTGACTCCATTCCTGGCTCTCGATCCACTGCACAGCCAGCTGCCAAAGTTGAGTAGTGCTTCCCGATGTGGTCAGAAATTGATCATCTCCAGTCTTTACATTGCAAAATAAAGGGATTGGCCCTGTACATTTTTTCTTTTTGAAGTTCCCATTCTTTCTTCTGCCTGTCACCTTCACAGATCATGAAGAAAGAAAGAAAAAGGTTTTTTTTCCTCTTAAAAAATCTCAAAACAACCAACCCTCAGGTGCACAGAGCAGACAATTCCCAGTCTGTCACTGAGACATCAAGTAGGAATCATATAGGCACTTGCCAAAAAGCTTTAGATAACATCTTAAAATCTGTATGTGTATTTTAGCTTGTTCACTTTTTACTCGGTGTACTATTTATATTTTTTAAAGCAAACACTGCTGAATTGTTTCACTAATGCTTCTAATCATCTCTCCTGCGAAGTTGTGGGATTGTATGATTATGAAAGGCATTTTTCATTTTCCTTTTTCAGGAGGCATCCAGGCCAACCTTGGCATGGGGAGAGAGAATCAGAAAGAAAAAAATGGAAAATATTAGGTCTTGAAGTTTTCCCGTCAAGTCTCCTAGCAACTGATTTCTCATTTGAGGTAGAAACCAAGGTGTGTGGGACACTGGAGCTATTTAGACAGTGCACTGTGGTGGGGAACACAGTGATTTCTGACTCAATTGCTTCTAATTAATATAAACATTGTTTTTAAGCAGGAATCATGAAAACAGGAAGAACCACTGGAAGAGATGCTGTCTCTGTCACTTTGTTCTATTTGAGGACCAGAGTAGGAGCAAGTGGAGAGGTTGGGGTCACTGTTTCTTTTTCAGAATTACCTGATTGTTTCAGTTCCCTGAAGCTATGGAGTCAGGATATTTAGTCCAAAGGTTTTCGCTTTTCCTCTACCAGAGGCAAAAGAAGGTGTACTCAGAAGGATGCAGACAACAAACATGCAGAATGTACTGGCTGTGAAATTCAGGCCAAGTCACTCTATCTCTTGTCACCCAAGGAAACTTTCCAAAACTTATAAACTGCAAAGTGGAGAAGGTGTACTGATAGAGGATGATCACTGGCTGGTAGTTCACTATTTCAATTAAATTAAATCACAAATCCACTTCTCCTCAATCTCCTCTAACCCTCTTCTCCCATCCCCTTAAAAAAAAAGTAGAGACAGCTTGGTGTAATGGTTAGAATGTTGGAATTGTAGTTAGGGAGACCCTCATATCAATCTTTCCTATTACCAGTTGTTGCATTTGTCCTTTATTCTTGAAGAGGACCATGACCTCACAATGATGATACGACTTGCAGTTGACCTTGATTTGAGGGAGGGAGGGCTGTGCAAGTGCAAGTTCACCAGTCTTACTTTCTCCTCTAGAGCCATCTGGGTCCAGTGGCCTGATATTCATCAGAACGACTGGAGATGTCCAAGAATGTAATGTGGGATCCTGGCCACTTTGAGTGAGGTATACCCGAATAGACCTCTTTAAATAGTTACTCATGGGATGGTCCCCTTTGATAAAAAAAAAAAAAAACAAAATCAAACTGGGAGGGGAAGACCCTTGGCGTTCAAAACAGAAACAGTTACCATTTAGTATTGCCAGTTACATAACCATGGATGCTCAAGTCCTTCAGCTTTTGTCTTCAGTTTTCTCTTCTTATAAAATGAGGATACTATTACCTGTTAAAGCCTACCTCACTAATACCTATCCTTGCCTTACTGGGGGGTTCAAATGAGATCATGTTGGTGAAAGCCTTTGGCAAACTTTAAACAACTACATAAATGTCAGTTGTTATTATTAGACAGGTATGTCTGTGCTAGGGAACACAGTGATTTCTGACTTGATTGTTTCTAATTAATATAAACATCTCTTTTAAGCAGGAGTCATGAAAGCAGGAAGAACCATTGAAAGACAGAATTGAGGACTAGGGTAATGGTGCTATCCATAAACCAACAGAGGTGAGTATCTAATATTATGGGGTGTTTAATCAGCACATTGATGTGTGTGAAAGCAAGGACCCCAACATATCCAGGATGGCCTGCTATCACAGTTTTTTGATTTGCTTTTCTAAAAGGAAAGCAACTTTCGAGGGATCAACAATCACTTTAATCAAGCACATATATCATTCACTTAGTTCAGGGGAAAAGGTTAGCACCCTGAATGTCAGAAAAAATATAAACAGAGAAATAAAGATTAACAGACAGGGCTTCCAACTGTCTGGCTATAAGCAATATATATATATATCACAGATCAACATTCAGATCCAGCTATCTGACTGTTACATACATATATAGTTATCAGAAAGAGAAGCACCAACACCTGGTTTTCAAAGTTGGGGGGCTTCTTAGTGGCTTCTCAGAGTCTCATTGGGCACACAAATCTTCTAAAAATTAAGACCCAAAGGAAAACCTCACCTCAGAGTATATATATACTTTTCAGAGTCAGAGGGCATGACCCTCTGACCCAGTGCCTCAATGGAAATTAACAAAAGGTATTGAGGCCTATTAATTGGTGGGGAAGATCTTTAACTCTTCCTCCCACCCACCGTTAGCATTACATTGGGCCCCCAAGATCCTTCCCATCCATTACATAGGCAACAGACATTGACATTTCTTTAGTAAATACAACATAATTCGCACAAACACATCATGAACTTCACATTTGCAGAATACATAACATAATATAACATCATTCTTTGTGGGTCAATCTTTGAGGAGTGAGCAGCCATCTTCTCCTTCCTCAACACAAAACAAAATGTCCAATTAAGTTCTCTTGGAGGTGTATCCTCCCCCACTACTGTCACAGGCACTCCCAAGTGCAGGCTCTAGGGAGCCAAGTCCCAGTCTTAACAATGCTCCAGCCCCTGCTTCCAAGTCCTGAGGGGTGGCTGAGCAACAAACATCAGGGTGGAGTCCTTAGGGGTACATGGCACTTCCCCTCCAACACACACCATAGCAACTCCACTCCTGGGGTCCCAAACTGTTCCAGGAGAATGCTGCAAAAAAGCACACTCAGTGCCTTGCTGCACAGTCCCCATCTTGACCCGAGGCTGAACTCTGAGGTCCTGAGTTCCTCTTCCTGCAGGAGTCAGCTGCTCCCAGCTCCCACTTGAGTCTGCATGCAAACAGCTATCAGCTCCCTTTCCATGGCTTACTTCTGCCAGATTGACTCATTGGCAGTTTTCTGATTTTGCTCACCTCACCAAGGTCAGTATACAGGTGGTTCTTCACTTCCACTGGGTCAGTATGGAGGCAGTTTTCTTCTCCTACTCCAGGGCTCCATTCTAAGCTCTTGCAGTTCCTATATGGACTTGAATACGATACATTTTCTGGGACTTCATCTTTCTGACAGTCTGCAGCTGGGCTAATTCACCTGAGCCCTGGCTCTGGCCATCCCCATCTCCCAGAGCTCCACAGAACTATAGCCACCACAACTGGGAAACAACAGATAATTATCCCAGTCCCCATAAAAAGCCTCATACTTTCCTTTTAATTTGCAGATTCTGCTGACTATGCCATAATGTAAAAGCAAGCATCCCAACGTACCCAGGACGCCCTCCATCACAGATTCTTTGATCTGTTTTTCTAAAAGGAAAGCAACTTTTGAGGAGTCAACAATCATTTTAATCAAGCACATGTATCATTCACTTAGTTCAAAGGGAAAAGTTAGCACCCTGAACTTTGGAGAAAATACAGAGAAATAAAAATCAACAGACAGGCTTCCAACTGTCTGACCATAAGCAATATATACATAACTACCAGAGGGAGAACCAACAACATCTGTGTTTTCGAAGCTGAGCCGGGAGGAAGGTCCTTAGCAGCTTCCTGGAGTCTCATATGGCACACAAACCTTCTTCCAAAAACTAAGCCCCAAAGTAAAATCTGACCTCAGAGTATTTGTGTACTTTTCAGAGCCAGAGAGCATGACCCTCTGACCTCAATAGAAATGAACAAAAAATACTGAGACCTATTAATAGATGGGGAAGATCTTTAACTCTTCTTCCCATGCACCATTAGCATTAAATATGCTTCATAATAATAACGGTTATTATAGGCAGAAGATATAATTCTCAATTTCCATTGAGTAGAACCATATAGTAGAACCAATGTCTACTAGAGTCCCTGGGATGGCCTAGTTTTTGCCTATGAAGCAGGGAAGCTGTCCATTAGACTCAACTGATCCAAGGGCCTACAACTCCAACCATTGAGATGACTGGGTTTTTTGGTAATTGTTATTTTGCGTTTTTTTTTTCTATCTCCAACAGTTAGCACAGTGCTGGGCTCATGGTAGGTGTTAATGCATCTTTTTTTTACTCTTGCATAAATTGGATTTAGAAGAGGCAGTATTGCACCAAGTCATTGCCATCAATCTCTTTCAGTGTGATTGTAGTCTGTGGCAAGACAAATGTCAAGATGACTGGCTATGACCCAGGATGCAGGGATGACCTTGGCATCTTTAATATCTAACCTCTTAGCTCTACACAGTGTTTGCTTCTTCCACCTTCATGATCCACTGAAAACAATTGTTTACATCTGCTTATTCTGCCAGGAAAGTCTTCAATACTTGGGGTAAACATTCTCCTAAGCTGTCAACAGGCTTGAGGCCCATCAGCTACTTCATCCTGGTTTAGCCCATCTGCCAAAATGGTTTACCAATGTACCAAGTTGTGGCCACTGTACATGCTATAGATTTTTGTAGCCACCTGTGAGAGTTGGGTGGCAGGCAAAGGTTCAAAGTGGCCCTCATACCAGAGAAACTGGTCTTCCCTTAACATCCTGTATACTCCAGATACTGACTTCCTGGTCTCCTAGGATATAAAAAGGCCAATCAATAAAGAGTCAGTGTCATTCAGACTTGACGGGTGTCCCACTATCTTGCAAGCCAACACATCCTTCTCTCTGGAAATGAGGCAGCTGAATCTATTTGAACCAGTACAAATTTCTTGCTTAGTATCCTTTCCATGTTATTAAATAAATGTATTTTTTAAAATGTTGGATAGTCTACACCAAGTGTCTCATTTGGTTCCAATTCTAAGCCCGAATGACCAGTTGGGTCTGAATCAGATCTGACCATAGCAACTGGTGGGTTAGGATGGATATTGAAACTATAGCTTCTATGTGAAAATTTTAGGAAGCATCTTCTTATATTTCACTAATTCCACTGCCAATAGACTTTCAGAGAAGATGTCCTTCATCTATGGTACCCTCTTCAGCATAGGAGCTGCCTGGGCAATACATGCACTGAATTCAGGCCTGGCCTCTTGCATCCACCAAATCAACTGAAAAAAAAACCTCCCATGTTGCCAAATCACTAGAAGGAGATATGTCAAGAGCAACAAACACACCAACACTCTTCTCATTCCCTAGTAAGCAGACAGGTTCCCTTCCTTCCACCCCACACTCTCCCTAACAGCTGTTGTCTCTGTTGGGGATTCTTTTTCATTGCTTAGAACTGCCTTAGAGAACAACTAAAAGGTATTCTTAAGGAAGGCAGACAATGAGGCTGCTGTGTAATGGAAATATGCAGGAAGAGAATAGCTTCCACAAAGGAAGAGATTTGAAACTTCCTGGCAATGTAAGGTAGTCAGTCAGTTAGTCAGTCCATAAATATTTATTAAGCACCTACTGTATACCAGTCACTGTGATGAGTACTAGGTATAAAAAGAAAGATAAAAACCAGTCCCTCCTGTCAAGGAGCACCTATTCTAATGGGGGAGATGGCAATTAAACTAGCAAGGACAGATGAACTATAGATAGACAGCTAGATAGATATAGATAGACAGGGAGATAGACAAATGGATGGATGGATGGATGGATGGATGAATAGAGATATAGACAGATAAATAGACAATAGATAGATGAGAGAGATGGGTAGGTGGATGGATGGATGAAGAGAGAGAGAGAGAATAAATAACAGAGGGAAAGCACTAGAAGTAAGAGGAGTTGGGAAAAAGTTCCTGTGGGAGGTGAAGTTTTAGTTGGGACTCAAAAGAAGCCAAGGAGGTCAGTGTCCAGAGAGGTTAGGGTGCTTTCCAGGCATGGGGACGAGTCAGTGAAAATGCCCAGAACTGACAGATAGGGTATCTTGTTAGTGGAACAGCCAAGAGGTTGGTGTCACTGGATCAAAGAATACCTGGTAGGGAGTAAGGTGGAAAGGTAGGAGGGGGCCAGGTTATGAAGGGTTTTGAATGCCAGACTTCGTTCTTGGAAGCAATAGGGAGGTGTGAACTTATTATAACTCAGAATTTCCACATTGGGAGGGTTCTTGGAGATCACTAAGACATAGAATATTGGTGATGTAAGTTGTCTAATCTAAACCCATTTTTTGGCATTAGGGTCCCAGAGAAAAGAAGTGTCAAGGTCACACAACAAGCTGGTAGTGGAGCAGGGACTAGATCTCAAGGTCTCCTGACTCCTGGAACATTACTTTTTATTGTGTATCATGTAAAATCAACAATTGCAAATATTCATAATTCTCTCATATGTGGGGACCAAATAATTATTTAAAAATAATTCTTTTACACTTATTCCCTCTCCTTTCAACCCTTCTCCCTAACAACAACACCAACAATGCTTCCTTGGGTTAAATAAGCACATTCAAGTACAACCAATCTAAACATTGGCCACACCCAAAAATGTGTATCTCATTCTGCTTCTTCTGTCCATCACATCTCCTTGAGGAGGTGGCAGCTTGCTTCATCAGTCCTCCAGCCTTGTGATCAATCACTGAACGATCAGCTTTTTTAAATCTTTCAAAGCTGATTTTCTTATCAGGATTGTAATCACTATAGAAAATGTTCTTCTGTTTTTGCTTACTTCATTCTATCCCATGATTTAACCATGTTTCTCGGAATTCCTCCTTTTTGTAATTTCTTAAGACATAATGTATGAGTAGACCCAGTTGCCTGAATGGGGACTCAGCTCCTCTTTTCCTGTCTGTCTGCCCCTCCCCTTCCTTCTACTATCCAAAGGAAGATAAATTTGGATGGCCAGAGGATGCCCAGTAAACTTGGGGTTTCCTGGATAGATCCTTTCCTTTCCTCTCTTCCCCTCCCTCCTGCTCCCCTCCCCTCTCCTCTCCTCTCCATTCTTTCTTTCCTTTCTTTTCCATCCCATATATTGTACCACACCAGACTGTTGGCTAAGCTTCTCTTAAGGGCTGTTTTCTGGACCCTCCTGGCTTAAGAGTGATTATCAATAGTAACTGTTGCTGTTTCCCTCCCAGTCTGATTTAGTTATTTTTCTTTGCCTCATTAAAGGGGCCATCCCCTGACTACTTCTTAAACAAGCCTGTTCACTGAATGGGTTTTGCTTCACCCTAAGTGAGTACCTAATAGGTCTTGTTCTCCCATTTGCATCCTGGGTCATCTCCAGTCATCCTGCGGAATATCTGGTCACTGGATTCAGATAACTCTGGAGGAGAAGTGAGGCTGGTGACCTGCACAGCCCTCCCTCACTCAACACAAAGTCAAGTGCAAGTCATGTCCTCATTTCTGTGATGGCATGGTCTTCTTTAGCAACAAAGGACGAACACAACATATAATCGTATTATATTACGTTCGTATACCACAATTCATTCAGATGTCCCCTAATTGATGAGCATCCTCCTATTTTCCTGTTCTTTGTTACAACCAAAAGTGCATCTATTAATAGTTGTGTACATATGAGTCCTTTTCCTTGTCTTCAATATCTTGGGGGATAATACTAATAGTAGTATAGCTGAGTCAAAGGGCATTCACATCTTAGTGACTTTGTGAGCAGAATTCTAAATTGTTTTCCAGAATGACCGAACTATTTCATAGCTCCAACACCAATGCATTAATGTGCCTATCTTTCCAAAGTCCCTCCATCATCGCTATTCTCCATTTTTGTCATCTTTAATAATCTAATAGGTTTGGGTAGAATTCAGGGTTCGCTTGATTTACATTTCTCTTATTATTAGCTTTCTGGAGCATTTTCTCATTTGGTTATTCATAGCTTGCATCTTTTCTTTTGAGATCTGCCTGTTCTCATCCTTTAACCATTTATCTGTTGGGCAATGGTTCTTATATATTTGAATCAGATTTCTATATGAATTGAATATCAGATCTTTATCAGTGAAATTTTCTGCAAAGGTTTTTCCCAGTTACCTGTTTCCCTTCTAGTTTTACCCATACTGATTTCATTTGTACAGAAGTTTTCAAATTTTATGTAAACAAAACTTTTATTTTGTTTTCTGTGATCTCAATCCCTCATTTGGTCAGGAATCCTTCCCCTATCCACAGTTGTGAAAGATGTCCCTTACTTGCTCTACCTATTTGAAGGTCTCTTCCACTCTGAATCTCATAGATCAGACCACAATAGGAGCCCAAGCTCCACTTAATGGCTGTATTTAGCTTTGAGTCAGTATCAATGGCAACTGTTTCTCTTTGGAATAGCAGCCCTGAGGGTGTTCCCCTCCCAGCTTGATTAATTTTTTTTTTCTAATTAATGGAGCCATCCCTTGACTCACCTCTTAAAGAAGCCTGAATGGACATTACCTCACTCTGAGTACCTGAAAAGGCCTTAGCCTGAAAGGGCAAGGTTTTCCCATTGCATCCTGGGCCATTTGCAGTCATCCTGATGAATATCTGGTCACTGGAACCAGATGCCTCTGGAGGAGAAAGTGAGACTGGTGACCTTGAACAGCCCTCCCTCACTCAAATCAAAATCAACTACAAATCATGTCATCATCTCCCTGATGTCATGATGCTCTTCGAAAACGAAGAACAAACACATTTATTTACGATATGACCTTTTCTGCATAGATCATGAATCCATTTGGAATTCATTGTAGTATATGGCATGTTGGTCTAAATCTCAATCCAGGTCAGGGCATTATGACACGAAAGTAAATGCAGTTTTAGTCCTTGTGAACATAAGCAGGGTTTTTGGAGTCATGCTGAGGTTCAGGAAAAGTCCCTTTCCAGTTAAAGAGACACTTGCCTCCAGAGGGGTTTGAGTCCTTTGATTTTGTGTGTCAGGATTTAGGAGTTTGGGATATAGCACTGGCCACAGGGAAAAAGCATTGGGTTTGTTTTGACCTTTCCTTTAACTGGAACTCCCTGTGGTTTGAATATTAGACTAAGACTTAAGACTTTAGAGACGTAATAGGATCTGTTTCTGTCAATGGCCCAGAGGTTGTGGTGGGAGCAATTTCTTTTTTTTAATAGTATTTTATTTTTCTCCAATTACATGTAAAGATAGTATTTTAGCATTCATTTTTAAAAAGATATTGAGTTCCAAATTTTTCTCCCTCCACTTCCCCCTCCCCACGATAGTAAGCAATCTGATATGTTATACATGTACAATCATGTTAAACATATTTTCAGATAGTATTTCATTACATTCATATAGCACAACTTGTTCAGTCATTCACCATTCATGGGCATTCCCTCAATTTCCAGTTCTTTGCCACTACAAAAAGAGCTGCTATAAATATTTTTGTACATGTAGCCTTTTCCCCTTTTTATGATCTCTTTGGAATACAAACCTAGTACTGCTATTACTATACCAAATACTATGCTATTACCATACCAAAGAGTATGCATAATTTGATTATCCTTTGGGCATAGTTCCAAATTGCTCTGTAGACTGGCTGGATCAGTTCACAACTCCACCAACAATGCATTAGTGTCCCAACTTTCCCACTTCCTTTCCAACATTTATCATTCTCCTTTTCTGACTTATTAGCCAATCTGATAGGTGTGAAGTAGTACTTCGCAGTTGTTTTAATTTGAATTTCTCTAATTTTTTGTATAGACTATAGATAGCTATGATAGCTTTGAGTTCTTCCTCTGAAAACTGCCTGCTCATATCCTTTGACCATTTATCCATTGGGGAATGACTTGTATTCTTATCAATTTGACTCAATTCTCTTTATTTTTGAGAAATGAGGCTTTATCAGAAACACTTGCTGTAAAAATTGTTTCCCAGCTTTCTGTTTATTTCTAATCTTGGTTGAATTGGTTCTGATTGTACAAAACTTTTAGTTAATGTAATCAAAATTATCCATTTAGCATTTCATAATGTTCTTTATTTCTTGTTTCATCATAAACTTTTTCCTTCTCCATAGATCTGACAGGTAAACTATTCCTTGCTCTCCTAATTTAATTATGGCATCATCCTTTATGTCTAAATTGTGTACCCATTTTGACCTTATCTTGGTATATGGTGTAATATGCTGGTCTATGCCTAGTTTCTGCAATATTATTTTCCAGTTTTCCCAGCAGTTTTTGTGAAATAGTGAGTTCTTACCTTAGAAGCTGGAGTCTTTGGGTTTATCAAACAGTAGATTATTATAGTCATTAGTGTCTTGTGTACCTAACCTGTTCTACTGATAGTGGGAGCAATTCCTTAACCCCTTACTCCTCTCTCAAAAGTTAGGCTAATTTTTCCTTAAATCTCAGGTCACCGGTATAGTTCCTAGTCACTGTCATATAAAACAATCAGGACACAGGGATTGGTCTCTCTATGAAGCTTCAGACTGTGGACCAGCAGCATATACAACACTGTGCTCCATGTTTTATGCTGTGTGACATTCCTTATATATTGCCTTATACTGCTATAGCTAAGGAAACATGCTTTTGCTGACTTTCATATTGATTAGAAATGTCCCATTTTATCCCAACTCCAGATCTAAACTTGGATAGAATTAATCTGAGTCAGTCCCACTCCATTACAGAAGTCCTGTGGAATCTGGGGTTAAGTTCAGCTGGAACAAGGGATTTGTACACTCTAGGTAGAGTTTGAACATTGTATTTTCCACACTCTTCAATCCTTGTGTTAGAAAATTATACTCCTACTATAGGGATAGAGTACCAACTCTGGAGGCAGGAGGACCTGAGTTTGAATCTGGTCTCAGGACACTTATTAATTGTATGACCCTGGGCAAGTCACTTAACCCCAATTACCTCCAATAATTTTTTTTTAAAGAAAGAAAATTATGCTCTTTGCATATTATTAGTCACTAGAAATTTTGAGAAATTTCACTGTAACATGTGACTGGACTTATGACAAAATGAATACTTATATAAGATGGAGAATCAATTGTTTTGGCACTGATAATATGTGTATTTATCATTAAGTGATATTAAACAATGCTGCTCATTGCATGAGCTTTCTTTTGTGTTGTATCCTGGGCAGTACTTACTTTACTTCATCTCCCTGCCTGCTCTGACCTTTGAGTCTTTCCCTTTTTAATTGTAAAATTCATTGACTTCTGGAGAAGATAAGAGTCATAGGAGATGGACTCCACCTCTAATAATTCAATAATGCTATTTGGGCAAGCCTCAGGTGCATGGCATTGGCACCTTTCAGGTTTCATTGGGTCTGACAGTATCAGGATTTTCTTCCAGTCTTACAGAAGACTGAGCAGGAGTCTTCCCTCTCTACTGAGGATAGATAAGCTTTCAGGATGCTGGGAGACACATTATCAATCTTATGTGTGAGGTGACATACCTGAGGGTGTGACCTTGGTGCATTTATGAAGAAACATCCAAAAAAGCCCTGAAAATGATAAGCCCTTTCATATCAGCAGTGAGAGTCTGATTCTGCCAGTCGCCCCGTCCTCTATTCTTGTCTTCCCTCTCCCGGCTCATCTTTCTAACTTTGTGTCCAAAGATCTTTTGGGGAACAGCTAGGGATGTGTTGGTGACTATGCAATAACTGGACTCTCAAAAAAAAAGTGAACACGCTTTTAAGATTAATGTACATTATTAACATTTTCTTAAGTCTAGAAATCAATAAAACTATAAATCAAGTCCTGATTTGTGACTGTTTTGGATTTTTGAGGGGCAAATGTTGGAAATTTAACAATGGACTCTGACAAACCAGTTAGAGCTGGCTCCAGCACCCCTGGGAATAGCCCATATCATGGTTCTATACTGATTGCATATTAAATGCCTGATATTTGTTGATTTGAAGAGAGAGGAAGATAACCAAAAGACCTTGGGAAGCGTAAAGTTCTCAGGGCTGAAAGCCCCTTTTAGGCAGCATAGAAAAAACCAAAAAAAACCACAACTTTGAAAGACTTCAGAGGTCTGATCAATACACACATTTTATATATACACACATATATATATATATATATATATATATATATATATATATGTATGCATGTGTATGTAAAACATACATATATGTTTAGTATTTATTATATTTAGTATACATAGAATATGCATAGTATACATTTAGCATACATATATATTTAGTATACATACATATACGTATATGTATATATGTGTTAATGTTAATGGGATTTAAGATCTCCCCCCACCACTAACAGGCTTCACATGGAGCCCATTAAGGGAAATTTGCTTGGAGAAGTCTTGCTTGTTGCTATTACAGTATGTGTATATGTGTGTATATGTGCGCATACATACACACACACACACATATACACACACTAAAACTCCAAGAAAGAAAGTCAACTAAGGTTTTAAAATATGTGTCTTGAGGCTCTGAGATCATTAAGTACCATTCATCTTAGTGATTTTTATCCTTAGTATTGTGGCATTTAAAAAGTTCAAGAGACATAATTTCTGGGTAACTAGTCATTTTATTAAAAATGTCAGTATTTTAATAAAAGAGGTAAGTGGCACTTTCTAATGCCAAAGACAATCATTGCTCATGGTTTATATGCCCTTGGAAAAGGGATGTTCCAGAGGGTGGCAATCAACTCTGATTGGTTAACAAATTAATGAGAGAATGAATATTAAAATGAGGGGCTGGACCTATTCTAATGAACTTTGATTATGTCATTTACTTTTGTTACCCTCAAGACTTGAGCAGTCTAAATAAAGAATCTATATTCTTTATATAACAAGACAATGGGCCAGGGGTTTCACCTTAAATTAGAAGTCTGATCTAGTTAGGTGGAGTGGCAATATCCAGAATGAGGAGAATGTTAATTTAATCCTTCATCAGTCTTGTCCTTGAGAGACTGGATAAGGAAATAGGACATGGAAAAAAAGCTAGGGTTTCCCCAGTTTAATAATTGACTACTAATATGGGAGAAAAATACAATTTCTCCCAGTATCCTCATTTGACAACTTGACAAAACCCATGATGGAGATAGTGCCTTTCTCCTCCCTGTTCCCTACTCTTAATCTATGGCACAGAATGATGTTGATACAGAGATCGATACAGTTATGTAAAGATAGAGACTGATAGAGAGATATAGACCTCTCTTGCTCTCTCTCTCCCTTTCTCTCATCTTTCTAGTCATCTACATGAGTCTTCCCTTCCTGCCTCTTTCCAAACAAAATTTGCCTGTTAGATGTCTCCTCTCATAAGGAGCACTTAGGTAAATTAATCCTTGTCGATGGACTAATACATTCATTAGCCAGGTGTTTTCTCTACCTAAGAAAAGAAAGATTTTAATCCACTTAGAAAGCTCAAGTCATCCAAAGCACTCTTAGCAGACTGGTAGGGAAGATGCTTTTGGTCAGACATACCTTTTAAACATAGGTTTGTGGAAAGCTTTACAAAGGCTTTTCATGTACCTTATCTCATCCGATCCTCACAACCATCGTGTGAGTGCAAATGATGTGGTTTACAGGTGCTAGGAACCCCAGCTGCCACACTTGGAATGAATTCTGGCACTCAAATCTCTTCCAGTCAAGAGGCAAAGTTTATTGTAAGGCCGTTAAAATGGGGCAAAGTTCCTTAGGGAATTTGCAACTTAATGAGGATGCTGCTAATGCTTATATACAAAAAAAGGCAGTGAAAGTGGGTAGGATTAAGGAGTGGTAAGCAGTCTGGGGTGGGCCAGGTGATTTGAGCTGAGGCTACTGGGAAAATTCAGAGAAATCAACTGAGATAGCTTTGTTAAAAGGACAAGGTAGTTCTGTTTGTACAAAGGTTTGCCAGAGGCATGGTCCTTGAGCAGGCATTCTGTGCCTGCCCTGATAGCCTTTATCTGAATTTACTCACAGGGGGCTACTGAGATTAAGGGGACTTCTAAAGGCATGGTCTTTGCCTTTTGGGGTCCAGATCACACCTCCTCATCACAAGTATTCTTATTTTTGTAGCAGGTTCACTCTCCCAGAGTCAAGCAGGCTACATCTACTCCTCAGGGTTCTAGAGTATCCTGAGGGGTTGGAGCGTCTCAGTATCTACTACCACCATCAAGCAATCTCAGCTGTGTTTCTCCATCTGTTACATGCTACTCACTCTACCCCAGTTCCATTTAACCACTTAGCATCAACTAGCTGTTGCAAAGCAATATTTGTTGTGTTTGTCCTTCATTCTTGAAGAGGACCATGACATCAAGATGATGATATGACTTGCAGTTGACTTTGATTTGAGTGAGGGAGGGCTGTGTAAGGTCACCAACCTCACCTTCTTCCCCTGAGCCATCTGGGTCCAGTGGCCTGATATTCAACAGGATGACTGAAGATGGCCCAGGATGCAATGGGAGACCCTGGCCCTTTCAGGCTAAGGTCTTATCACATTCTCTCTTTGAGTGAGATACACCCATTCAGTGAATAGGCCTTTTTGTAAAATTGTTTAACTAAAGGAACATTTACTTTAAAGAAAAAAAGTATAAACCTTTTTCCCAGTACCTCAGGGGCATACACCTTCCTCTACCATTTTTGTCTTTGTGGTGCGTAGGTTTGATTTCATTCAGTTCCTACATAGTCTTGGTTCTACTAAGTTCACTTCCAAAGGCAACGCAGGATGAGTCATAGTCTTAGCGGCCCCTGGGCTTGGCTATCCCAAACATCTTTCCTTGTTTCTTGGGGCCTAGGCGCTGGGCTAGTTGTAAAACCCAGGCTGAGATACTAGGACTCTGGAGCGTCCTCCTGGTCTTTCAGAATTTAGAAGGGTAGAGGCTTTAATCCCTAAGAGAGAAAGGAACAAACACAGGGACCAAGGAGCAAAATCCATTGCTCAAGGTCACATGACCTCAGGGAGAGAAGATGAACCTTCCTTCCCCACTCCTTCCCCCTCCCCAAGGAGTCCCCTCTTACAGCATGGTCTATCCCTGGGAACTGTGGGCATGAGAGTCCAACAACGAACCAAGCATCTGAAAGCACAGACTCAAGTGGGCCTTTGGAGGAAGGTCACCAAGGCTTTTGGAATGCCTCCATGGCCAAGGAGCTTCACATTCTTCCACATGGTTAACAGACTAGAACTTGTAACAGAGCTCCTAATACATGTTCCACATTTTTTCCAAAGCCCTTCATAATCATCACGAGTCTTCTAGGTGGAGGATCCCTTACCTCTCCACATGGAAAGGCATCCTCTGTGCTAGGCTCTCATCACATTTCCTTTTTCCATAAGAGGAGCTGGAGGGTTAAAAGAGCTCAGTAATTTAGAAGGAAAGTTGGAAGGGACCTCAGATTTCATCTATTCTAACTGCCCTTTCTCTATTTTACAAATTAGGGAATAAAGAGATAATCCAAAGACTCTAGGGTTAATCAGTAATAAAGTCAGGTTTCAAACTCATGTCTTGTCATTGTGAATGAAGTCCTTTTTCTATAGAGTTGTCCTGAAGGCAGCTTGAACTTGTCTGAGAAAGGTGACTTTAATTTTCAGTGTGAGCATTTATATCTTGGAAACTGGCGGATGCTACAAATCAGAGTTTGAGTTATTGTTTTATTTCTTGTACAGACTTAGGAAAGAGGTGGAGGATAATGCGACTTAGACTTAAAAGTATGTCATGTGTACATTTCCCCTAGAGAGTTCGTTATTAAACATTTGTCAGCATATCATTGACTCTAGATCTCTTTCCCATCAAATTTTACCTGTTCTCTGTCCCATTCCATACCTCTCTATTAGGTGGTAGTGAATCATAATGGGGGCTGAAATCTAATTCTCTGCTACTTTTATCCGTGAGTAATAAGAGTATTTATATAATGTTTTCAGGTTTGCTCAACATTTTACAAATATTATCTCAGTTTATTCTCACAACCCTGGGAGGTAGTTCATACTATTATCTGCATTTTACAGATGAGGAAACTGAGGCAAGCAGCGTTTAGAGCCTAGGGTAGTAGTAGCTTGAAAGTCTGAAGCAGGATTTGAATGTAAGTCTTCCTGACCCCAAGTCCAGCGTGCCATTTACTAGCTGCCGAAGTGTTCCTCGTTCTGCCTTCTAACTCAAAGTAGGACAAGAGTAACCTCTCTCCTACATGAAGTCCTTCAAATACTCAGAGGCAGTTGTCACATTTTCTCCATTCAAGGCCTCCATGAAGGTTTTTGTATTTGATCTCAAAATGCCAGCTTTTTCTCTACTATAGGTTGGTAGACAGCTGTGGAAAGCAAACGAACGTTAATGACCCTGGCATTTTACCCAATTTGTATTCAGTCGTGCAAAGGGCTCTCTGTTCTAACTGCATCTTTGTGGTACCTTGCCTAGAGCCATGCCTACCAGGGGGCTGAGTCATCCACCTCCAGTAGGGGGGGATGGCAATGATAATCAGTAATAGACTCAAGCAGGGAATAAGAAACCATTCTATACCTCATCACACTGTGATCATGGGTTTCTCTGCATAATGGGATACTTAATTCACCTGTTTTTTCTCAATTCCGTTTTAACAGCTTTTGGCCCTGCCAGAGAGCTTAGATTCAAGATGATTTCTTAACTGTACTCACGGATTTTCACAGTATAACCTGGCATGAGCAGGGAGAGCCTGGTGGTCTTCCTGTGCAAAGAGCAAGTCGGAGAAAGGAAAATAGAAGAGAAGGAAAGAGCATTGAACTTGAAGTGAGAAGACCTGGGTTCTAGCCCTGGCTGTGAGATCATCAACCAATCCCTTAGTCTCTCTGTGACTCAGTTTTCTCTTTTGTAAAATGGGAGTAGAGGGTGGGTAGATGATTTGTAACAAGGGCTCTTAACGTGAGGTTACATGAATTTTTTTGAAAAATGTTTTGACATACCACATCACACCTATCAGATTGGCTAACAGGACAAAACAGGAAAATAATAAATGTTGGAGAAGATGTAGGAAAATTGGAACACTAATCCATTGTTGGTGGAGCTGTGAGCTGATCCAACCATTGTGGAAAGCAATTTGGAACTATTCCCAAAAGGGCTATAAAAATGTGCATACTCTTTGACCCAGCAATATCACTTCTAGGGTTGTATCCCAAAGAGATCATAAAAATGGGAAAAGGACCCACATGGACAAAAAAATTTATAGCAGCTTTTTTTTTTTTTGTGGTGACCAAGAAACTGAGGGAATGCCAATCAATTGGTGAATGGCTAAACAAGTTGTGTTATATGACTGTAGTGGTATACTACTGTGCCATAAGAAATGATGAGCAGGCAGATTTCAGAAAAACCTGGAAAGACTTACATGAACTGATGCTGAGTGAAGTGAGCAGAACCAAGAGAACGTTATATAGAGTAACATCACACAGTGTGTGAGGACTGAGTTTGTCAGACTTAGCCCTTCTCAGCAATGCAAAGATCCAAAACAACTCCCAAAGACTCATGATGGAAAATGCCATTTACAACCACAGAAAGAACTATGGAGTCTAAATGCAGAGAGAAGCAGAGTATTTTCTTTTTTTGCTTTGTTTTGTTTCTTTCTCATGGTTCCTCCCATTTGTTCTAATTCTTCTATACAACATGACTAATGTGAAAAGATGTTTAATAGGAATGAATATGCGGGGCCTGTATCAGATTGATTGCCAACTTGCGGAGGGGAGAGAAGAGGGGGAGAAAATTTAAAACTTATGGACATGAATGTTGAAAACTAAAAATAGATAAATAAATATTTAAAAATATTTTGACAATTATATTCCAGTTTAATTGCTTGTCTTTGTAACCTCATGTATTTTATTTTATGAATTTAAAATAAAGCATGATTCTGAGAAGGGGTTCAGAGTTTTCACAGGACTGCCAAAGTATACAAGTCAAGTATAAACAAGTCAAAGAGTGTTGATTGTTTGCTATGTTCCAGGCTCTGTACTAAGCACCCTAAATGCAAACAGAAAGACAGCCTCTGTCCTCATGAAACTTATACTCCAATGGGAGAAGATAACACATGAAGTGAGGTTGTCCCCAATAGCACAGGGTGTTGTCATGTGGCTGAAAAAAAGGCAAAAGAGATAGTTCTAGCTTCTCCTCTCACTTTTCTCCAAGGGAGATTTTATTTCCTGCCAGCAGGAGAAGCAAAGATTCAGGGGCACAGGGATAGAATTCCATCTGTCTGATCGCCTAATTTTGTTACTCTTAGAGGATGCAGTTTTCAGATTCAAACTAAATTTCTGATTGCTATTTCTTAATGGGGAAAGGAAGGCCCCAAGCTTTACACTCAAAGCTTGACTTCCTTTCCACCAAATACCAATTCCACAATGAACACACTCACAGAATTAATCAAATAGAATTAAGTTATTAGCAACACCGGAATCAGAGGAAGTAGACCCAGAACAACATATGTCAGCCAGTACATAGAATGAAAGAGCTCTCCCTTTAGGAATGAAGTAACTCACAACTCTTCCAAGAGAGCGTCTCGGATCTCACTTGAGGGGAAATTCCTCCAAGTCTCTAGGGCAGGATTTCTTAAACTTTTTGCACTAGTGACCCCTTTTCATCCAAGAAATTTTTAATGACCTCGAGTATATAGGTATATAAAATAGACATACAAATGAAACATTTACTGATAATAAATCATAAAGAAATTTATTTTTAAACAATTCTTTGATATGTATACATATATATATAATTTTACTATTTACAAAGATGAAATCAAATTTGCATACTAATGAGATGGATATGCCTGTTTATTTTTAGATAAGGAATTAAATCTGGGCGGAATATTTGATACTACAGGATGTAGAGCATCTTCAACATTTTTCAGAGTTGATTGATATTCCAATTTTATAATCATCAACGATGCATTCAGAAACAAGGCTGAAGTGAAGTCAAGAGATGCAACATGGGTAAGTGCTGCCAGAAACACCTTGGATTCATTCTTTGTTTGATTTTGAATTAATTTTTGGTTGTTGCATGTTCAGAAACCTTTTAGGATTGCCAAACTTTTCATGATCTCCACATTAAGTTACTCGACCCTATATAGATTGTTACCCATAGTTTAAGAAACACTTTAGGGTGGTAAGCTGGGTTCGGAACATGATGGAGACTGCCTTCTCCTCTCCTGTTGACTTCTTCCCAGTAACTTGAAGTGAGATTGGCCTTATCTATCTTCTCTCTTGAAGCTAGAATCCAGATGTGCCTAAAGCGGCTGCAGATCCAGAAGACACCCAGGAGAACGGAAGAGACTGAATAAACGTTCCTCTCTCTTCTCTCCATCTCCACCCTACTCCTCACATAGATGGAAGGCCTCTTCACAGATGAGGTGAGAGTCCCATACTAATGAATACTGGGGCTCTGTAACACACATAAAAGGGAATTGAAAAGTGGGGAAGGGGAATGAGGATGAGGGGAGGAGGGATCATTGGTGGGTTCATGACAGGGTAGAGAAAAATCCAGAGTCAAGAGCACAGACTAGAGAGGAATGATGACATGACTGTCTTAAGTATCCTCTTTGAAATAGTATGTTCTGGGAGTCCAGATCCAGTATTCTGGCCACTAGACTGAGGCCTGAATTTGATGTTCCTGCCCTCAACATCACTTGCTGCCAGGTGGTATGGGTACTGACTTTGATAACAAACACCTATCTCTGCTTGTACCATAATTCTTATCAAGGGGAAAGAGATCCAAGGTCATTCCTGCTTTGATTCTCTCACTTTATTATAGACCTTACTTAATCATTGATAAGCAAATAACCCTCTGTTTCTTGGAACCTATCATTTTACAAATGATGAATGTGAAATTCAGAGAGCTTACATAATTTCCCAGGGTCACACAGCTAGTAAGTGGCCAACACAATATTTGAACCAAGATCTTCTGGTCCTCCAGTCCGGTATTCTATTTTCCATGGAGAACAGTGTGTCTCTACGTCATTGAGCCTTTCCCATGTCTCTTAGATATGCCCACGTTAGATACTGGGAGCTTGATAGCAAGTAGAATCAGGGGGGATCTGTATATTATAGAGCAGCATCATTGCTGAGGTGGTTTTTACCCTGGGTGTGTATATTTTCACTGGCTTTCCCCAATGCCTGGAATTCTCTCCCTACCCACCTCCATCTTCCAAACTCCCTAGTTTCTTTCAAGTCCCAGATAAAACCTACCTTCCACAACAAGTCTTTCCTGATCCCCCTTAATGCTAGTAGCTTTCCTCTTTTGTTTGTGTCCAATTTGTCCTGAATATGTCTCATTCCTATATAGTTATTTGCACATGATCTTCCCCTTAGACTGTAAGCTTATTTTTTTAAAACTAAATTAATTATTTTGGGTTATATTTTAAGTTCCAAACTGTCCCCCTCCTGTAATAGAAGTCACCATTTGATACAGATACACACACACATATATGTACATATACATATATACATATGCATGTATATGCATATATATATTTGATATATGCATATGTAAAACCAGACTATACTTCTAGTTCTTCTAGTTTCTTTCTAGTTTCCTTTGCAGTTCTTTTCTGGTGGTGAATAGCATCTTCCTTCATAGGTCCTTTGTAGTGTATTTGGATATTTATAGTGCTCAGAAGAACTTAGCTATTCACAGTTATTCCTCAAACAATATTGCTGTTACTGTATATGATGTTCTCTTGGTTCTGCTAATTTCATTCTTTATTATTTCATGCAAGTGTGGTGCCTTTCTTTGTATCCCCAATACTTAGCACAATGCCTAGTACAGAGGAGGCACTTGATAAATGTTTGTTGATTGATGTGACATTATTATTTAAAAGATGAACTTTTGCAACCAAGAGCAGCTCCGCATCTTTGAAAGCACAGAACAAGCTCCCATAGCTGTTCTAGCTAGCCCTCTTCTTCTTACTCGATTTTGAGCACAGCTCAGAGTCCATCTGTAGTGCCTGTCCCAAATGGACTGGTTCAACTGTCTGATCACCCAACAGCAGACCATAGCTTAGACAATATGCCATTTGGAATATTGGGTCACTCTCCTTTTAGTGGCTCTGGATTGAGAGGCTTCTCGTTGTAGCACCCTAAGGCATGATATAACCAGCGCAGAATCATCTAAAAAAACAACATCTGGAAAATTTTATTGAGATTCTCCCAGGGATGCCATGCGGCTGTCAGTTATACACCACCATCCTCTTCAAAGAATGAAAATTGCAGGTGGCTGAAAGGGCCACAAAGGATGTAGGCAGGATGGTGTAGATTATCAACAGAGATGGTGCCAAAGACATACCCAAAGATTTGTCTAAATGGAAAGGGAAGAACCTGGTTGTTGGCAGTAAGAGTAACAACAAAAAGTTAATCTAAATCTTGCTCTGGTATCCACAAAAAATAAAGAATCAGAGAACAACATCTTCTTCTATGGAAGGATTATGTAAAGTCATTAACAAAAACACACAAATTAATATATCTGTTATATGAATATTAATAGATTATATTTATAGTATATTGTGAATAATATTCTATAAATTTAATATCTTAATGTATAAAATATATGTTTTTATCAGTGACCTCATCTGGTCATATATAGAGGTCTCTCTCTCCATCTCCATATATCTAAATGATGCTCCCTAACAGCTCCCCTTCCCAGAGGGGAAATTCCTAATAGAACACAAGGACACATCATTTAATACTTCTATGAATCTGTGATCTCATTAGCGGGGGCATTTTCTCCACTGGTAAGGATAAATTCATCAGTGCTCTCCCTCTCTATGTGTTATACATAGATACCTCTCTCCCTCTCTTCACCTCCATATATGGATATATGGAGATGGAGAGAGAGAAATCTCTATGTATCCCTGGATGAAGTCACTCCAGTGGCTTTGCCAAGAAAACCCCAAATGGGGTCTCAAGTAGTAGAACAGGACTGAAATGACTAAACAACAGTCACAACAATATCACCTACATCTCAGAGTTGTGACAATCAGATAAAATGGCATTGTAAGGCACTTAGCACAGTGCCTGGAACACAGTAGGACCTCAACAAATACTTGTCCCTTTCCTTCCCTTTGACCGGGAAGGGTGGTTATGTCCTTAACTGCAATGAAGAGTTTGGAGGTGCGGCAGCTTTGGGGGAGGAAGATGTTTGCAGATTTCCAGAGATCCCAGGATGAAAAAGAGAAATCTAGGATGAAGGGGAATTGTTAATCATGGAGCAGAGGTTACAAAGGGTACAAGGGAAGGGGAGGGCATGTTGAGTACTTATACAGGAAACAGGCTAAGGGTGGCAGATGCTTGGCTTTTGTGCCTTGGAGAAGACTTCTCTTGTTATTTGTGTCAAAGGTCAAGACCCCTTGAAAAACAATTCTGTTGTAATTATAAATTAAATATGGGCTAATCAGTCTCTGAGCCCCTGTCCTACACAGTTAAGTGTTTTAATTAATGGGCTTTGAGATAATTATTTTGACTACTTAAAGGCCTTCTTCATTTGTGGCTTGCTTTTATGTGACATAGCTTTTAAGTTGCTGTAACCCTGATCCAACAGTAATAGTAGGTTTACTACAGGTGGCTATTTTTTGTACTTTGTCCTGGGTGATTTGTATTAACTGTATGAAATAAATAAAAACAAACCAGTAAACTAGAGTTGGAAAAAGCACTAGATTTAGTTTACCATTCACCTGCTACGTAATGTTGACCAGGTAAGCCACAATCTCTCTGAGGCTCAATTTCCTCAGCTATAAAATGGGGCTAATACCATCCTTTTCCTACGCAGCTCACAAGGTTATTAAGAGGGTGAATAAGATTGTTGGAAAGTACATTGCAAACTCTAATAGTCTATGCAAATATAAGATAATATTCTTATCAATCAGGGCACTTGGTCTGGGTGACCCAAAGTAATGTAAAGAAAGGTCTCTGTTTTAGAGCAGTTCCATTTTCTTGGGGGAAGTACAGGGATGATGCAGAGCGCAGCTGATTATTAATGCTTTTTTAAAAAGACAGAAAAATAAACTGATTTGCTCAAGGCACTATTTATTAATGAGACTGCATGTAGCCACAACTGTGAGTAATTTACTTTTTGATGTTGGAAATACAACTAAACAACCCAGAAGAGAGCCATGAACTGAACAAGTGACTTATGCACAAATTGATTCCTGCATATGTAATGTCAGCTTATGAAGTTAAAATCCCTTGGGAATGTTTTACTTACACAGGACTTGATTTACTTGTAAATTAATGCAGTTTTTGACAACACTCATTACTGATAGCCAAAAAAAAAAAAAAATAAATTCAGTCCGGAACCGTAGAATCACATATAGTTTGGACAAACACTAGATATATAAGATGAGGCAGCTAAGTGGTGTGTAGCCCTGGAGTGAGGAAGGGTCATCTTCATGAGTTCAAATCCAGCCTCAGGCTCTTACTGGCTGGGTGATCCTGGGCAAGTCACTCAATCCTGTTTGCTTCAGTTTCCTCATCTGTAAAGTGGGCTGGAGAAGGAAACAGCAAACCACTTCAGTATCCTTGCCAAGAAAATCCCAAATGGGGTCACGAAGAGTTGTCATACAGGACCAAAGAGCAACAGAGATATAATGAATCATAGAAATGGAGTTCTAAGGGATCTAAGAAGCACTGATTTTAAAACCCCTCATTTTACAGATGAAAAAACTGAAGTCTTGAGAGGCTAAGTGACTTGGCCAGCATCGTACAACTAGTATGTATATGTAGTAGGTTTGGAACTCAGATCTTCTGCCTCCATGCCCTGTGATTTATATCTATATCTATATCTATCTATCTATCTATCTACACAGTGTATGTATACAGTATATGGATACACACACACATATATAAACTCCATCTATAAACATCCATTTTTTGGTTCTTCAATAACTAGGAAAGAGGGAGGAGAAGGAGCAAAAAATATCACAGAGGATAAATTTTGAGGGAAAGATAACCAAGACTTTACATTAGTACTTTTTTGTGTTTAATTTTTAAAGCTATAAAAATATTGTTGTTCAGTTGTTTCAGTTATGTCTGACTCTTCGTGCCTCCATTTGAGGTTTTCTGGACGAAGATATTGGCGTGTTTGCCATTTCCTTCTCCAGCTCATTTTACAGATGAGGAAACTGAGGAAAACAGGGTAAAACGATTTAGTCAGTGTCTGAGGCTGGATTTGCCCTCAGGCAGATTCATCATCCTGACTTCAGGCTCTGTCGGCTAAGCCACCTCGATGCCCCCATAAGTATGTTACAGGGCAATTCTTTTTTTCCCTCGAATTTTGAATAACCAGGTTAATTGAGCTGCTTATGTTGGGAATTAAAAATGAGGATGAGCCTGGTTTAGATGGCTTTATGTACTGGTAATTCCATGGTGGAATCTTACTTATCACATGAGAGGTCCAGGCTTCTTTCTCAGTCAGTGAGACTGAAAACTGATAAAAAATATGACAGTGGATAGACTGAGGGATCTATAACTGGAAAGTCTTAGGGTCAAATCCCACTTTAGACGCTGCTTGTGTGACTATGAGAAAGTCTTAGAATCTCTCTGTACCTCTGTTTCCTTATCTGTAAAATATGGAAGTTGGGCTCAACAATCTTTAAGGTTTTTTCTAGTTCTAAATCTATGATCCTATAATATTCTCACCAATCACTAGGGAATGTTTATAACTGAAGATATCAGAGCATTACTGAACTTCAGGGTTAGGAGAGATTCCAGGGGCCACTTCGTTCAATGGCTAACTAAAACAAGGAATCAAGAAGGGATCATATAGCTTCTTTTTGAAGTCTGCCAGTGAAGGGGAATCATGCATTGCCTCCATTTTGGATACTTCTACAGTTGTGTGCAAGTTAGCTAGAAGAAAGTAAAATAATTAAATTTATTTACATACATAGTGGCAGACTGACCAAAGAGCCTTTATGAGCACACTCTGTGGATAGACTTGCTATGAGGACTTTGGAGCTTTCACAGGCATTCTATAACAAGTTCTGGTCCATTAGGAAGGGGATCCTCTTTTGCTATGAAGTCAGAATCCCCAACCCACAGGAGTATTCCCTAGAACCTTGAGGAGGAGACGTAGATGGTGTCATTTTGGGAGAGTGAGACCAAAGTACACTATACACATGCTATAAACTTTACAATATTCTTATGCATTTTTAAAAACTGTTAACACGCAGCATATCCTTTTGCTGCAGTTACTTGTTTTTACATGGTTTGTCACTCTATGTTAACTCATTGTTTAATTCTTTATCTTGAAACCATTAAAATTATTTATAACAATTAAAGTATTAAAATTATTATAACAAGCATTTATTATACATTTACTAAATATTGGGCACTTTTAAGAACTAGAGATGCAAAGGAAGGCAAAAAGCATTGGTCCCTGCCCTCAAACTCCTCACATTCTTTTTTTTTTTAAATGTTTTATTTTTTTCCCACAATTACATGTAAAAGCAATTTCTAACTTTTTTTAAAGTTTTGAGTTTCAAATCCTATCCTTCTCTCCCTTCCCTTCCCCCTCCCCAAGAGAGTAAGCAGTCTGATATATGTTATACATGTTCAATATTACATGTGCATATTAGTTGTTTTTTGGAAGAAAACTCACAACAAAAAACGAAAGAAGGAGTGAAAATATTATGTTTTGGTCCGTATTCACATGGCATCAGTTCTTTCTCTGGAGGTGGATAATCTTTTTTCATCTTGAGTCTGCTGCGATTGTTTTGGATCGTCATATTGCTGAGAATAGTTAAGTCATTCACAGCTGATCATCATACAATATTGCTGTTACTATGTACAATGTTTTCCTGGTTCTGTTCAATTCACCCTTTGTAACTACATGTAAATCTTTCCAGGTTTTTCTAAAATCATCCTACACATCATTTTTTATAGCTCAATAATATTCCATTACAATCATATAACAGAACTCATTACGCCATTCCCAAAATGATGGGCATGCCCCCTTAATTTCCAATTCTTAGCCAGTACAAAAAAGATGCTCTAAATATTTTTGTATAAATAGGTTCTTTAATCTTTTTTTTTCTTTTTGAGATACAGACCTAGTAGTGTTATTGCTAGATCAAAGGGCACACACTATTTTATAATCCTTTGAGCATCGTAAGGACATCACACTCTAATGAGGGAAACGACATACTAACAACTATATATAGTATATACAAGATATATACAGAGTAAACTGGAGATAAATTCAAAAGGAAGACACTAGCAGTTGGTGGGGGTGGGTGATGAGTGGGAGGGCAGATTGGAAAAAGATACTTGAAAAAGGTGGCATTGAAATGAATCTTCAAGGAAACTAGGGAAGCTGGGGCAGAGGAAAGGAAGGAAAGCTTTGTAGACATGAGGGTGGCCAGTTCAAAGGCACAGATTTCATGTATTAGGCAACATGTATCTATTAAGCACCTACTACTATGTGTCAGGCACTGTGCTAAGCGCTAGGGATACAAGTAAAGGCAAAAGACAGTCAAGGAAGAGCAGCTAGAAGCCCAACGTTACTGGAAGAGAATAAAGTTTAAGAAAACTGGAAATTGGAAGGTACCATGTTGCGAAGGACTTTGAAAACCAAGGAGAGGATTTTGTATTTGATCCTGGAGGTAATAGGGAGCCACTGGAGTTTCTTGAGTGACATTTAGGAAGAGCACTTTGGCTGCTGGAGAGAAACTTGAGTTAAGAAGCTATTGCAATAGTCCAGGTGTAAGGGACTATGCTAAGGTCCCAATTGTGTGAGTGGAAAGGAAACACATATACAAGATATTGTTAAGGTAGACACAACAACGTGTGGTAAGTATGAGTAAGAATTAGGAATGACACTAAGATTTTAAGTCTAAGATTGTAATGGGAAGATGCTGGTATCTTTGACAGCAACAGGGAAGTTGGGAAGAGGGCAGGACGTGGGAAGAAAGGTAATTAGTTGTTTGGGAAGTACTGAGTTGGAGATGTCTGCGGGACATTGGGTTCCAGACTATAGGGCAGGAGAGGGGTTGAAATCAGATAAATTGATATGAGAATCTTCTTCATGGAAATGAGAGTTAAAACCAGAGGTGCCAGTGAGGTCATCAAGTGAGACAGTATAAGTGGAGAAGAAAAGAGGGTCATGAACAGAGCTTTGGGACACACTCATAGTTAGTTGGTTGGCATGATCTGGTGGAAGATCTGGCAAAGGAAGAGGAGACAGCAAGAGAGATGGGTAGAAAGAGATGCAAGAAAGAGTGACATCAAGGGCGTCTAGAGAGGTGAGAATATGCAAGAGAAAAGAGTGATTGACAGTATCCAAAGCTGTTGAATGGTCTGGAAGGATAATGACTGAGAGATCATTGGAAACCCTCCTTTTATCACATTGGATCATACATGTTCATTTTTACAAATCTAAATTTGTGTAATCTGTAAGTTTTCAGTGGGACTTAAATCAGGTAAGATCCTGAGCCAGGTGAGTTCCTAAGTCATTGGAGCATGTTTATCTCCATTTCTAAGATACATTCCTTAACCTTTCATGACATGAGGCATGCTGCAAGGTCATGTTGCAGTATTCTAAGTCCATTTGGGAATTTCATATATACATACATGTATGCATATACACATATACGCACACATGCACACAAATACACATGCACATGTGTAAATATACATATACACACATGTATATATATATTATATATCAGAGTTCATCATTACCTCAGTGGCAGCAAGACTTTCAGTCCCAGTGGAGATTAAAAAAATACCCAAACCATATTTGAGTGATGGTTTTTTTTTATAGTTTTAACAAATATGCTCATATTTTATAAGTTCACTTGGACTTCCAAGAATTACTTTGATCTATATTATTGCAAGAAAAAAGTTTCATCAGTAAAAATCATCCTTTTCCAACCTTTAGAACCTTAGTCTTTCTATTATCTTTTCAGTGAGGCAGAGGTTGAGTGACTTGCCTAGGGTCACACAGCTAGTAAATGTCTGAGGTCGTACTTGAATTCAAGTATTCCTGATTCCCTGCCAGGCACTCTATCCACTCTGCCATATATGTGTGTGTATGTGTGAACACACACATATATCTACATACATACACACATGTGTGTACATGTGTGCAATGTGTATGCATATATATATATACACTCACATCTGTGGCTAGTAGGTGAGGACAAGTAGTCATTCCAACACACATATGAACCTGGCTGCTGTCAATTCAGTCCTCTGACAGATTGTCGTTGAATGAAGATGGACACTATCCTGTGACCTAACAGGCATATTGGCACAGGAGGGAACCCTGCTGCGATCACACTTACCACACCTTTAGATGCCAAAGGCCCTATAACAGGAGGCATGGGAGCACCATAGCTAATTGTAATCTCTTTAAACAGGCTTAGGAAAGGCAACATTTAACTTATTTTTTAAAAATCTCTTCAGTTTGTTTCTGAGTGCAGTGAAATTTCTGATTGGGATAAACTGACATCCTGAGAGTTGTTTTTTAAGAGAAAGCAAAATCTTCAATATGGGTAAAATAAAAGGAAAGCAAAAACTATAATAAATCTCTTTGCTCAACAGGGAAAATGATAGGTTCCCTTTCAGATGGCATTGTTTGACAATTTCGGTGGATGAGCCCATTACTTGGCCAGATAACCGTCCCTAATGATTTGCAAACATCTCTGTGCTTTTTGGGATTTTCATTTTAGAGAAAAAGAACATGATGATTCATGGACATTCAGAGGAATTGTGGCATAAAGAGTTCTATTTAAGCCTGCAATCAATACTATGCCAATTGCTGCTCTCTATTTTTCTGTTTTTAAGCCTTACCAGGAGAACAAGCAATAGAGCTTGTAGATCTCAAAGAGGTGAGCTTTCCTACGAAGCTCACACACTTTCACAAGGATGATGTCATCGGATCCTCACAACGACCTGGTCAGATAGGCAGAACAAGTGGTATTAGCATTCATTTGGGACATGAGGAAACCAAGATAAGGAGAAGGTAAAACTGGTTTGCCTAAAGTCATCAGGGCAAGTAGGTGGCGCCATAGTGTGCACAGAGCACCAGGTCTGGAATCAGGAAGACTCATCTGGCTGAGCTCAAATTACGCCTCAGACACTTAATAGCTGTAGTACCTTGGGCAAGTCAGTAAACCCTGTTTGCTTCAGTTCTTCATTTGTAAAATCAGCTGGAGAAGGAAATGGCCAAGAAAACCCCCCACATCTGGTTGCAGATATATATTTTTTTGTTTTACAGGCTTTTTTAAAAAAAATATTTGAGTCTCATGACAATCCTATGACGTATGATCTACACTGCAACCATTATTATTTCCATTTTACAAATGAGGAAACTGAGGATCAGAGAAGTCACATTAATACCAAAAACAGAATCTGAAACCAAGTCTTCCTGATTCCAAGGCCAGAACCCGACTAACTATTCCATGGAACTCCCTCCTCCCTCAGCTTCTTCCCTTGAGATCTGTGGGCCCCAGTTGGAAAACCAACTCTTGACCTCCCCTTGGGGTTATGTCTAATTTATCCCATGATTAATTCTGAGTCCTATTAGTATAATATTTTGGCATAGGTTTCTGCTTTTCCATGCTCCATGGCCATAGGCTATAACTGAAACCCCGGACAATCCTTTAGAAAATGTCAATTGGTCACAAAGGGAGTTGGGTGAAAAAAAAATTAAATGATTCCATAGAAATCCAACATCTCCACTGAGTGGGTGGGCTTGTAAATGAAAGGACTAGGGATGAGAGTGGGGGAGGTCGATGACAAGAACACAAATTTCTTTTCTGGTTGTGTTGAGTCTTGTTAGGCAATTTGGATACTTAATTGGTTCTCTGTGCTCTTCTAGGAGAGAAGAAAAATTGGCTGTAAAGCAAAGACCCTTTTCCTGCTGAGATAAAATGAACATTATTAAGCAACCAGCTGAATGAGCATCTGTGGTTCTCAGTTTGGTCACATATCCTGGGGTCACATAGAAAGCCACCTTTGTTGAATAACATGGACAGGGCCTGTGAAGGCTTTCAAAGACAGCTCCGACATGCCCAAGGTCATGGGCAGTGTCTGAGGGGAAAGAAAACTAGTAAAAGAAGCTACATGTTTTCCTTGAGAGACCATGGCTAGAGTGAGTTAAGCAATAGTAATTTGTACCTCCACTAAAAAGAAAAGAATGGAAGTTCTCTTATTGTCAATAAGTTAACAAGCATTTATTAAGCACTAATTCTATTCCAGGTACTGGCAAAAAGGGCCTTGCAATGCCCCATGAAGGGAACCATATTGGTCAACAGATATTCTGGCAGGTTTTCCTGTTACCTAAAATGCAACCACTACTGAGAAAGTCATTCCCTCTCAAAGGGTTAGATATTTAGAGCTGAAAGAGATCTCAGAGGTCATTTAATCCACCTCATTCTTTCTATAGATGAGAAAACAGAGGCAGAGGGAGGGGATAAAGCTTGCCCAACGCCAGCAAGGTGAAAAGAATCGGAGGCAGGGTTTGAATCCAGTCATCTGACTAGATAGGCAATGCTCTTTCCATTGTACTATTTTTTGGTCTTGTCTTGTTAGAATATTAAGTATCATTTTTAGGATTCACAGTTTAAACTGTTGTCACTTCAGCGTTTTAGGGAATGGAACGCAGGGTCGCCTTCCGAGATGGGCTAGGGGGCAAAAATAAAAGCACTGACAAAAGAGGGAAGTGGGACATGAATCATAAACGTAGCCAACCTCATAGCTTTAATGCTCTAAAAGTGAGGACTGCTTCTATCTATCAGAGAGATAATACCTAGTTTTCTCTAGTAAGTAATCAGTCACCAGTAGGACTCTTGGGATTTAAGATTTACCTTCCTGGATTGGAAACCAAATTGATTTCATAGACCAAATACTTTGAAAGCATGTTGGACACAGCTGGAATGAAAAGGTGGAAGTAGTGGTAAGAGGATTGGTCTTGAGTTAAAAGACTTGAGTTTGAATCCCAGCTTTGTCAGAAACCTAAAGCAAATCAGTTCATGTTTAGCCTTCGGTTTCTTCATATAGAAAGGAGGGGATTAGGCTCTCTCTGAGGGTCTTGAAAACTTTTTGGTCTCAGGACTTCTTTTTTGCTCTTAAAAAATTATTAAAGATCCTCAGAGAGCTTTCGTTTATGTGGGTCATATCTATTTATATTAATTAATTAATGTAATTTCTCATATTAGTATTATAATGCTAGAAATGAAAATGGATACATTTAAAATATTTGTTCATTCAAGGGGAAGCTATAGAAAGAGCACTGACCCTGGAGTTAGGAGGACCTGAGTTCAAATCCTACCTCAGACCCTTACAAGCTGTGTGACCCTAGGCAAGTCACTTAACCCTGATTAGTAACAAAAAAGAAAATTTATTCATTCATTTAAAATGACAAAAAACCTCATTGCATGGTAATATAAATAATATTTCTTATGAAAAATAACTATTTTCCAGTAATGAGAAGAGTGGTGATGTTTTCCATATTTTTGCAAATACCTTTAATATCTGACTTAGTAGAAGATAGCTAGAATCTACGTTTGTCTCTGTATTCAATTTCTTTTACTATTATAATTATTTATTTTTAACACTGTTTATAACAGATAAAGCAATTCCAACTTTTGGTCAGGTGACATTTCTTTTTAAAGCATTTACAATATGAACCACAAAATAATTTTTTTATTTTAAACATTAACCAACTGAGACACAAATAATATTTATGTTGCTAACTTCACAAGCTCTTGACCTAATTGTCTCCACAGTATTATTAAGAATTAAAGGACCCTACTTATTGTTGTTGGTCTATGTATTCAATTTCTTGTGCTATGGTTCCTCTTTGGTTGAGGCATATGAAGAAAATCTGGCCTCACACAGATATGTAGCTAGAAAAGAGAAGAGTATTTTAATGGACAAAATAATGTCTTGGTATTATTAGAAAAAATAGTTTTGACTTTGCTGACCCCTTGAAAGGGTCTTGGGGGTCCCCAGGGATCCATGGAACACACTTTGAGAACCAGTATTCCAGGTTGTCTCAAAGTCCCTTCCTGCTCTCAGTCCTTTTTATCTCTAATATTCTGTTGTACTGGGATTTTATGACTTCATCTTTCTTCTTGCTGTTCAGTTGCGTCTGACTCTTCATGAACACAGTTGGGAGTTTCTTGGCAAATATGCTGGAGTGGTTTGCCATTTTCTTCTCCACCTCACTTTACAGAGGAAACTGAGGTAAAGAGGATAAAATGACTTGCTCAGAGTCATCCAGCTAGTAAGTATCCGAGGCCAGATTTGAACTCAGGAACATGATCCTTCCTGACTCCAGACCCAGCATTCTATCTGTTGTACCACCTACCTAATTTTCTTGAGGACCTACCAATTGTCAAGTTGAAATGAATGAAAATGTAAAAGCTGCAGGTCTCTTATATTTTACCTTTCTGAGCCTGCGTAGAGTTTAGGTTTTGTCTGGTGGATGTCTATTCCCCTTTTGGATATTGTGCGTTATACTAGTAGAGTTTGGAAAAAGGACACATTTTCACAAGTCTTAAAAAATAAACCAATAGTAGGATGCGATTGAAAGTCATGGACAAAAATAGAGTTCTGACGAGCAGCCTAAGATGATTGAGATCAAGGTAAGACACAGTCTTGAGTGACAGCTTGAAAGCAGGATTTCAACTCTCCTAGGAAGTATCCAGGTTGAAAAAAGCAATTTTGGAGCTGGAAGGGACCTTAGAGGTCATAGAACCACAGATTTCTTGATGGAATTTTTAAATATATACAGTTGGAATACATATATATGCATATAGTCGGAATATTTATAAATAATATTTATTAAGTTCTAATCTCTCATTGTAGAGATGAGGAAATTGAGGCCAACGGGAGTTGAGTGACTAGCCCTCAATGACACTGTCAAGATCCTAAACTATGCCCATTCCCTCCACTGTATTTACTTAAATCATCAAGAGATAAAAAAAAGGTGAATGCTTCCCAGATGTTGAAAATTGATTATTTCAACATATGATGGGATTATCCTTATATAGTTCACGCCTTACCTGGCCACACCACTCTTATCCAGCAACTAGAATAGCTAGTTGAACTCATTGAATTGACAAGGGAACATACCTAGAAAGAGAACATAAATTGCCTTGAGTAATACAGCAATAGAGTGGGGAAGCTGAGAGAAAAATATAGGTCTCCTGACTTCTACATGAAAATTCTTTCCCCTAAAAACCATTTACTGTTGTTCAGTTGTTTTCAATCATGTCCAATTCTTTGTGACTCCATGTCACATGAAAAGCCATGGGGTTTGCTTGAGAAAGATACAGGTTTGCCATTTGTAGTCTGCCATTTCCTTCTCCAGCTCATTTTAAAGATGAGGAAACAGAGGCAAACAGGGTTAAAATGTATGCCCAAGGTTATATAACTAGTAAGGATCTGAGACCATATTTGAATTCAGGAACATGATCCTTCCTGACTCCAGGCCCAGCACCCTATTCTCTATGCCACCTAACTGCCTCTCAAAGACAATCAGTTTTAAGGTTAATATCAAAAGTGTGTGACAGTGTCATGGAAACATTAATGCACTGGCTTATTTCTGTCACAAAGGCATTCTCTGATACTTGGATGGAATCATGAATTAATCAATGTAGGAGCTACCTCTACTGACCTCCACTGATGTAGACCATAGTTTCTCCATGTCTTCTCACCCTGTGTGAGGCTTATGTATGCCTTTGTATAGTGTACCAAAGATGATCTGACCAGAGCACTACAGGTATTCCTCTGGTTCTTTTACTAAACTGGGGGAACCAGTGAAGCATTTGGACTGTCTACTTGTTGTCCCTCACCTTTGCTTCAGGTTTGGTTCATTTCTAATAGAAACCTAGAAACATAATTTTGGATTCCCTGGCTTCCTTCAAGTCCCAGATATCCTACCTTCTATAGGAAGTCTTTCCCAATCCTTCATAATTCTAGTGTCTTCCCTCTGTTGATTATTTTCTATTTATCCTGTATGTAAGCTTGTTTGTATATAGTTAGTTGGCATGTTGGCTCTGCCATTAGACCATGAGTTCTTTGAGGGCAGAAAGTATCTTACCTTTCTTTGTAAATCCAGGTCTTAGTACACATGCCTGGCACATAGTAAGCACTAAACAAAGGCTTATTAATTGATCAGTTGAACTAAGGTTTGCTAGGACACTCAGAGGTAACTTCATCTATCCCACCATCTATGAAATGCTTTATCCCTTTTGTATCGATTCACAGAAATCTCTGGGGAAAGATTCCACAGCCTGACTAGGAAGGCACTTTCGTATTCATCTAGGCCATTACTCTTACTAGCCTCATGTCTAACTCATAACCCTTCAGTTGTAAGTTCCCTTTCTCTTCATCTAGTTCTAATCAAGATGAAGTACAAGTTGACACCGTCCTCTAAAACATAGGCTCCTTGTAATTCAAGTCTCTATTCTAGGCTGAGTTGTCCAACTGAAACTGGTCAATTGGATACCCGGTGAGGTAGTTGGACTACTGACAGGTTGTGGTTTGTCTTTCATTTTCAAAGAGGACCATGACATCAGGAAGATGGTACCATGACTTGCAAATGAATTGGATTTAAGTGAAGGAGGGCCATGCAAGGTCACCAACCTTACTTTCTTCTGCATCACCAGATATAGATCAGGAGAACTAGAGATGCAGGATGCAGTGGGAGACCTTGGCCTTTTTAAACTAAGACCTTTCCAAGTTCTCATTTTGATTGAGGTAAGTCCCATTCAGTGATTAAGGCTGTTTAAGAAGTAAACCAAGGGATGGCTCCTTTAATCCCATCCCCCTGCCAAAAAAAATCGAACTGGGAGGGGAAGATCCTCAGGGTTTCTGACTGGACCCAGATGGCTCTGGAGGAGAAAGTGAGACTGGTGACTTTGCACAGCCTTCCCTCACTAAAGTACAATTCATTTGCAAGTCATGGCATCATCTTCCTGATGTCATGGTCTTCTTTGAGAACAAAGGACTAACCACATAATACAGCTGTGCTGAGGATTCTGTTTATACATGGAATCCCACATCATTTTCTCAATGGTCAGAAGGCATTACTTACGTGATCAACAACGTATCACATTGGAAAGCGCACAGACTTTCAAGGCAGAGACCTGGGTTCAGATTCCACTTCTGATGATCATTATTTGGTGCCTCAGTTTCCTCATCTGTTAAATGGACTAGGTGTCTTTCAAGGTCCTTTCCAGCTTTAGACTTGTGGACTAATAGCCTTGGAGAACCAAAAGCAGGGGTGGTGCTGGACTTGATGAGGAGCTTACTTTCTGAAAGAAGACAAGATACAAGAGAAAAACAAATAACAAGAAGAGATGACCATTCCTCAACCAATGGTGGTCCCCAATATGGCTAATTCTATCCCATTCCCAGATTTATTATTGAACATGTCTTAGGCACAAAAGACAAGATGCCTGCAGATAAGACCCTGGAAGACTGTGAGGATAGACAGAATAGATTGGGGTTTCAAATACCCAAAGAGAATTACTGAAACTGGAGCTGACATTGACATAATGCTTAAAGGGAATTGCTGTAATAGTAGTTGATACTGATACAGTGATTTTAGATTTGCAAGATGTCTATACATTGTTTTACATTAGCCTTGAAACAATTATTTCATTGTAGGCTTAAAACAGAGGTATTCTTACTCCCATTTTGCAGGTGAGGAAACTGAACCTCAGAGAGGTTGAAAGGGTCACAGAGATGGTGTTGGGTGCGGGATTTAAACCTTGGTCTTCCTAATTCAAGGATCAGTATTCTGCTATGTTCCACCTACTATGGTATGACTCTTGGTATGCCCCTTACCTTGAAACACAGCACAGATTTCTATGCCCATGTTCAGATTGGGCTGTGTGGGGTACTAATAGCTGGGGGAATTCAGCTTTAGCAATCATCCTGATCATTCTCTACAGGTCAGTAATCGCAAATCAAGTAGTAAAGTTTTTAATTAGGACAGAATAGCAAAGTAAGAAGGGAAAAGGGAAAATCCAATAAACTTCCACCACGTTCAAAAGATGTATAATTTCTCATGCTTTTCCATATCTTTAGTGGAAATGATAATTCATAGTTTAAGGTGGATGGTATCTCAGTTAGAACATCTCTTACATCCCCATCTCCCACCAACTAGTTGCATCCCACCAACTAACTGCTACTCTGCTCTACCTCCAAACCTGCCATTCTTTTCTGTCTCCAAAGTTTTCACTTGCTGCTTTACCACCACTATTATCATCTGCTATTGGAATGCTTCCTTGATGAACTGCTGCTGACAGCTATTTCTGGGCTTCTTCTTCCTTGATGAATTACCACCATCTGCTGGAGTTGCTTTTCACTGCTTGGGCTTCATCTTTCTCAAAAGGAGTATTGCTATTTTTATGAGATTGAAATTGCACAAGGCTAATCAACATTTTTCAGCTCTTTTGTTAGTCAGACCCATGGCCACACCTTGGCAGAAAAGGACACTTTGAGTTAAATTCTTTCTTTTCTGCCTTAGGGCAGCTTAAGACATTTATACACATCCATATATTTTTTTCCTAAGAGCTTTTACATTTGTTTTCTTATTTGTTCCCAAGAGCAATCCTGCCATAAATGGTTATACTTTCCCTTATATTAGAGAAAGAGGAACTAGAGAAATAGAAGCACTTGCCTAAAGTCTTGTCAAGTCCAGAACCTAGATCCTTATGACTTTCCTAATACAATGCTCTTCCAACTACCATGAGACTTTGAGCAATTTGAGAGCAAGGGCTACTTTTTCCTTTTCTTTTTATCGTCAGTGCTACCACATAGTAGGTACTTAAGAAATGATAGTTGATAGACTGGCTCACCATCCTACTTTGCCATTTTCCATGGTGGGACACCACAAAGTAATGTTTCCAGTAGTGGCAGAGTCCTGTCTCACCTCCATGAATGGCGTGTTCCATGTCAAAGTTATTTTACAGTTAGTTTCCTGGGAAAATATCAGTTTTTTCCTTAGGGGAATCTGACCCTACTAATGGGATTAGCTCTTGAGCTCTGGCACCCAATCTTACTCTGGAAATCCATTCTTAATTTGAAAATATGCATACACAGAACCAAAACAGCTCATAACAAAGTTTTTAAGAAGTTTTTTAAAATTAAATTATTTTATTTGTTTTCACTGTTTCACAATCACTTCCATATATCTTACATTTTTCCCTCTCCGTCCCCCTCCTTCCCCGCTCCTTCCCCACTACCTCCCTGAGATGGCATACAATTTTATATAGGTTCTTCACATATATTCCTGCTAAATACATTTTCACCTTAGTCATGTTGCATAGAAGAATTAAAATGAATGGGAGAAATTATAAAACAAAACAAAACAAAGCATAATACAAAAGAAAATAGTTTGCTTCATTTTGAGATTGAATTCCATAATTCTTTCTCTGGATATGGAAGGCATTTTGTCTTGAGTCTATTGGAAATTTCTTAAACCTTTGCGTTGCAATGAAGTATTAAGTCTACCAGAAAAAATTCCTCATACACTGTGGTTGTTGCTATGTTCAAAGTTCTCCTGGTTCTGCTCCTTCCACTCAGCATCAGTTCATATAAATCTTTCCAGGCCTCTATGAGGGCCTGTTCATCATTTCTTATAGTACAATAGTATTCCATTACATTCCTATACCACAATTTATTCAGTCATTCTCCAATTGATGGACATCCCCTTGATTTCCAATTTTGGGCCACCACAAAGAGAGCTGCTATAAATATTTTTATACATGTGGGACCCTTTCCCATTTTTATGTTCGCTTGGGGATACAGTCCTAGAAGTGGTATTGCTGGGTCAAAGGGTATACACATTTTTGTAGACCTTTGGGCATAGTTCCAAGTTGCTCTCCAGAATGGTTGGATAGCTCACAGCTCCACCAACAATGAATTAGTGTTCCAACTCTCTCACATCTTCTCCAACATTTATCATCTACCTGTTTTGTCATGTTACCCAATCTGATAGGTGTGATGTGATGTCTCAGTGTTGTTTTGATTTGCATCCCTCTAATCAATAGTGATTTAGAGCATTTTTTCATATGATTATAGATAGATGTAATTTCTTCCTCTGAAAACTGCCTGTTTATATTCTTTGACCGTTTTTCAATTGGGGAATGACTTGTATACTTGTACATTTGATACAGTTCTCTATATATTTTAGAAATGAGACTTATCACAGACACTAGTTGCAAAATGTTTTTCCTATCTTTCTGCTTCCCTCCTAATCTTGGTTACATTGGGTTTGTTTGTGCAAAACCTTTTCAATTTAATGTAATAAAAATTATCCATTTTGCACTTCATAATGTTTTCTCTTGGTTAGTCAAAAATTTCTCTATTCTCCATAAATCTGATAAATACACTATTCCTTGCTCCACTAATTTGTTTATAGTATCAATCTTAATACCTAGATCATGTACCCATTTGGACTTTATCCTTATATATGGTGTCAGGCATTGGTCTATGACTAGTTTCCACCATACTGTTACCAGTTTTCCCAGCAATTTTTGTCAAACAGTGAGTTCTTATCCAAGAAGCTGGAGTCCTTGGGTTTATCAAACAGTACATTGCTATCTTCATTGACTACTGTGTCTTGAGTATCTAACATATTCCACTGATCTATCCCTCTGTTTCTTAGCCATTACCAAGTGGTTTTGATAACTGTTGCTTTATAACACAATTTGAGATCTGATAGCACTAGGCCACCTTCCCTAGCATTTCGTTTCATTAGTTCCCTTGATATTCTGGAACTTTTGTTCTTCCAGATGAATTTTGACATTATTTTTCTAGCTCTAGAAAATAATTATCTGATAGTTTGATTGGTATGGCACTGCATAAGTAAATGAATTTAGGTAGAATTGTCATTTTTATTATATTGACTTGGCCTACTCATGAGCAACTGATGTTTTTCCACTTTCTTAGATCTGACTTTATTTGTGTGAAAAGTGTTTTGTAATTGTGTTCATATAGTTCATGGGTTTGCTTTGGCAGGTAGACTCCCAAATATTTTATAGTGTCTACGTTAGCTTTAAATGGAATTTCTCTATCTCTTGCTGTTGGGCTTTGTTAGTAATATACAGAAATGCAGAAGATTTGTGTGGGTTTATCTTGTAACCTGCAACTTTGCCAGATTTGTTTATTATTTCAAGTAGTTTTTTACTTGATTCTCTGGGATTCTATAAGTATTACATCATATCATCTGCAAAAAGTGATAAGTTAGTTTCTTCTTTGCCTATTCTAATTCTTTCAATTTCTTTTTCTTCTCTTATTGCTACAGCTAACATTTCTAGTACCATATTGAATAATAGTGGTGATAATGAGTATCCTTGTTTCATACTTGATCTTATTGGAAATGCATTTAGCTTATCCCTATTGCTTATAATGCTTGCTGAAGGTTTAGGTAGACACTGCTTATTATTTTATGGAAAGTTCCATTTAGTCCTGTGCTCCCCAATGTTTTCAATAGGAGTGGGTATTGTATTTTGTCAAAAGCTTTTTCTGCATCCGTTGAGATAATCTGTTAGTTTTGTTACTGATATGATTAATAAAGCTAATAGTTTTTCTAACATTGAACCAGCCCTGCATTCCTTCTAGTGATTAGTTGCTGTATTCTTTTTGCTAAAATCTTATTTAAAATTTTTGTATTTATATTCATTAGAGAAGTTGATCTATGATTTTCTTTCTCTGTTTTGGCTCTTCCTGATTTAGGTATCAGAACCATATTTGCATCATAGAAAGGATTTGATAGGACTCCTTCTTCCCTAATTTTCCCAAATGGTCTACACAGTGTTGGAATTAATTATTCTTTAAATGTTTAATAGAATTCACTTGTAAATCCATCTGGCCCTGAAGATATTTTCCTAGGAAGTTCACTGATGGTTTGTTCAATTTCTTTTTTCTGAGATGTGGTTATTTAAGTATTTAACTTCTTCTGTTAATCTGGGCAATTTATATTTTTTAAAATAATCATCCATCTCGTTTAGATTTTCAAATTTATGAGCATATAATTGGTCAAAGAAATTTCTAATTATTGTTTTAATTTTCTCCTCATTGGAGGTGAGTTCACCCTTTTCATTTTTGATATTGGTAATTTGATCTTCTTTCATTTTTTAAAAATCAAATTGAAGAAAGGTTTACCAATTTTATTGTTTTTTCATAAAGCCAACTCTTAGTTTCATTTATTAGTTCAATAGTTTTCTTAATTTCAGTTTTATTAATCTCTCCTTTGGTTTTCCGTATTTATAATTTGGTATTTACTTGGAGATTTTCAGTTTGTCCTTTTTCTAGCTTTTTCAGCTGCATGCCCAATTCATTGATCTCCTCTTTCTCTATTTTATTCATGTAGGTATTCAAAGATATAAAATTTCCCATAAAAACTACTTTTTCAGTATCCCATAAGATTTGGTAGATTGTTTCATTATTGTCATTCTCTTGAGTGAAGTTGTTGATTGGTTCTATGATTAGTTGTTTAACCTACTCATTCTTTAGGATTAGATTATTTGGTGTCCAAATAATTTTTGGTCTATCTCTCCATGGCTTTTTATTACATATAATTTTTATTGCATTATGATCTGAGAAGGATGCATTCGCTATTTTTGCCTTTCTGCACTGGATTGTGAGGTTTTTATGCCCTAGTACATGATTGTGCCATGGCCACTGAGAGAAAGGTGTCTTACTTTCTATCCCCATTCTATTTTCTCCAGAGATCTACCATATCTACCTTATCCATCTCCTTACCTTCTTTCTTGTTTATTTTGAAGTTAGATTTATCAAGTTCAGAGAGGGGGAGGTTGAGGTCTCCCACCATTATAGTTTTGCTGTCTATTTCTTCCTTCAACTCCCCCAATCTCTCCTCTAAGAATTTGGATGCTATATCACTTGGAGCATATATGTTTAGTGATGGTATTGCTTTGTTATCTATGGTGCCTTTTAGCAGGATATAGTTTCCTTCCTTATCTCTTTTGATAAGATCTATTTTTCCTTTTGATTTATTTTAGATTAGGATTGCTTTCCCTGATTTTTTTTACATCAGCTGAAGAACAATATATTCTGCTCCAGTCTTTTACCTTTACCCTGTGTATATCTTCTTGTTTCAAAGTGTTTCTTGTAAACAATATATTGTTGGATTATGGTTTTTAATCAATTCTGCTATCCATCTTCGTTTTATGGGAGAGTTCATTTTATTCACATTTATAGTTATGATTACTGTCTGTGTCTTTAATTCCATCCTCTTCCCCACCTTTGTGGTTTTAGTTCTTCCTTATCCATTCCGCTCCACAATAGAGTTTTCATTTTTGACCACCACCTTCCTCAGTCTTCCCTTCCTTCTCTCAGCCCCCTCCCTTTTACCTTTACTACTTCTTTCCTCCCTTTAAGCCTCCACTCCCTTTTCTTTCCTCCTTCCCCTTCTACTGCCTATAGAGTTAATTAGATTTCTATACTTAACTGAGTTTGTCGTTCCATTCTTGAACCAAATCAGATGAGAGTAAATATCAAAAAATGCTCATCTCCCTCCCCTCTTTCCCTCTACTGTAATATATTTTTGTGCCTCTTCCTGTGATGTAATTTACCATTTTCTGCCTCCTCCTTTTCACATCTCCTGTTGCAATTTCTTTACACCCTTAAATCACATTTTTATCATCAAATCATTTACTTTATACCCACTCCCCCTATGTAGGTCCCTTTTGTACATCATGATAAATATACAATTTTCAAGATTAACAAGTACTATCTTCCCTTATAAGGATGTTAACAGTATTCCCATATTGAATAACCAGTTTTTTTCCCCTGTTTACCTTTATAGGTCTCTCTTGAGACTTGTGTTTGAAGATCAAATTTTCTGTTGGGCTCTGGACTTTTCATCAGAAAGGTATGAAAATCGCTTATTTCATTGAATGTCCATCTCCTTGCCTGAAATATTATGCTCAACTTTGCTGGGTAATTGATCCTTGGTTGTAATACCAGCTCCTTTACCTTATGGAATCCATTGTTCCCCTCCTGAAAGGGATCCCAAACTAAAAACACCAAGGAATATCGTTGCCAAATTTCAGAACTATCAAGTGAAGGAGAAAATACTACAGGCAGCTGGAAAGAAACCATTCAAATATCGAGGAGGTACAGTCAGGATCACACAGGACCTTCCATATTAAAAGATCGAAGAAATTGGAATATGAAAGTCTCAGGAGCAGCTGCTGCAGATACCTGGGGCTCTGCGACTCTCACTCCTTGGGTTCTACTGGACTCCATCCTGGGCTGATATGCCTGAGATTCCACAGTGCAGCCACAGCCTCAGATCACCCTGGGCTTCCTGCTTAGCCCTGCTGCAGTGGGAATATGCTGGTACAGCATGTGCACTGTATGCTCCTCCAGCCCTGCACAATGGATTCTTCCAGTCTACCTCCCAGTCTACCCTGGGATATGAACACAGTCTGTTTCCTGTTGGAGTCTGCCTCTCCAAAATCCAGACAGATTCTCTTTTTAGAGGTATCTGAAGGAATTTGTCTAGGAGTTTAGGTGAGTAGTTGCTCTCACTCTGCCATCTTGGCTCTGTCTCCCCACCCCCCTCCCCAAAAGTTTTTAGTCAGACCTTTTATGTGGTGTTCTACTGGCAGGAAAACCAGTTCTTTGATTTTAACATCTTTTCCCCCAAAAGGCAAGTATTCTACGCCCTTAGATACTGAAATAATTCATTTTGGTTCTCCTGGGTCACTTTAATTAGGCACCACAGGAAGAGTTTTGGACTTAGCATTAGCAGAGACTTTGGTTTGAGTCCCTATTTTTCACTTATAAAATTGGGACAGGGATAGGGATTAGACCCATGATTTCATTGGCTTAAGGAATTCCTGTGTGAGGAAACTCTTCACCAGTGCAGATTGGCACTCTTTCTGCAAGCTGTATTCTTGGAGATTTGCCTGGAGCATGGAGAAGTTAATTGCTCACATTCACACAGGCAAAATCACGAACTCAGGTCTTCCTCATTCTGAGGCCAATACTTTATCCATCACGCTGCATTGCCTCCCTCAGTGGGGATAGTACTTGTCATATCTCCCTCACTGATTTGTTGTAAGGAAAATGCATCATCAACCTTAAAGGGATATGGAAATGTGAGTTATTATTTCCCTTTTTTCCACTTCTTTCTTTTCCCTAGCTCAGTGGGTAAACCCTCCTTTCTCAAACAACTTTTAATCTCCTTGCTAGCTGTTTCATACAAACAAAATTGTCCTTGCAGGTTGCTTCCCTGTTTCCAATCTCCCTTGAAATAATTGGGTTATTGCACTAAAAGTGTTTCTGGAGATGAGGGACTTGAAAGTTGATAGAGATATGTAATACAAAAGACTCAGCATTCCCTTAGGAAATTATTGTGAAATATAGTTGAAGGAGAAAGATATTAAAACTAGGATAATGCTAAATGAGATTGAAAAGGAAACACTCTAATTGGTGAGAAATAGAAAAAATGATTGGAGAGATTTCTTTACTTTTTTATACCTCTTCTATTAAAAGAATATTTCTGATTTGGAATAGGACTTGCATTTAGTTTATGATGAAGAACCATAGATAACAGGAAAATTTCAAAATTCAGAGTAAGCACAAATGCTTATTTTCAATGATAAATTCCAAGTGAAAGCAATTTTGGTTTTGAGAAGGAAAACAAGTGTGAAATGTTTCCAGATAGAGCATGAAACAAACCAACCAAGCCTAATTTGGCTACAAAACTTTAGCCTTATCTCACACCCTTCTCAGATAAATACTTCAACCTGATGACCAAATGGCTATTTCCAGTGGATATCCTGTGTGTCTTCAACTTTGTTTAAACAATTGCTATGCCTATGCCTGATGGTTGCCTCTCTTCATCTCTCTTTTGAAAACTTTCTTATTCAAGAAGAGATACAGGTGTATTGCTCCCATATTCATGAAACCCTCCCTCAGAGAATTCAAGTCACAGGGCAGCATGATAGAGCTAGGATATTATATCAGGCCATAGGAAGAAGAGGGGACTTAACGAAAAAGGAAGAATTTTATTGTTTATAAGCTACTGAAATACTGAGTCTCTCTCTCTTTTAAAAAAGTTATAAATGATCCTTCCTTCCATCTTCCTTTCCTAATACTTTGTTCTCTCTTAATATATTATTGTGTATTAATTTCTATTATAGTTAAATGTGAATGTGTCATATCCCCAAGCAGGTCGCAAATTTAATGAACTGAAGAGCCATGTTTAATTTACATAACACATAGCCCAATCCTCCATACCATGAGCTGGCATGTACTGGGCTCAATGGGGTAAGGGAATCTTAAAAATTGTTAAATTTTTGGCTATTTTTGTTCCTACCCAAGGGTGTACTGTTAAATATTTACCAACCAGCTCTCTGGGGGAAGAAAAATATACCTAAGATACACTTTTAAGTTTTGTTTGCATTAATAACACTTTCTCCATCACTTTCTTAAGTTTAGACAATCAACAAAACAATAATTCAAGTCATGATTTGTAGTATTTTCCAAGATATAAATGTTCATACTGAAAATTTAACAACTGGCTCTCTTGAACCTATTTGAGGTGATGTCTGCTCTTAACTAAATTTTTCTCTTAGAACATGAAGTCAAATATAACTCATGTCTCAATCTCAACAGATGTAGATGAAGGTCCTGAGCTCAAGATAAGTGTAACATCACCAACAGATGGCCTATTTTATCCCACAGAAAGACTATTAAGGACTCCCGGTAGCCTAAAAACAATATAATTCTTCCTTTCTAGTAAGTCCCCTTTTCCTCCCACCTCCTGATAGAATAGACTAGATTTATTATGCCGCCCTGTGTCTTGGACTCTGAGGCAGGGCTTCATGAATATGGCAACAATAGGCCTGCATCTCTTCTTGAATAAGAAAGATTTCGAAAGATGGAGATGGAGAGAGCTCTTGCTGTGACTTAGACTTTCTATTCCAAAGGGAAATGAACTTGAGGTTGCTAGGAAGTCAACACCTTAAAAATCCAGTCAGCCCTGCTTTTACCACAAGGACACATTCTACCCCTATTCCTATGGCACTGTTCTTTGAGTTTATACTCAAGTAAAATAAACTTGGGGCTTCTAGAGAAATAGTTCCCTTTCCATTGGATTTTAAGAATAATTCCCCATTTAGCGGAGGGCAAAGTACAGTTCTTTTTCTCTTTCTTCTCTTAATTCAGTCCCTTGATATACCTCCACTTCAGGTTCATGCATTTGTTCCTCTTTAGCCCAAAGATTGGAGTTGCACTCGAAACCCTGTAGTCACTTAACATTGTCCCAGAAATTCCCAGGCCTGCTGTCATGGGATCCCATTCTAATAGGGGAAACAACACTAAACTAACTATGCATATGTAATATACATATTGTGAAAATGGAAGTTAATAACAGAAGGAAGGAACTGGGAAAAGTCTCCTGCAGAAAGTGATATTTGACTAGAACCTTGAAAGAAGCCAGAGAAGCTGAACTGGAGGTGGGGAAGAAAAGTATGCCAGGCATGGGGGACAGCTAATGCAAATGGATGGAAATGGGAGATGGAGTGACATGTGCAAGAAAATGAACTTGGCCATATTTGAGCAGAATTGTAGACTGTGTGGAAGAGTACAGGGGGAAGAGTCCAGTGTAAGGAGATTGGAAAGGTAGGAATGAGCCAGGTTATGAAGGGATTTAAATGCTAAGCAGAGAATTTTGCATTTGATCCTGAAGGTAATAGGGAGTTACTATAATTTATTGATTGGGGTTGGGGGAGGTGGCATGGCAAGGAGACTTGCACTTTAGGAAAATCATTTTGGCAGCTGAGCTGAGCAGAGAATGGATTGGAGGGAAGAGAAAGGAAAATTCCTGAGACATTTTGGCTGCCATCCTGGGAGAAATGACTGGTTAGGTTTCTGTTTCAGTGTCCGTAGAAGAGTCAGCAGTTGTAGTTAATGTTTAGAAGTGACTCTGGTTGTGTCTTTTCTTACGGTTGATATATATTGTGTTTATATACATAAATAGCCAATAGATGGCTATATACATGCATATATAAATGCATGGATATATGTAAATTATTAACAGGAACAGAGAATACAAATATATGCATATGGATTGTTGTTGTATGGTTGTTGTTGTTGTGTTTGTCCTTCATTTTCAAAGAAAACCACACCATCAGAGAAATGATGACATGACTTGCACTTACTTGACTTTGTTTTGAGTGAAGGAAGGCTGTGCAAGGTCACAAGCCTCACTTTCTTATCCTGAGCCATTTGACTCCAATGACCAGATATTCATCAGGATGACTGGAGATAGCCCAGGATGCAAAGGGAGACCTTGACCTTTTCTTATTTTAACACTTTCCTGAATTCCTAGTTCACTGAATCTCCCCTGTACGTATCTCATGACTAATAAGACAGTGCACTTAAAATTCAAACTACAACTTTAAAATCAATCCCTAGTCATTTTAAAGGTCCCATTAAAAAATAGCTGATCTATGAATTTTGTTGTGTTGTCATTTTCATTAAACTCTGCAAAGGCTGGTAGTACCCCATAAGTTCATAAAAATGCCTTGAAAAGCACACAAATTATAATTTAGAAAGAAAAGAAATTGGATTATTCTCTTTTCACAAATTTGGTTTCCAATCATTTTTGTATTTTAATTTTCCATTAATTTCTGTATCTGTCTTTCATCTCATCAATCTCCAACGAGGCCGGTATTGGAAACAGAGAAAAAAGAGAAATTTATCCTCTTTTAAGTCTTTTTTTGAAGTTTAACTTTTTTTTAAACAACATTTCTTTGGTTTTTTTTGTGCCAAAAGAAAAACATAGGTAAAACATCTGCTAGTTATGGATTAGCACAAAGCATGACTGGCCTAAAACAAATTGACATTATTTTCCATTCTCTTATAGATTTTCTTAATTGTATAAGGTTCCTTTCAATCTGAACCAAAGAATATATACATATATACATACACATACATGTATGTATACATGTATACACATATATTTGTATGTATGGATCTATGGGAATATATGTATATAATATATATCCATATATGTACGTACTTGCATTGTCTACGAGTTTTATCAATTTATTTAGCTGATTGTCCCTAAGCCTATGAGAACAGAGTTTAATACATTTATAGGAAAAGAGATTTTTCCAGTTTTTATAGATTGGTATGTGGTCTCAAGATTAATTAATTAAGAAATGATCTTGTTTTTGTATTTGTGGTGATGCATGAGGCAATATCAGAATGTACCCTTGATTATCTTTGAACTCAATGTGATATAACTCATGCAGCAATGAGTCAGGTAGCAGGCCAAAGGGTAAAAGATGAAGGGTTGGTGCTCTCATCTTGTAGCACATACCCACATGCTTATCTATGAGTTTTTATACAAATGGATGAGCAAAAAGCCTGCTACACAGGAACCTCCCGCCAAAATTCCCATTTTTTGTTACTTCATTAAATTGATTAGGGAACTCCCCTGTTCAGTTGTTCAGTTGAACTCACCTACTTTCAAACAATATTTTCCCCTTAAATTCAATTTTATAGTTTCAAAAATTGGAGGTTTAAGCATTCCTTATTGGGGTTGGCAACCTTATTTGTCTTAAAGTAGCACATATGAAAACCCACTTACTGGGGTAGTCCAAGGAGGATTCATTGAGTCCTTGTATCCCAATATCTTCCTTGGCTGTATGAGTTGCTCCTCAATGTTGGTATACTGTATTGGAAATGGTTCTGGCCCTGAATTCCAGAGACTTGTATTCATGCCCCATTTCTATTATTGATTAGCTTAGGAGGGTAAGTTGCTTCCTCTTTTTGAGGCTCAGTTACCCCATATGTTGAGCCGAGATAAAAACACGTCTCTACTTAGCTTGTAGGGAAAGCCCTTTGTAAGCTGTTAAGCTCTACATAAATATGTAGTAATTGCTTGAAAGTCAACTGCAATGCAGAAAAAAATGACTGCCTGCCAGAACTCTGATCAGCAGGATCTTAGGCAAGGGATCATGGGATTGGGAAAGTTAATTATGGAATAATAGCGTTTAGAGTTAGAAAGATCTTCAAAATCATTTAGTACAACTACTGCATTCTACAGAAGAGGTAATTGAGGTCTAGAGACTTGAATTGACTTGTCCCATATCACACAGTAGTTAATAGCTTAATTTGGATTTGGACTTAGTTGTGCTATTCAATCTTTAGAGATATGTTATAGGCAGCCATGGTTTTCGAGCCTCTGATGATGTGTTCTAGCCATGGGGAAATTGAATTCTTTTCTTCTCTGCTCTTCTCCTATATTCTTCTCCTTGTCTATGTTCTTCCTTCTAGCCTTTTTGACAAGAGCCAGGTTTATTGAGTGGCTGCCACCAACCTCTTAAATAATGGTGGAAATGAACAGAACTCACCCTGACTCCCGGGTAGCTTTGTGAAGTTAAATTTTGCCATTTTAATTAGGAAGAATATGCCTCTGTAAGTGAAACACAAAATCACAGTTCTCAAGGGATTTCCTTGGATTGCAATTTCATCTAAGTCCTTGGTAATAACAAAGTCTGCTGACAGTGAAAGGAAAAAAAAGAAACAAAAGCAGAAGAGCTAGTAAATCCTGATTGTTGGTTAGTGATTTCAGTCCTGTCCAGCACTCCATGATCCCTGTTGGGATTTCCTTGGCAAAGATACTGGAGTGGTTTGACATTTCCTTCTCCAGCTCATTTTACAGATGAGGAAACTGAGGCAAACAGGGTTAAGTGATGTGCCCAGGGTCAGACAGTTAGTAAGTGACTGAAGATGGATTTGAAGTCATGAAGATGAGTCTTCCTGATTCCAGGTTCTGTGCTTTATCCAAATTCTTGGCTTGCCATAATGACAATTTCTCTTCAAGAGGTATAAGTAACAAAAGGAACAATTATTCTGCATCTGTATCTTCTCCAAAAGAAAGAATTGATTGCAGTACTAGGAAGGAGGAGAATCTTGAGAAAAACCAGCTACCCTCTAAGGCAGTTTGTTGTAGCACAAAGAGTGCTAGATTTGGAGTCATGGATTTGGGTTCAGATTTTGACTTTGCTATTTACTGTTTCTGTGCCCCTGAGGAAGTTGCTTCACTTTTTTTTGACTTCAGGTTCCTTATATGTACTAAGATGATTTTTGAGGTCTCATCTCATTAAATCTGTTATCTTAATGTGTCTACACCCTGGAGACATTCCCTCCCCTCCACTCACACGGAAAGGTTAGGTCCCTTGGAGAGACTGCTCCACTATGTTCAAAGTACTATGTGAGCTCACATTCCTAAAACTACAGCTCATGTGCCCCAATCAATGCATCAGCCTTTAACAATCAGACGGTAGACACATTTCTGCCAAGCGTGTTATTCTGCTGGGCTCCCTGTCTCTGTTTCTCTGAAGGTCAATTCAACTCCAGATCTGGATTCTCTGGGCTCTCTAGGCTCTTGCAGTACTCTCTGCCAGGCACTGTGTGTCCCATGGGGGAATTATTCTGCTGTAAGCTACCATTATCAGTGAGAAGGGAAGAGAGATGAGACTTGTTCCTTGCTCCTCAATGTTCTCTGAAAGAGACACAAGGGGAAAGGAGAGAAGGGATCCTTTCTTACCAGTTGGGTTTTGCCATAATGTTCTCTCTCCTGGTATTTCAGATACGACTGATTCATCAGAAGTTTCTCTTGTCATTTTATTAAAGGTCACCAAAGATATGGCTAATCCATTAGTCAACCAGCCACCCTGTAATTCCATCAGTGTAATGGAATGCTTCTTAAATCAATAAGGAAATCTATAAATAAAAGGAAACATCCATTACAAGATGTAAACGGGACATTTTAATGTCTGAAAGAAGCATTCTGTTATACTTCATTTTTTTCTGTTACTTGCCCCCACATCCTACACATGTAAATATTCTAAATCTATAAGGGGAAAACCCTTGTACCTCATTATCTCTGTTATCTGCTCCTTATATATCGAATAATTTCATCACATCTGTTTAATTGATCAAGAATCTCCTGATAAATTCCCTATTATATCAGAATCTGTGATAGAAAAGGATATAAAATCTGGGTATAGTCTTAACATGTACCTGAGATTTTTTGTTAGGTGAATTTCAAAGGAATCAGACAAAGGAAAGGTAGGATATAGATGGACAAGGAATTCATCAACCAAATTAGATTTTTGAAAGATATGTCCAGAAGATAGAAGACCATATAATGAATGGAGAATCAATACTAAAACATGTCACTATCTGAAGAATGGTGTCAGATCCACTAAAATTCAGAATGAATTCAGGCTAGCAAGGAAAGCTAAGGACAAAAAAAAATGCCTTTTAAAAGTCATATTGGGGAAAAGAGTAGGATCAAAGAAAGGATAGAGTCACTGTGTAGGAGTATATGTTAATGAATAATTGAAAATATAACTGCTCAACCTGTATTTTGTTTCTATTTGTTCTACTAAGGGAAATTATTGTTGATGTTTGTCCTTTATTCTGGAAGAGGAGCCTGACATCAGGAAGGTGATGTCATGATCTGCAAGTGAATTGGATTTAAGTGAGGAAGGGCTCTGCAAAGTCACCAGTCTCATTTTCTGCTCCAGAGTCTTCTGGGTCCAGAGGCAAGACATAGATCAGGACAACTGGAGATGGCCCTGCAAACAGTGGGAGATGCTGGCCTTTTTAAGCTAAGGTCTTTCCCAGGTCTCAGTTTGTCTGAGGCAATGCCTATTTAGTGATTAAAGCAAGGTAAGAAATGAGGCAAAGAGTATACTCTTTTACTAGTAAAACAAAACAAAACAAAACCCAGCTATGCGGGAGAGGAAGACCCTCAGGGTTTCTAGTCAAAACAGAAACAATTACTATTCACATTCACTCTGAGCCATCAAAGCTCAAATATTGACTAGGTAAGACTTGGGGACTATTGATGACCAATCAATGATAGCCAGAGAGATTTTAGGAGAGATTTTGGGTCCAAGGCATGATCTTTAAAACAGGAATCTAGCCCATACACCTCAAGACATCATTTAAGGTTTCAGATATAATAACGAATGATAGAAAGTATAACTGCTCAACTCTTACTTTATTTCTATTTGCTCTGCTAAGGAAAATAATATTTAGTGAAATGCATGGAACATCTCATCCAGGTAAATCATTCCTGATTTTACCAGGCATCTTATCTTCTGCCTTGAGAGTATCTGTACCTCCCCACTCAGAGCAGTCACTCTCTAGAACTGACCTACAGAGATCATGCTCACTCACCTGCCTACCTCCTTGGAGGAGTTAATCTTTGGAGCTCTGGTCTAGGAGTGAGCTATAGGGTTTGGTGAGTGGGAAAAAATTCATCTGCCTACTGTATTCAGCTAGCCCCAGACCATACTGGTCTAGTCACAAGAAACTAGGATCAATCTGGGTATTTTTGCCATCTTCCTTGCTGCCATGAATGTACCTTGCACTAGTATGGTTAAGTGTCTTGCTCAGGGTCACACAGCTAGTAAGTTTCTGAGGCTAGATTTGAACTCAGATCTTCCTGACTCCAGGTCTAGCATTCCATCCATGGTGTCACCTATAGCAATATTTTCTTTGGATTCTCGAAAAGCATTTGACAAAGTATCTTATGCTAATCTTGTGACTAAGATGGAGAGATGCAGAGATTACAGTACAGTTAAGTTGATTTGTAACTGGTTGAAATGGCTAGACCATTATTCATTAATGACTCATCATTTTGGAAGGAGGCAGAATGCCCCAGAGATCTGAATTTAGCCTTGTCTAGGTAATTTTTAAAAAAATCAGTCACTTAGATAAAGAGACTGATTACATTCTAATAAAATCTGAAGATTACCTAAAGGTAGGAGTGCTACCTAGCTTGTTTGATGGAGGTAGGATCCTAGAATTTCTTAATAGGCCAAATCTAATAAGATGAAATTTGGAGATGATGATGATGTTGATGATGATGATGATGACAGCTAGTATTTCTATAGCATTTTAAGGTTTGCAGTGCCTTACGCATTAACTCACTTGATCATCATAGCAACCCTGTGATGTAGGTGTTATAAGTACTCCCATTTTTCAGAAGAAGAAACTGAAACTGATCAAGGTTAACTAATATATTCATTTTCATAACAAATAAGTGTCTGAGGTGGGATTTGAACTCAATTATTCTGCATTAATTATAAGGCTTTATATTTGGCTAAAAATGTCTCATGGAGAGTTTCATTGAAAAAGATCAAGGGGTTTCAATGGGCTATGTTTGATGAGAGAAAATGGCAGAAGGCAGGAACAGTGTAATTTTAGGCTACATTAAGAGACATAACGTCCAGAATTAGGGAGGTAAGTGTCCCACTGTACACTGCCCTCATTGAACAATATTTGGAACTTTGTGTTCAGTGGTAGGAAAGATATTGACAAGCTGAAGAACCATTCAACTATTTCCAGATTCATAGAACTATATAATTATCTATTACTAATTGAAGGAAGTAGGGATATTTAGTCTGGAGAAAATTCCAGGAGACAGGATAGCTGTATTAAAATATTTGAAGAATGAGCATATGGATAGTAGATTAAATTTGTTGTGTGTGACTCTACAAAGGAATATTTGGAACGATGGGCACCATGTTATTGAGGCAGATTTTTACTTGATTTGGAAAAATAGCCCAACAGTTGGAGTTATTCTAAAGAGGAATGGACTTCCTGAGAAGGTTCCTCATCCCTACCTTTCCCCCTCTTCCCCTGCTCCCCTTGGTATTCAAACCAACGTACAGAGTGAATTCTTATAGAAGAATGCATTAGGTTTCTGAGGTCCCTTCCAATTCTTAGATTCTGTGCAAATACATTTTTCCCTTCTTGTATCCCACAGTGTAGTTCATGATTTTATGAAGGACATAGACAATTTTCCTTTGTAATTCTGAGACCTCATTGATACAGTTATTTCTTTGAATGATGTAGAATTCAAATAATTTAGACCTTTGTATCTTATGTCTGCCACCTGCCATGTCCCTTCCACAGGAGGTCCCACCCAACATGCTGGCAACTTTCCTAGACTTCTCTTGACAGTAAGAATACCACCAGAGTAAAATGAACCCTTGGCCAGTTATAGATAGCTTTTGACATAGGAGCAGCCCATTGCCTTTTTTTTTTTAGTGGTTTGAATAGAATTTTATTTTTCCTTCATTGCATCTGCATTCAATAAGTATCTGAGTTTCCACACTCCCCTCAAAAAAAAAATCACACTTAGCCTGAGATCACTTATAATGAAACCTCATAATGCACAAGCGAACCACCATCATTTGTATCATTGACTTTTTAACTAGAAAAATCAGGACTTAAGAATATCTCTAAGGATCAAGAGATAGGATGGAAATTTCAAAGTAAAAATATAGTTAAGGTTTTATATCGGCCTGGGTTTTAGAGTGTTCAAGCCTACATTTTTCTCCTAACATTCTTTACTCTTGTTCATTAATTTGTTCATTGATATGGCCTTTTTTCCACCCATTATGTGCCTCTTGCTGCAGAGACAGCTTGGGGTACAGGGGATAGGGCTCTGAGCAGATGGTCAGAAAGAATGTGGTCTTGGATACTTGGCAGTGTGACCCTGGGCAAGTCACTTGCTCGTTTCTAAAATGACCACAATAACAGCACCTGCTTTCTAGGGTTGTAGTTGTGAGGACCAAATGAGATATTTGTAAAACACTTAGCACAGTGCCTGCCTCTAGTAGGCACGTAATAAATGTTCATTTCCTTCTTCCCTTCCTTCCTTTTCATCGCCCTCTGTGTGATACTCATTTCAATCCTTTGGAGTCAGTAATCTTCCATGTCGTGATCCCTTATTCTGACATTGGTATTGAAAGATGGGTCTCTTTCAAGAAGAACTCTAGGGATATTAAAGAAGATTTGAAGTTTCCTGAAGATAATCCAGTTCTCTCTTCTCCTCCTCTTGTTAATTGGGAATCCAACTCATTGTCCATTTTGAACAGTCTGTCCAGATAGAGAGAAACTCTAGGTTGTACTTTCAACTTCATGTCATAACCTTGGCAATTGATAACCCTCATGCATTTGTGATGAATGAAAGGTTCGAGAGACATAATTTCTGAGTAATAAATCCTTTCATTAATTATGGTAAGTGAATAATTAATAATGGATGGTCATTTGGCTTTCTCTTTTAAACCCTTCTGGAAGTCTCTTGATGCTTACATACCCTGAGAAATGTGGATGTCCCTGACAGGTGGCAGTCAATTATGATTAGTTAACAATTCATGACAGAATGAATATTATAATGAGAGATAGACCTATTTTAATGAGGGGCTGGAGGATGTGAGTCTGATCATTGAAGCTTGGACAAAGAGACTTATCTCTAACCAGACCTCCTCCATCTAGACAATCTAGACAAAGGGGGTCTACCTCCACTCAGACCTGTCCGACTAGAACACAATGAGCCCAAATTCACTTACACTTGAATTTCTTCACCTTTTGATCTGATCTAAACTTTCCCAGCTGGGGAAATCTCATCCAAGATTTCATCTTATCATCAGTCCTACCTTTCATAAAACTAAGCTTTGACCTAATCTTCAAATGAGGAAATAGGAAGTAAAAAAAACTTGGATCTCCCCAATATTGACAATTGGTTATTTAATAATAATTTCTTTCACACTTGACTTTTTCTGTATGGATACTAAGTCTAACTCTTTTGAGTGATTATAGAGCTCTTCCAAATGGCTCTGCAAAACTCTGGGGGTCTATAAAATCAATATATTGTCATCAGTAAACAGGAATGGCTAGAAGATCTCACCATCCATAGGGACTTCCTCTCCTACTTGGACTGTGCCCCAGAACTGCTCCATCACAGTGATGGACACAGACACTTCTCTGTTTTGTGCTTCACTTTATGTTTATGATCAAATGTTTGTGGACAAAACCATTATCTTAATTGTATCTTTCATGAAATCTTGAGAGTGATTTTCACATATGAATGGGAGATATCTTGTTGAAAGAGAATCTTAAAGGTTACATTTGCTCCACTGAATCATATGCACAATAGTGTCTTGTATACTCTACATCCTTCAGTTAATTGTGTCATGGAAAAGATAAGGTCTCCTGTGAAATGTCACTTGTGAAAGCAATTCTTTTCCCTAATAAGACTCTCATTTAGGATGCCCTTATTGAATGTCTATGTCAGAGGGTTTTAACCTCTGGTTCAAGGACATACAAGAAGTCTGTGGATAGATTTTAGGAGATGTCTGCAAATGTGGAGGGTAAAAACAAAATTATATCTTTATTTTCACTCTAACTGAAAGTAACATTTCCCTCAACTATTTAAGAATATTATTTTGTAAAGGAGTCCACAGGCTTTCCCAGAATAATGAAGGTATCCATGATACAAAAAAGGTTAAGAACCCCTGGTATAGATGATGTTCATGAACGTTTATAGATGGGAAAGAAGATATATAGGTTATGAATTGGTGATATTCTATTTCTTCTTTTTCATAGAAATTAGGGCTGACTTTTTTACACCTTTGGTATCTTCTTCAGATATTTTGTGGATTTATCCCTCAATGCCTTAATTCTGCCTCAGTTACTGACTACCTGTGACCTCAGGAAGTCATTTCACTTTCTGGGCCTCTGTTTCCTTATTTGTAAAATGAAAGGGATAAATTAGATGACTTCTGAAGCCCCTTTTAACTCTAAATTTTTTTATCACAATTTTTTATGCCTGGAACTGTTAAGTTAGAATATGAGGATTGCATTTCTACTATCTTTTGTGGCAAAAAGAATTTGTCATAAAAATCTTGGCAGATCTTTTTTCCATTTTTCTTTAGTTTGTTTTCCTCCTTCCATTTCCTTTTGTAAATGTCATCATGGTCATTTTGCTTAGCTGGATTTCACCAAACTTTCTTTAAATCAGGAGTTCTTAATCTGAGGTCTTTGAACTTCTCTTAAAAAGTATATTGATAACTATATTTCACTATAATTAGTTTCCTTTTTAAACTTAAACATTTTATTTTATGCATTTAAAAATTCTGGGGTAGCTAGGTAGCACAATGGCTAGAGCACCAGTTCTTGAGTCAGGAAGACCTGAATTCAAATCCATTTTCAGACACTTGACACTTACTAGCTGTGTGAAAGTCAACTTGGGCAAGTCACTTAACCCTGATTGCTTCACCTATCCCCTCACAAATTTAAAAACAATTAAAAAAATTCTGAAAAGAGTGTTACCAAATCATCAAAGGAATGAATGACACAAGAGAGGTTAAGAAGCCATGTTTTAAACCGATTACTGCTCTATTTCTTCTTTTCACTTTATGTGATAAAATTGCTAATGATAATTTCATCATTCTTCCCCCTTCATCACAAGATTGATCCCTAGTGTTACCTCTTAATGAAAGCTTATTGATAAGATTTTTACAAATTAGTTTATATTCTAATTCAGTGCTGTCAAATTCAAATAAAAACTAGAAACAGATCACTGCAGTCCACATATTGACTTAGAAAACCACAAGTTAACATGGTCTATGTTGTATTATATTTGTATTTATTTTGTTAATTATTTCCCAAATACACTTTAATCTAGTCTGGCCCCCTTGGGCCACATGAGGTTGCTAAGTCACTGTTGTCTTTGTCTAGCATCTCTCTGTCTTCTTGGAAAGGAAGTTAAGTGTTTGCTGACTAATGTACTTTTTAGGGCCTTTTGGTCTCCTTGTGGTGATGATTGATTTTCACTGGCTGTACTTCCATATAAGCTTATAATAATTGGTTCCAGTGTCCTTTCTGTTGTAATTTGGTTGATAAAAATAGCACTTGCAGATTATTCTGATCAATACGAAGGAAGTTAAGAAAAGTGGTCAGGTCTTATCAGAATGAGACATACTCCTTTCATTTACTCTCATTTCAGCAATCTAACCAATATTGTAAAGATAATCTGGACAGTTAGGTGGTGCAGTGGATAGAACACCATCACTGCAGCTTTAGACACTTACTAGCTGTGCAACACTTGACCCTGTTTGTCTCAGTTTCCTCATCTGTAAAATGAACTAAAGAAGGAAATGACAGACCACTTCAGTATCTTTGCCAAGAAAACCCCAAATGAGGTTATGAAGAGTCAGACATGACTGAACAACAAAGCTTACCAACTGTGAAAGTCTTAGTAACTGATCAATACTATGATCTGCCACAATTCGAAAGGGCTCATAAAAGGCTAATCGCATCTACATAGAGAATTGATAGACTCAGAGTACAGATTTTATTTCTTTATTTTATTTTTCTTTTTTCTTTTTCTCAGAACATGGTTAATGCATAAATATGCTTTGGATGATTTTTATAATGGATAATGGTGTTGTATTGCTTGCCTTTTCAATGGATGGGGAGAGACTGGAGGAAGAGAATTTGAAACTGCAAATAAAAATAAAATTAGACTTATTTCATCTCTCATCTTGGCTGTCCCTATCCATCCTGAGAACCAGTTTCTGATGTGCCCAGAAAGGATCATTTAATCCTTTTAGAGATTTCTGTTTTTGATATGAGGAGGGATGACAGGAAAAAGGAATTAATGTCAACGATAAGCTTAGCAATCTAGTTTATTGGAAGGATACTCTAAATGCTGAAATCTCTACAAGAAACTCCTCCTCAAAGAGAGTGAAAACCTGGAAGAGGTAGGAATATTTTCAATAAAGCTTATCTGATCAGTTCTTCAGAGAACTTTCTCCCACTCTCCCCTTCTATGAAGAGGAAAGGAAGGAAGCTGTATGTGTGATTGTTGGCTACTTGGAAAAATTAATCATACGTAAAATGTTCATTAGAAAGTAGCTCCATATTTATTGAGGGCAGCGAGGTGGTGCAGTGGATAGAATGCCAGGTCTGGAGTCAGGAAGACTCCTCTTCCTGAGTTCAAATCTGGCCTCAGACATTGTGCGATCCTAGGCAAGTCATTTAACCCCGTCTGCCTTAGTTTCCCCATCTGTAAAATGAGCTGAAGAAAGAAATAGCAAACCACTCCAGGATCTTTCTAAAGAAAACCTCAGAAAAGGGATCGCAAAGAGTCGGATATGACTGAAATGACTAAACAACAAAGTAGTATCCCAACTTCTGAAAAAAACATGACCAATTTGAAATAAAAAATTTTGTGAAAATGAATGCTGAACAATGAAAATAAATAACCTTATATGGAGGAAAAAAATAGATGTTTTTTGGGGAAAAAAAGAACCATGACGAAGGACATTCTTTTCGCCCTCATGCTTTGATGCTGATACACACATCCCCTGATATTTCTGATATTTTCTATTTCTTTCACTGTTACATAGTCACATTGAACTGATGGCTGATTTTTTCCCTTTTGTTGTATTTTATAAAAGTTTTCACTGTCAATATCACCATTTTCATAACTCACATTTACACAGAATAGTATTTTAAAGTTCACAAAGCACTTTCCTATACATTATCTAATTTATTCCTCACAACTTTGTGAAGTAGGCACTATTCTTGCCTTCATTATACAGATAAATATACTGAGGCATAGAGAAATTAAATAATTTGTCCAAGGTCACATAGTTAGTGAATGTCTGAGGTGGGATTTGAATCCAGGTTTCACTGCTGCTTAACCCAGCACTTTATCCATTCCACTGCAATGCCTAGCAAAAAGAATTGACATTTGTATGGAGTTTTGAAATTGGCAAAGCATTTTATCTTGTTTGAACCACACAGCAACTCCATGAAATATACAGTCATTATTCCCGTTTTATGTAGGATGAAACAAAATCAACAATGTCACATAGCTAGCAAGTGTCAGAAGTAAGATTTGAATTTGGATCTTCTTGAACCCAAGTACAGAATTCTCACCTATCTGGATTGGTTTCCTTATGGTATAGATAGAAGAGATTCTTTCTGGTTGTTCAGTTGTTCAGTTAAGTTGTTTATTTCAGTTGTGTCTGACACTTCGTTACCCCATTTGGGGTTTTCTTGTCAAAGATATTGGAAAGCTTTGCCATTTCCTTCTCCAGCTAATTTGACAGATGAGGAATTGAGACAAACAGGGTTAAGGGATTTGCCCAGGGTCACACAGCCATTAAATGTCTGAGGCCATGTTTAAACTCAAGAAGATGAGTCTTCTTGATGCAGTCCTGGCACTGTATCCACTGCAGTCTCTCAGCTGCCCAGAAGAGACTTTACATGCCATATAATCCAACTCCTTATTTTATAGATGGAGAAACTAAGACCTAGAGAAGCTATGTGACTTGGTCAATGCCAGACAGCAGTAAATTGAGGAGCCAAGATTTGAACACAGGTTCTCTGACTCCAAATCCAGGACTTTTTTCATTACATCAATGTCAAGTCAAGAAACATTTGTTAAGTATCTGCTATGTACCAGGCACTGAGCTAGCACAAAGTATGCTCTTGTAAGCTTTGGAGCTCCTCAAAATTCTTTTTCCATCTGATTAGTTTGTTACCTGCTATACTTTGAAGACTTCCCTATTCTTTTCACTTGGACAATTATCATTTTTTGGAAACACATAATTTTGATTTCTAGTTTCAAGGAACTAGTATTCTTTTCCTAAGCTTATAATCATCTTGGACTCTAATGGATTTTTTAAAAATTTATTTATTTTTAGTTTTCAACATTCACTTCTGTAGTTTTTTATTTTCTCCCCTTCCCTCCCCCAGATAGCATGCAATCTGATATGGGCTCAACACATATATTCCTATCAAACACATTTTCATATTAGTCATGTTGCATAGAAGAATTATAATGAAGTGGAGAGACCATGAGAAAGAAAAAAAAAACAAAATAAAACCAAGAAGAAAATAGTCTGCTTTGCACTGCATGCCAACCACCTAGCCCTTTCTCTGGATGTGGATTCATGGATTTTTAAGTCTTAGGGTTCCTATGTTTTCATTTATTGTAATTCGATCTTTTTTCCCTGACTAATGCCATCATTGTGCAACACTTCTGAAAAACTGAATTCAAGTGATTTCTTTGATATTCTTTTATACGGTTAATGTATTTTTTTTACTTAATTTGAAGATCTTTTCCATCCATTAATAGGCCCATGTGACCTGCTTAAGTCCCATGGAAGCCTAAATCACATGAGTTTGAGTTATATGAAGCCTATGGTGGGAGGAACTTACTGAACAGGTGGAATAAGAAGAGGCAGAGCTGGAGTAGAGCTGAGAGGAAGTTGGTTAGGCTAGTCAGAGCTGGGAAAGACAGAGAAAGTAGGCAGCTAGGACTGTGAGTGTTTATAGGAAGGCCTAATACTGTGTATACACTTCTTGGTTACTATGATGGATTTGGCTTTCTGGTCTTAGAATAAATGTTTTGGTTCTGTCTTTCACATGGAGAATCTGTTGTATTTTGTGATTCAGAACTGTGCTGGCATATTCATAGCCACTGTAGGCACTATGAATGTGTTGGTGCTGCATCTTTTTACCACCAGGATGTTGAATTTAACTGTGTTGTTAACACTATTACAAAATGGCACACCCACAGAGTAAAGGGAGCCTTTTCATGGAATAACATCCTTTTCTGGTGACCTTTAACGTATCATCTCTAAAGACATTAAAAGTCATGTTGTATTTCAGTTACCATAGACAAAAATAGATTGTAAAAGACAAGGGAAAGAGTATCCAGCTGATAAAATTTTATCCTACTTACTATAGGCTGGATGAAATTAAATGTTGCCCAATTCAGTTCAAAGGCTAGAGGTTCCCCATTTTTGACAAGTTACTAATCTCATTTTCCAGATAGAGAAAGTGAGTTACAGGAGGATGAAATTATTTTACCTCAAGTCATAATCACAGTGGGTAGCTACAGCATAGGCCCAACTCTTCCTGTCCCCATTTGGGGTTTTCTTGGCAAAGATATTGGAGTGTTTTGCCATTTCCTTCTCCAACTCATTCTACAGATGAGGAACTGAAGCAAATAGGGTTAAGTGACTTGCCCAGGGTCACAGAGCTGGTAAGTGTCTGAGGCCAGATTTGAACTCAGGATGATTAGTATTCCTGATTCCATGCCCAGTGCTCTATCTACTGCACCACCTAGCTGCCACAGGATAAGTAGGAAATAATTAAAAGAGGGAAATAGTGGAATTAACAAGGGTGGACAAAGTGTTCCTTGTAGAAGTGAGATTTTAGTTAGTACTTAAGAGAAACTAGGAAGGTCAGTAGTCAGAGTGGATGAGGGAGAGTGTTCCAGGTGTTGAGGTCAGAGTTGGGAGAGCTGGTTCAGGTGTGAAAGAATTCACTTAGACTTTCTCTTTTAGCCAATGGGAGTTTTTAATTTTATGTGAAAAAACATCATGGGCCTCCTTAGCAAGAAAACCAAGTGAGACTGATATTTGGGAGAGTTATAGTTATATAGAGGTTTCAGAATGATGATGAAATTTTAGAAGCTTTTATGGGGGTTAAAGATTAAAGACAAAACAGGATGAGGGAGACAAAGGGAATTCTTTATGGTTTAAGGATTTAAAGACAGGGCAGAAGGATACAGTTTAAAAATTAAAGGACTCAGGGAACACAGGATAAAGGAGACAAAAGCAATTCTTTTTGTACAGGTTCAAGATAAGGGGGAAAGGACTTTAGGGTATCTTCAAATTACAGAATAAACTTGGGGCTTCACAAAGTATTGGAAAAGCAACACTTAATATTGTTTTTACCCCTTAGGGCACTGTTCGTATCCTCATAATTTCCCCACTCAATCATGAGGCAGGAGGAATCTTTTGGAAAGAAGACCAAGGTCATTGTCTTCTTTGATCACTTTTCTGGCTGGTCACATATTGGCCTTAATTCCTATCTCATTTCCTGTTTGCTCCATCTGCCTCCATCCTGTTAAGTGGACAGCAAAAGGTCAGTGTTACTGGACTGAAGAGTACATATAGGGAACTAAGGTGTAAGAAGACTATTTCTTTCCTATAAAGAGAGGGTTGGAGGAGGGAGTAATAAACCCCTCCCAAAAATCTTCCTTTTACAACTAAACTTTGTTTTCCATTGGCTGCTCTGTTTGATTTTGACTCCACAAATACCATGCCCCTGGTTACCCCTCCCCCTTTTCTATTTTTTTAATTTAAATTTACTTTGTTTTTAATTTATGAAATAAAACAAACATTTCCATAACATAGTATAATTAAAAATAAAAGATGATTGTACCTGAAACTGAAAATCTACTACGTACAGCTTGCTATTCATTTTAAATATACAACAGAGTTAGCATGTAAATTTCTTTTTTTTCCTTTTTTTCTCCACCCTCCCATTAGACACAAATAGGTATATATGTATATATAAAATTATTCTATAAATACTTCTATTTATTAGTTCCTTTTTCAGTTTCTTTTTGTGTAGTGTCTTTCTTCATTGGATCATAAGCTCCTTGAGGGCAAGAATTGTCTTTTGTTTCTTATTTGTATCTACAGTGTTTAGCACCATGTCTGGTACATTGTAGACACTTAATAGATGTTTATTGACTGTTGACCCTCTCTGAACCTCATTTTCCTCAGGTATGCATGCTCTAGTGCTACTTTCCTAACCCTTACTAGCACTGCGGGTAGAGTGTGGGGGTGGGGTGCTAGGACACCCCTCAGGGTTCTAGGGTTAACTGAAGAGTTAAGAGTTAGGTATCTTAATGCTCTAGCTCACAAGCTTTCATCAATGTGCTTGCCCTCTAATTGATTCTAATATTAATTAGTCAGCCAAACTTAATTAGCTTATAAATAGATTTATTTCCTAAAGTGGTCTAATAAGAACAGTTGGTACAAAAAAATTTCCTTCTAAAGTCTGTGTCATATTCTTCCATAAGCATATCAAAGTCTTGGGCAAGTGAGGTCAAGTTCAGAGAGCATGTGTGCAAAAGGGTAACTCAGCTCTTAGAAGTCCTTTTGCTAGAGCCCTTAAGAGGTTGCCCTTTGGTATGACATATCTTCTCTGCTGAGGTCTTTATGGAGCCTTGAAAATGCTTTTTAAAAATCAGATCCAATCTGTTCTTGGCTCCTAATTCATAGCCACCATTGCAGTCCCTAGAAATACTACTAGGTTGCTGAAGAAAGAGTCTACTGGTTCTCTGAAGTTCATGAGGAACTCCTCCAGCCTTGGGATCCTTCCCCTCAAGCAAAGTCTTCTGAAGGCCTTGGATGGAGGCTTCCATCACTAATCTATTAGACGTTCAAATCTCTGATATCTTTGAAAACCATTGAATGAACTGGAATGAATGAGAGAGGAAGTCTGTTAGGACTGATTGAGAGACTTAGTCACCCCAGTTCATCCAATGGCTTTTAAAGACATCTGAAGGCTGAACACTACCCTTATAAAGGTATGGATATTAATAATTATACTAATAACCTTAATCGAGGCCAGCACCAGTATGTCTTGCCACTGGACTCAGAGGGCTCTGGAGGAGAGAGTGTGGCTGATTACTCTGCACAGTTCTGCCTCACTTAAATCCAAGTACCTCACAAGTCAAGACATCATCCTCTTGATGTCATTGGTTCTTTTTGAGAACAAGGCATGAATAATAATAACAATATCTCAATAGAAATCACCTTCTAAATGTTATAGATGTTGGAAAATGAACTTGGAGTCAAGAAGACTCATTTTCCTGAGTTCAAATCTGGGCAAGTCATTTAACCCTTTTTGCATCAATATCTTCATCAGGAGAATGAACTGGAGAAAGAAATGGCAAACCACTGCCATATGTTTGCTTTACAAATATTACTTCATTTTATTCTCATAACAAATTGTAAGATAAGTGCTATTATTATACCAGTTTTCTAGATGGGGAAATGGAGACAGAAGGACATTAATCCATAAAGGCCAAGGATCTAGACTTCCTGTCTCCAGCCCCAAACAGAAACAAAATTCCTTCCACATTCTCCTCCTTGACGATGCCTAGCTCTTCCCACTGGGTCAGTTTTGGGCTGTAACTCTTTGCTCACTGACCTCTTTCCTTTCAGGCTGGAGATTACCCAAGGTTTCCAGCTGTAATGATTCAGCTTTCTTCAGGCAAAGAGCTTATGGTTTTAGCCCTTAGAGACACATGAGTCCCTTCCTTTGCTCTTTTCAGGGAGCTTATAAGACAAAGGTTTTTAATAAATAGCATCACAATAGCACTCTTTCATAATCATAGCCCAGAGTCCTCAAACCAAGGTGAAAGTCCTATCTATCTGGATAGACATTAGCACCCTCCTTCCAGTCCTGTCTCTAATCCTTTGGCTACCACACTAATCACCATTACCCCCTATTTGTACTAAGCATTCAATTAAAGATATGCACTATTCAAAAGCAATTTACATGGAGCTTATCTTTATTTGGGGAAAGCTGACTTGAAAATGTATTAAAAACAAATTATCAACTTTTAAAAAAAGAACAATAAACTCTAGATTTAAATATCTTTCTTTTTGGATGGAAGAGAGTTGTTCGGTTGAGTGTCTTCATGACCCCATTTCCTTCTTCATTTTACAGAGGAGAAACTGAGGCAAACAAGGTGAAGTGACTTGCCCAAGGTCACACGGCTAGGAGGTGTCTGAGACTAGATTTGAACTTATGTAGATAAGTCTTCCTGACTTCAGGCTTGGCACTCTATCCAGTCAACCACTTCGCTGCCCCATATGAAAGAGAGAGAGGAGGGGAAAGAAAAATAAAACAGTGAAGCACTCCAGAGCCACTGGGTTTCTCAGAAAAGGGCTAATTTACCATATTTTGGTCCTGAGATGGCTAATCTTCCTGGGGACAAATACTCTGACCACCCTAGTAGAGATTGGACATGCTTAACGTCATTTTCCTCTGCTTCCCCCATTGACCCATCTGTGCAGTTGTGTCTATGTGTTTTTCTTCTCTGTCTCTGTAGCAGAAGGATCTATCACCATGGAAAACTGACTTTTAGCTCAAACCTGAGGTAGTCCAATGTCTTCCTGGGCTGGGGAGGCTACATATCCCAAAAGTCAATGCAGGTATTCTAAAACCCGTCTCTGTCTTGAAGGATATGGTCCCAGTATGGGGCCACATTTGATAAACTCAGTAATAGGAATGACTATTTCATCTGGTTATATCTACTCAATCACTGACCCTCTATAAGAGGAGTCTTTAATAAAGAAGTGAAAAAGTTTTTAATTATTTGTTTTGTTTTGATCTTTTACAGCTCTTGGTGAGTCCTGGCATTATTAGTCAAAAAGAAGAATGGGGAGTAATGAGTATATCTCTTTGAACAGTTTGCTTCTGGGCAATGTAACAGATGAGTGGGGAGGGAAGGGTATCCACCCATAAACAATTGAGAAGTGAGTCTGTGATGGGTTAAGCTTAAGGTGCATAAACCCCAAAAGCTTCAGCTATCAAGACAATGAGAGAAAGTGTTGAAATAGCAGACAGGTAGGAAATCAGCCTGAGGGGAAATGATGTTAGATGCTGGCCAGCAAGAGACTTTTCATAAGGGGAACAGCAAGAGAAGCTAAACCATCAAAATAGTCTGAGGCAGAGGCGTAACTTGTTTCTTGCCCTGCAGCTGAATTCCCATAATAAGACTTTTAATCATGAAGAAGTTATACCTCCGGGCATGAGCAGGTTCAGGGACAAGCTGTGCATGTACATGGCATTGAGGAGCAAGAGGTTTGACCACAGCAGAGTGACTGCCAGCCAACAGGGGGAAGGGATGGGAGTATTAGGAGGAATAATCCGAGATCCATCCAGATTACCTGATTTACCTGAGTCTTGAGAAAGAAGCAGAGACCAGACCCAGGTTTTTGAGTCCTAAGACACACAACTACCTGACTCTCCAGTAGTTCTATGCTCTGATTTTTGGCTTTCCTGGACATAAGGGGGGAGATTTGAATCTGAAATCCTCTATTTTGTTTCTTTGGGATCCACTTTGCATCAGCTGCCCTGCCTGGTTTTAACTCCACAGTGCCCCTGCCAGGTTAACTCATCACTTCTAAACTCAATGTTGCTAATTCAAGTCTTGACTACTCCCTCAATCTCCTTTCCTTTCTGCTTGGAGGACTGCAAGGTAGAGTGCCACACTTCCCAAAGCCTTCTTTTAAAGAAGATAGAACCTGAGCTCTCAGATCACCCTACATTTTATCTGCTACACTGCCTGAGTTCAATACCCTAGAACAAGATGCCCCCATGCTGCATCTTTGGTGTCTTGCTCCCCCTTCTGCAACCCTTTCTTTATTCCTTTTGTATGTTGTCTCTTTCTTTACAATTTAAGCTCATTGAGGGGGTGGGACTTTCTTTTTATTCATTTATTGTATACTCAGTGCTTAGCAGCGCCTGGCATCTCAAAGGTTCTTAATAAATATTTTTTGGAATGGATTGGATCTTTGGGCTGCCAGGTCTGGGAAGGATTTGGGAGCTTCCAACCAACCCATGTGGAATCTTGAATACATTTGATTTTATTCTGTTTCTTCTAACGTTATTATTTTAAAACTGTGTAGAGGTATGTTAAACTTTTGTGAATAAAATTCACTGGATTAAAACAGGAAAAGGATGAGATGTGGAATTTTCCAGGATATGAGGACAGTAAGCCAGAAGTCTAGTTGGTTAAATTTGCCTACTAAACTTTTGGACCAGGGGTTCTTAAACTTTTTTTTGTGCCATGGATTCCTCTGTCAGTCTGATGAATCACATGAATGCCTCAGAATAATGTTTTTAAATGCATAAAGTAAAATGTTATACATAGGATTACAAAGGAAACCAAAGGTTAGTGGAAATAAAGATGCAATTCCTTTCCATTGAAGTTTATGGATCCACTCCCAGAAATCTATCTACAGATAGATTTGCCAGTCTAAGTACCCCATATTAAGAAGCCCTGCTTTAAACTAATGAAAGTAGTATTACCATACACAAAGGAACAAAGCTAGAGAGGAGGGAGGCAGCTCCAATCTTTGGTCTCCATAGATAGCTTGTCCTTACTCACAGAGTTCCTTCATTTGTTGAGTAGAGCGTGTATCCACTGGAGCCAAATATCCTTGGTTCTTGTCACCATAGAGCAACAGGCAACTTTACCTGCTGCACCGCTTTATTGTTAAAGTAATATTTGCCAGATTGAGCCTGTTGGGCAGGGGCATGCTGTTTAACCCAGAGATAGGTAGGTGTTAAAATGATAATGACCTTCTCAACCTATTTTCTTTGGTTTGGAATATGCCCTCACAAACATGGTAATCTAAGAATCACAGGACCGAGGGAGGATTGAAATTTTTCTCAAGAATATCCTCTACTACTTTGGGACCGAAGTTAGGGACCAAATTACTTTGGGACCAAGTCAGCATACCAAATTACTCTGGGTTACAACTTCCTTCCTTTCTTCTCCCCACCCCTTTTTTAGCATAGGCTATTTGCTAAATTGGATAACTGCCAGGTCAAAGCTGATGTGGCTTGACTTAAGGACATAATTTAATGGAGGATCCCAGCATTAAGAAAAGATTCACCTAGAGCTGCATGAACTCTTCATCATGTGAGCTTTTCCTTCACAGGTTCTGTGCTCCTCAACCTCCATACTTTTCCTCCAAGCCGAATACAGTAAGAAGGCATGCCATAGTAAAGGCACAGTTAAAGGGTGGAGGCTCCACTATGAAGGACTGTTTCCCCCCATCACTGACCATACCAATCTGAAGCATCTGCAGAACCCTCAATAACTTTACCAACATCACATTGCAATGTTTTTTTGGTAACGTTTCACTTTATTGTCCTCTGTTTCCTGAGATGCCTCAATCAGTAGCATGATTGTAAAAATGATCCCTGGTACACCTGATAGATGTCACTCTGAAGGTCTTCAGGCAGATCCCCAATCTTTCAAGTCACTCAGCCTTGACCTGACCTTCTAGATCTAATCCAACACTAGCAGGCACAAGATACATAAGTATAGGCTCAATTATCTACTCTCTAAGCTGGAATAACTACTGATCCTGACTAGTGGTCAGTCTCCAACAGACCCTTGCACTCCTTTCTGCCAACCCCTCCACATGGAGATGTTCTTTGTAATTGTGTCCTGGAAAATCTTCACAGTGTTGCTCTCTGACTGCCATTTTGCTATCCCATCTGTGCTCCCCTGTCTTTGGCTCTTCTACAGGCAACCCCACGAGCAACGCCACCAGTTCATCTGCGCAGCTCCATTTCCATTCCAGTAAGATGAAAGAAATGATTAGGAACCAAGAGAAACTTGCCAAGCTGCCGGCATAAGTGTGCTTTGGTGGGAAAGAAACTGCTCAGAGAAAGAAGAAGGTGGTTCATACAACAGCTACAGCAGATTTAGGGTTAGGAAACTTCAGTTTTCCTTAAAGAAATTAGGAGTAAATAATATCTCTGGTATTGAAAAGGTGAATTTATTTACCAACCAGGGAACAGTGATTCACTTTAACAATTCTAAAGGTCAGGCATCATTGGCACCAAACATTTTCCCTACTACAAGCTATGCTGAGACAAAGCAGCTAACATCTTAATGTTCCCCAGCATCTTAAACCATCTAGGAGCTGACAGCCTGACTAGCTTAAGAAGACTGGCAGAGGCTCCACCCAAACAACCTGTGGATGGAAAAGCACCACTTGCCACTGGGGAGGAGGATGATGATGAAATTCCAGATCTCACTGAATTTTGATGAGACTTCTAAGAATGAGACAAACTGAATGGAATAAAATTAAAACTTGAAAGTTATATGGAGCTGCTATTTTAGTTCATTTGACTGCTTCTTTTCTTTTCCTTTTTTTTATTTTTATGGATCTACAGAATTAGATCTCTAATATTTTGAAACCCATTGGACATTGCATCTCTTTTCATTTAATGCTTATATACAACTCATTCTTTGCAGCCTAACTATGCTAAATAAGCCTGGAATTAAAGTTCAAAAAAAGGTTAATAAAATCTTTTACCTAGTAAAAGCAAGGTTTCACAGTCATACAATCAAAGATATAGAACTGGTAAGGACCTGGTCTTCTAGTGCAACTCCCTTATTTTGCAAACAAGGAAACTGAGGCCCAAGGAGGTTAAGCGATCTACTTAAATCATGTTTATGTGACATTTATCACTTAGGTAATAAGTATCAGAGCTTGATGGACAGTGTTTCATGTTTGCCATCTTTTTCAAAATTCTACATATGGTTGCCTTAGATTTGAGGTGGCCACAGATAGGGTACAGCAACTTGTGATGTGTCCGTTTCTGTGTATTATGTGCCTTGGCCAAGGACAATGAGAATTGGATGGTCTTGCAATAACCCTGCCAACCTGCCTCTATTATTGGTGGATAGTAGTAACACTGAACTTTATGTTGGATCTGTGATATTGCAAGATGACTATGAAACAATTTCTGGTGATGGTAGATATTCTGATAAAGAAGTCGCCTATCTTTTCATGAGTAAGAACTCTATCTCCTGATATATTTTGACTCAAAATGTTTGTTCTCTTATGTAATTTACATTTATGTTTCATTCTTGGATGGTACAATTTACATATAACCAGGTAAAAATTAGCCTTTCTATGGCATATCTTCCTTGGTCTAATAGGCAAATAGAATGCGAAGGACTTGACTCTTCAGGTTTTATCTCAGCAAGAATACTATGCTTCCAACCATCAAGGCAATCTAGGCCAGTCACTGGATTCAGAGGACTCTGGAGGAGAAGTGAAGCTGGTGACCTGCATAGCCCTCCCTCACTCAAAACAAAGTCAAGTGCAAGTCATGTCATTATTTCTCTGCTGGCATGATCTTCTTCAGCAATGAAGGACGAACACACACACACACACTTATAAGTAGTACTTAGGCCAGTAAACATTTATTAAATGTCTACTATATGCTGGCACAGTACCTCCCTCCAGGGAGCTCATATTCTATTTTGCAGAGGATGTGAGTGTTAACAAGTATATATATGATATGTATATATCATATATGTATCATAATATATATGGCAAGTATATATGTATGCATATATTTGTATATATATGTGATAATTTGAAGAAAAAGAAAACATTAGCAGCTACAAGGATTAGAAGAGGCTTCCTATTAGAGGGGTCACATGAATCAAGTCTTAAGGAAGTTTGAGATTCTAAGGGGTTGAAGATATTCATTATGGGCACCAAGAACAGTCTGTTCAAAGCCAAAGAAGTGGGAGATGGAGTGCCTAATTTGGGGAACCTCAAGTAGGTCACTTTAGCTAAAATGTAGCGTGTATGCCAAATGTAAAATAAGCCAGGATAGGTAGAGTGGGTTGTGAAGGGTTTCAAATGCCAAGTTGGGGAATTTGTATTTTTGTCATAGAAGCAATAGAGAACCATGGACGTCATAAAAAGTGGAAACTGGCCACCATTTCATCCCTGAGTTCTTATCCACAGGGAATTGATCACGTCTGGTTATATTCTTCTCAACATTTATATACTGAGAGATCTTCCTGAAAGCGTGTGGACCAGGCAATAGGACTCTTTTACTCACTCAAGTAATGAGCCCTTCTGGTTTATTCTTTTTACTGTATTTCTGCTCTGTGATTTTATGGCCTTCATCAAACTCAAATTATGTCCCCTAAACCTCCATCTAAGTTTTGAAGGGCAAGTGGAATATATAGTCAAGGAGATTCTAGTCTCAGAAATATAATAGGATTATGTCCAGGCTCTAGTAGACTGGCAGGATTAAGGTTTCACAAAATATCCATACCTGAGACTTGGCCTTCTAATAATGAAATCCCAGCAAGCCACAGTGCTTTGGGAAGCATTCTGGAGTCCCATTGCTTATGGGTTCCGTCCTATTAATAATGTAAAATTGCTTCCTTGCTTACTCCGGTTAGTTACATGACCTATGGCTGCTCTGGTCTTTAAGACAGTGGTTGCTCTCCTTTGTCCTCAAAAAGGACTGAAATGACACCATTATGTTGGAGTCAAGCTATGATGTGTCTGACTGTGGCGGATCAGACCAATACAAGCTTAGAATGCTCCGCCACAGGTTGGGTACAAACCGTCCATATAAATATCTGAGGTGGAGATGTCTCTAAATTTGTACATCTCATGTTTCTTTTGAACTACTGCAATTCTGCTTTGCTCAAAGATTCAGGCATGCCATTCAGGCCTGTTGTGCCGACCTCGTTGCTGTCTGCCTGTGAAACCTGGACAGCATAACCAGTGTTAACTTAGGAAACTGAATGATTTCCAGTTGTATTGTTTTAGGAAGATTTTGAGTCATTATTTCCCAGCTGAACGGCTAAGGGCTCCATCACTATAATTCCCCTGTTCCAAATAGCTGGTTGATAACCCAATATCACAGAATAATTATAATATTCCCAAGAAGAGATAAGCAGGTGGGCTCCTCACAGTATTACACAGACTTTTCCCTCCTACTTTTCCCCTAAGTCCCTTGAATTTCATAGAGAATTGTTCCAGAGGGACAGAGAAATGTAGCTGAGTAAAGACAGGGCATGGCTAGAATATAGCTCCCATAAAAGAATGCTATCTTGAGCAGAAAACTTTCTGAAAACAAAATGTCATTTCATTGAAGCCTTTTGTTCCCATCAGAGTATATTTCTCTCCATATTGACCTCTCTGGCATCAGACCATTGCTATAAACTCTGTCTGGTTCTGGCCAAACCCTAGGGATTTCATTGTCTCCTGAACTCTGGCATAACCTGGCACCACATTATTTTTGATTTGCTAGATCAAAACTAGAAGCATTTGAGGACTGTCATGTAGACAAGGCATTAATCTTATTCTGCTTGGTCCTAGAGGGTAGAACTAAGAACAATTCATGGAAGTTGAAGAAAGATACATTTAGGCTTGATGTAAGAAAATGTTCCTGACACAGAGGCTATCTATGAGTAGATAATGGTATCTATGAGTAGAAGTAATGGGTTACTTCTTGCTAGAGATCTTCAAGCAAAAAAATCAAGATTCTTTTTCTTGGGATGTTAAAAGGGAATTGTTGTGCAGGTAGGGGTTGAACCAGGTGCCGTCTAAAGATCCTTCCAACTCTAAGAGTATATATTATGAGGTCATACCCTTGTTTCCCAGAGATCTGCTAAATAGAAGCCAAGTCAACAATTGGTATTTACTAGGGACAATTGATTGTCCATTAAGTAAATATCTATGGAACACCTACCATAGTCAAAGCACTATTAGGTGCTGGAGGGAATATAGTGAGGAATAGTAGTTAGTTTACTTCTGGTTATGGTAAGGAAAGTTTTTTTTGAAAGAGATATCACTTTTTGTGAGACTTGAAGGATGCGTAAGAACTTGACAGGTAGAATGGAGAGAGAGGTGATGCAACTTATGGTATGAGGCAAAGCATTAGTCAAAACACAGAGTCTGGAACACATGGGAAACATTTGGAAATACCAAGTAATCAAGACAAATTGGATCCTAGGGGACAGGAAGAACAGGACAGGGCAAAAGGTAGGTATTCTTGGAACTTCATGATTTCTGTTTTCTTCTATCATTTGTTCTTGTTTGTTTCATTATTTTGGACTTGAACTTTTAATCACTGGGTATGCCATCTAGTAGTTATCCAGATCCTATTGATTGAGACGTATCTGAAGCTGATGTTCTACATTCACCCTGATGTATAAATGTATCCACCATGTTGGATAGAATTTCTGAAGAAGGATGGAGCTCTCTGATTTTCAGAGAGTAGTCAGTTTTTTACCCCTCAGTTCTGGGTTTCTTTTAGGGCAATACTGCCTCACTCTCTAGGGATCATGGACTACTAGGGATTTAACCAGTAAGATACAGCTCTCAAACTCCTGTATCTGCCAAACTCTACCTCTTCTCTGAACTTGCTCTATTTCATGGAGCTCTAAGTAAGTGATCTTAGCTTAAGAAAAACAGCTCCCCATAGTGATGGACAGACATGTTTGATTACAACATGTGCTACTTACTCTTTATACAGAGTGGCATAGAGGTCTGGCTTCAGAAGCAAGAAGACCTGGGTTCAAATCCCACCTCTGACAAATAGTGAGTGACCCTGAGTGAGCTACTTCTCTAGACTTCTCTTGAAGACCACAAGTTGCAGATGTCCTCTTGTTTTTAGACCTGGATTATCTGTATAAGATTCTCCTCATTAATGGAGAGAATGCTGACTCAATGCTGTGTGATGGCATGAGAGGCAGAGTAACATGACAGTACTAGAAAGGAGGTAAATTATCCTTGTTTCCTACTTCAAGAATGGACACACTCATCAAAGAGAGACCCATGGAAAGAGAAAATAGATATTGGAAGGCAGGCATGTAGGAAGAAAACTGGAACCTTACTATATCCCTGATTCCTAGCTCACCTTCTTAGAGGCTTCAGAGAATTTCCCCTAGGGTGAGACCAGAGCCTCCCTGATTAATTGAGCTGAGATATTTTGCTCCCAGTGGGAGAACTCATTCATTCTGTGTATTTTCTGGCATAATTGTTCTGATTTCTGTTTGCTATCTGTTTTGATAAATAAGTTTCCTTGTTATTCATAATTTGTGATGATCTTTTGTATAATTAGCATTTGGTAGAAAGAAGTCAAGCTTGGAGTATCCCTTCCGCTTTAAAATTTAGTGATAAGGAATGCAGCTTGAACTTGAAAAACATTATTCCCTTATCCTAGCCAATACGTATACATACATATACATACATACACACATATGTGTGTATGTATGTATATATGCATGAATAAAATACAGATAAATATTATATACACATATACAAATATATTACTGTATATTTATTTTGTGCATATATATATATATATATATATATACCTATATATACATATATGTGTGTTCGTCCTTTGTTGCCAAAGAAGACCAAGTCATCAGAGAAATAATAACATGACTTGCACTTGACTTTGTTTTGAGTGAGGGAGGGCTGTGCAGGTCACCAGCCTCACTTCTCCTCCAGAGCCATCTGAATCCAGTGACCAGATATTCATCAGGATGACTGGAGATGATGCAGGATGAAGCAATTGGGGTTAAATGACTTGCCCAAGGTCACAAAGCTGGTGAGTGTCAAGTGTCTGAGGTAAGATTTGAATTCAGGTCCTCCTGACTCCTGCACTGGTGCTCTATCCACTGCACCACCTAGCTGCCCCATACATATACATATATATATATGTATATGTGTGTGTATGTGTGTATATATACACACACATATATATGTACATACATATATGTGTGTATGCGTGTATTTCTTATCTAATACTTTTCTCTCAGAGAATGATAGTGTGACTAACATCAGAACCCCTTCTCCTGCTCCTCTCCAGGCAGGAATCAAAATTTCTCTTGAATAGAGGTGGACAAGAATCACAAGATAGATATTCATGTTGCCCTGTGAGCTGCATGGAGACAACTCGCATGATCATACACATAACTTACTTGATGAAAGCACATATCTACACAGAGAAGCTTCCCTTTTCATTGGTAAAGTCCTCCCCCAGAAGCTCCCTCCACCAATGACATCACAAGTCCAGGAATAAAACAATATACAAACAATAACAAAGTTTACTTAATCTCCATGTCTATTTGTTTGAGTGAGACAAGGAACAAAGACAATATAACACAGTCCAAATCGATATTGACTCATGTATCCAGACATGTCAGTCATCTGGTTATTTGGGAACTCTGGAAGAACTTTGGAACTGAGACTGAACTCAGTATGGGGCATAGAATCAGGATATGGTGTGAACTGGAATTCTTACAAGGCTGGTTCTTTTCTTGGCATTGTCTGTTTTGTTACTCCCAAGAAACTCTGACTGATTCTTGTTATAGCTGGTCCATTACACATAAACTTGAGAAAATATAGGCAAAAACAAGTCAAACATGGAGAGAATTTCCTTCTGTTCTGATCACCATCCTCATCTCCTCCCTTCTGCCCCTCAAGCATATATGTAGCTGCTTGCTTTAAAATTTTTATTTACTTTATTTTTGATTTGTGAAATAAAAGAAGGATTTTCAAATATAATAGAATAATAGAAAGATGATTGCTCACGAAACTGCAAATCTATTATGCAACATTCACTATTCCTTTTAAATATATAATAATTATCATGTAAATTTCTTTTCTCCCTTCCTTTCCCTCCCCCACCCCAGAGGTACCATTAAACACAAATATGTACGTATATGTAAAATCATTCTATGCATACTTCTGTTTATCAGTTCTTTCTCTGGCTGCAGATAGAGCCTTCCTTTATAGGTCCTTTGTAGTTAGTTTACTATGTAATAGCCCCACTGTGCCATCCCAACACCCTCTATACACATGAGATTGGCTCCTCGCCCCCGCTCCTGCCAGTCATTTATTTCCCACTTCTGGTGGTCAGTAAGTTACATTCCCTTTGTCCTTTCTAATCGTGAGCTACATTTGGCCACCCTTTCTTCCTACTCCTACCCTATAGTTACAGGGATAAAGAAAAGGTGATACTAGAGGATGCTATACAGTAAACACCCAGAAAGTCAAGTGGGTCGACATATACCTGAAACAAAAGAGAATTTCAGACAAATTGCTAAGATGCTGCTTTTCGGATCTCAAGAATGTGCAAAAGGAAGAAACTCTTGGACAGAAGAAATGGGTCATAACATAAGCAGATTTCAGACCCCCTTCAGAGGTGGAAAAAACCCTGAGGAGAATCTCATACTGGGGACAGCCACAGAAGGATAGTCTCCTCAGTTTTGGTGGCCTACTTATGGAATATCTGGGATAATGGACTCACAGACTGTCAGAGCTGGAAGACACCCTAGGGATCACATAGCCCAATCCTTCACTTTTTAGATGAGGAAACTGAGTAAAATAGAGAATATGATTATATAAAATTAAAAAGCATTTTGCACAAACAAAACCAGTGCAACCAAAATTATAAGGAAAGCAGAAAACTGGGAAAAAATTTTGCAACAAGCATCTGAAAAAGGTCTCATTTCTCAAATATATAGAGAACTGCGTCAAATTTGTAAAAATGCAAGTCATTCCCCAATTGACAAATGGTTAAATGACAGGAACAGGCAGTTTTCAGGCAAAGAAATCAAAACTATCTATAGTTATATGAAAAACATGCTCTAAATCACTATTGATCAGAGAAAAGCAAATTAAAACAACTCTGATGTATCACCTTACACCTATCATAGTGGTTCATATGACAAAAAAGGAAAATGTTGGATGTTGAAGGGGATATAGGAAAACTGGGACACTAGTGCACTGTTGGAGGAGTTGTAAACTGATCCCACCTTTCTGGAGAGCAATTTGGAACTGTACTCAAAGGGTTGTGCTTACCCTTTGATCCAGCAATACTGCTGCCAGATCCATATCCTAAAGACATACAAAAAAAGTGAAAAGGACCTATTTGTACAAAAATATTTATAGCAGCTCTTTATGTGGTGGCTAAGAATTGGAAATTAAAGGGATGCCTATCAATTGGGGAATGGCTAAACAAGCTGTGGCATAGGATTGTGTTGGAATATTATTGTTCTATAAGAAATGACAAATAGAATGATTTCAGAAAAACCTGGAAAGATTTACATGAACTGAGGCATAGTGAAGCAAACAGAACCAGGAGAACATTGTACACAGTAACAGCAACATTATTCGATGATTAACTATGAATGACAACTGTTTTCAGCAATACAGTGATCCAAGACAATCCCAAAGGATTAATGATGAAGCATACTATCTGCCTCTAGAGAAAATATGGATATTGACTGAATACAAACTGAAGCAAGCTGTTTTCATTTTCTTTCATTCATCCTTTATTCGAGTCTTTTTGTACAAAATGACTAAGATAGAAATGTTTTACATAATTACACATGTATAACCTACATCTGATTGCTTACCTTCTTGTGTGGGGGAAGGAGGGATAGAATTTGGAACTCAAAACTTTAAAAAAATGTTTAAAAATGGGGTAAAAAAGACTAGGATACTGAGTCCCAAAGAGCCTAATATATATCATTCTCTTGTTTCCTATATGTACATTTTTGTCTCTTTAATTAGATGGGATAATATTTAAATGTCATTTTTTCTCCCACGGATTTGATCACTAAAATTGAAAAAAGTATATGTATGTATGTGTGTATGTTTACAAACATACACACATACATACATACACACATATAGTGCTTTATGATCGACAAAGCCCTTTGATCACTGGGAGCCACTAAGGGCACTTATAATTATAATTTCTAGTCTCTTTCTATTATGGAGAGGGGAGTCTATAGGATTACACAAGGATAGTGACATTCTTCTGTGAAATGCAGTGGGAAAAGTTTGGGCTTTGGAGTTAGAAAGACATATATTTGAATGCTGACTCTCCTATTTGTCACCTGCATGCCTTTGAACAGGGCATCCACTTTCTACCCTGCAAAAACTATAGAGATGGGTCAATGAGTCTCAAATTTTTGATCTCAGGGCCCTTCTTTACTCTTCAAAAACTAATGAAGACCCCAAAGAGCTTTTGTTTATGTGAGTTATGTCTATCAATATTGAGTATACTAGAAATTAACGTCTTAGTATTACTATGACAATAGCTTTCACTTCCAGGTCTCTCTGAAAGGGTCTCAGGAATCTTTGGGGTCCCAGATCATACTTTGAAAATCATATAGACACATAAAAATCAAATTATAAAAAACAATTTTTCCCTAACTCATTAATATGGGAGTAGAAGACTAGGAGAAACTGTGAAGGACATTCAATCCCCTTTTCATTTGGTAAAAAATAATACAAATTGATATTAATTTAGTACCCTTAAGTTAAAGGGGTTTAAGGACTTCTTTCTTCTGTTCCTACTAACATATTTGTAGAATGTTTTATAATTTACAAAATCTTAATAACAACTTCAGGAAGAAAGTAGTAGTACAAGGCTCATTATGTTCATTTTACAGATGAGAAAAAGAAATGAAGGTTGGGGTGGTCCAGCAGGTTTGCCAGGTTCCATAGTTTAGTAAGGGACTGAAACGGGATGCACACCTAGGTGTTTCTAACTTCCCACCAGCATCCCAGGTGTATCTTCAGATGGTTTTCAGGGGTGAGGGCAGTCAGGATTTGATAGCCAGATGACAAGATGTCTCTGCAATTTTTATCCTGATTGGAAAATCTCTTAGGATTCTGCAGAGTCTTGTTTGAAATGGGTTTTGGCAAAGGCCAGGACCTCTTTCCTCCCCCTTGTATTTTGCTGAGACTACTTTGAAGTTTTCTTTTGCTTTTGTAAGAGCCTGTACAGAACTATTTCCACTAATCTTATCTACTTATGGAAGGTAGGTCATAAGTACAGCTCCTCCATTTCAATAAGCCTAAATCAAGTGGAGAAAGATTATAAAGGATGGAAAGATATGAATGGAATAAGAAGATAGGTTGAAATGAGGGGAGTGGCTATCAGTGCTAAAACCTGGAGATGATTCTCACCAAGGAAATGATAATAGCTAGCATATACATACATGGCACTTTAGGTTTTGTAAACAGCTTTCTAAATACTTTTTCATCCTGTGCTCACATCAACCCTGTGAGGTAGGTACTATTTTAAACTCCATTTTACATTTGTGGAAACTGAGGCAAACAGAGGTTAAGGGCCTTGCCCAGGGTCACGGAGCTAGTGAGTGTTTAAGGCTAAATGTGAATTCCAGTCTTGCCATTTCCAGATCTGGTACTTGACCCTGCTACATTACCTACCTGAAAAAGTTCATTTAGCTTTTCTAGTTCCTTTCCCTTCTCCTGTCCTAATTTTAGCACATTAGAAACCACACACTTACAGGTCTCTGTGTGTAGCACCCAGGTGTTATACTGTGTATATGACGGGAAAAAGGATTATTTTTCAGTAGTGGTCATGCTGCCATGCATTTGCAAGTAGTATCCAAGGGTGTCCTCAGATTGTTTTTGGTGGGGAGCGGTTAGTCAGCCTTTGACAGCCGGATGACGGAGTGTCTCTGCAGTTTTCATCCTGATTGACGATCTCTTAGGATTTGACAGAGCCTTGTTTGAAAGAAGTTTTGGCAAAGGCCAGGACCTCTTTCCTCCCCCTGGTATGTTGCTGTGGCCACTTCAGTTTTCTTTTGCTTTTGTGAGAGCCTAAACTCCCTGGGTATTTCATGCCCCTTCTCAGAGTTCTGATTCTGAAGCCCCTTGGAACAGATGTGGGAACCTCTCCGGAACAATTCAAATCAGAGGAAATGGAGTCCATGCTAGAAGTCAGAGAAAGTAGCTGATGAGTGAAGGCAGGAGGGAATCAGAGAACAGAAGTAATTTGAAAAGCAGAGGTAGGAAGGGAGGGGAGAAGGATGAGAGGAAAGAGGAATCTTGCTGAGAAAGTTTAAATTACCAAAGTGAATTACTCTAAAACCCTAGAAGGTTCCATGATTGTCTCTGTGGCTCTCTCTTGGCATCTCTCTCACACATACTTTCTTCATGAGAAAATCAGAAATTGCTTTAGACTGACATAATTGAAAGAATCTTTTTAAGGTGGATCATGGTTTGGCCTCAGGCTGAGGACAACCTCCTTAAATGATACAGTTTATAATCAGGACTTAGGGAGAGGCAGAAGAAATTGAGTAGGCAAAGCCATTGGTATCACACACAATTCATTGGGGTCCTTTCCTTCCCACCCTGGTTACATGAAGGAAGAGAAAAACTCTGCACAGAAGTTGTCATGTAGTCTTTCCTTTCCCAAGCTTTAAAGTCTACCTCTCACACAGGTGTGGAGTTTTGAGTTATTCTCTCCATCAATGAGGAAAGTCTTATGCAAATGTCTGGGTCCAAATGACCAAGTTACCTAGAAAAAAAAAGATAACTTTAAAAAATAGAAATAGGGAGATTGGTTATTGGTAATTGTTGAAAACTGTTAACAATTACATTTAATTTAATTTTCTTAAATTTTTAATAGTAAAATATTATCCTTTTATGTTGGATGGACACATAAAAATTCCGTAAAGAGAATCTACTGAAACAGCTTAAACAAATATAAGCTAAGTTATGTCAACCTTACAGAGTTCATTCTAAGAAAGACAAACAAAATTAGACTGTATGCGCATATTTATTTTCTAAAAGTAGACATGTATATAAATACATGGGCATTTATAAAAGGAGCTCAAAGAAAGGCCATTTGAAGGAGACTTCATATCCTCAGAGCAAGGAAGTATTCCCTCCTCCCTCTTGTCTCAGGATACCTGTGTGCTTTGTCAGATGTACAATGTAAAAAGCTCAAACTCAGAAAATTTGACCCAGAATATTTATCATTGGGATTCACAAGTATTGGTACTGATAGAGAGAAAGAAGACCACTGTTCACCTTGTACAAATGCTTTAGCTGAGGAGAGCATGAAGTCTAATAAATTATGGCCAGAGCAAATCTTCTTTTCCAGAAAAAATGAGAAGATTTTAATAGACAAAAACAAACTCAAAAAGAATGTCTATGACATTAAAAGTGTTACTTACATTTTATAAGGTTACTATTGGACAGGAGAAATGTTATTGTTACCCACATCTAACGATACAGTTGAAAAGATGTGTCTTGAATTAAATCAGCAGCTTTTCACGGTTCCTTTTAACAGATGGGGACAAGACTTGCAAATATTTTTTAGCCCTTCTCAATGAATTCCTTGAGAAACTAACCTCTTCCTATTCTGCTTTGAAAATTGATGAAGCAATAGGTGTGTTAAAGATACTTATTTGCTTACATTTAGTGGGTGGGAGTGGTGCAGCATAGTAAAGTAGATAGAAGGCTAAATTTGGAGTCAGGAAGACTTGGTTTCAATCTGAACTCAGATACTTTTTTAGGTATGTGAGCTTAAGAACATCACCTAATTTCTCTTAGTCTTAATTTTCTGATCTATAAAATAGGTATAATAATTATATTTACCTTACAGAGTTGTGAGGATCAAATGAGAATGTGTGTGTATGTATGTGTGTGTATATGTGTGTATGTATCTGCATTTGTGTGTATGTATGTGTGTATGTATATGTGTGTATGCATGTTTGTGTGTGTATGTGTGTGTGTGTGTGTGTGTGTGTGTGTGGAGAGAGAGTTTCCTCTCTCTTATTTTACATTATTTTTGTTCAGTTGTTTCATTCATACCCAATTCTTCATTATCCCATCTGGAGTTTTCTTAGCAAAGATACCATTTCCTTCTCCAGCTCATTTGACAGATGAGGAAACTGAGGCAAACAGAGTGAAGTGACTTCCTGGAGTAATGTAGCTATTAAGTGTCTGAGGTCAGATTTGAACTCAGGAAGATAATCCTTCCTGACTCCAGGTTCACACTCTATCCACTGAGTCACCCCCATATACTCTCTCTCTCTCTTCCTATACATGTATCTCATATTATAAGGTTTCATATATATACAAAATTTCTAACGTGATATCTGTATCTATATAGATCTATTTCTATTGCTTTCAATAGATTAGCTAGCTATTATTCAAATTGATATACTACTTTGTAAACCTATTGATGGCAATGCCCCATTAGGAGAAAATTTCAATATAGTTGATGGATTTTTAAATAAAAATGATATAATATAGGAGAATTATATTGGATTCTGTACCAGTGGCACTCAAGTGATGTTAGGATGAAATTCAAATCTATAAACTTTGGTTAAAATATGATCCCTTATACAATCTGAACACAGCCTGCTTCACAGAAAAACCACTTACAAGTATCAGTACGAAGTTACATATGTTTTTTTCAAGTTGTACAACAATAATCAACTTTAAAGGAAGGCTATTTGCAAAATTTTGCATCAATATGATGGCAGAATAAAGCAAAAACCTCTATATTATTGTGAAATGTGCTGTTTTTCTCATGTCATAGGGCTAAGAATAAATTGTCATTTTCTTAATAAAAGTAATAATTAAGAAACAAATACATTGTGAATAATTATGAAACAATTATGAATATTTATGAAGAATTATGAAGAAATGTATAACAAAAATTCCCTCTTAAAATTGTCAAGATATTAGAAGACACCCTGTTTTCCAGAGCTAAGGTCCAGTAAGCAAGTTGTGCCCTGAACTTGGCATAACAACAATCCTTTGTGCTCCCCCTCTGGATGATCTCAGTCTCTGGCAAAATCACATATTATTATATTGCTTTGACCAGCACCAGGTGTTCTCTGAGATCTGATGAGTTCTAGTAATGGAACCTTACTATGACTCAAAGTTTTCATATTGTTGCTGTCACCCCTTATTGTAAGGGCTACAGCTCACTGCACAACCATTGATATAAGTACTGAGATGTACTCACACTGCCTTGGGTCCAGCCCCACCCCACTAGGAGCAGGGTCATGGCACAGGGCTTCTTGCTTCAAGTCATTTCCCTCACTTTGAAATTAAACTTCTGTTTGACTCCTTACTCTCCTGTCTCTGGCCAACTCTGCTATCCACAGGTTAGAAGCTAGTTCTGTCTGGCTGACAAAATTTTTATATTTAGTGGATTAGAAAAATCTTAGTACATTTAAAAAAATTAATATGAAGTTCCCAGATTTCTGTTCTGACCTAGAAAGAAAAAAATAACTGTATTTATGAAAAAGAACTCTATATAATAAATGGATAAGGAATCCAATTACCATGGAAAAATATGATACATTTTGTTTTACTCCATAAGACCATGAGCTGTTAATAGATTTTCCTTGTTACACCTTAAAACAAGCATTTAAACCTGAAAATCTTATTTCATTTTGGCTGACTAAATACAGTTCTCTAGTTTTTGAAACCAAGTGATAAAATTATATTATCATTAGCAACATCTTTTTTGTGTCCAATTAGGCCTTCTGCCAGGGTTGTTAATATTTTTGAGAGGTGTGGAGAGACAATGAGATCCCTTATGTAAGTAGAATGCAGGCATGTAGCAATCAACTGAGCTTTCATGTGTACTATGAATGATGTTGGTTGTAGAAATAAAGTATATGTGACTACATATGTGCATGCACATGTAAATATGTGCATGTGTGTATATATGAGATATGTATGTATGCATGCATGCATGCATGTATATCACTTGTGAGGTCTGAGCAGGACCTGAGTTTGATGCTAGAAATCCTTCCAGTGTCAGCGGTAAAGCTGAAAATTCAACCCTCCTAATCAAGACCTCAGTCTCTTGTGCTAAAAGTCCAGAGTAGCTTCAATGCCAAATTCTTCAGTCTTTACTTCCCTTGGGATTTTATTTCTTAGACTCACTTTTTTCCCTTAATAGGGCCTCTCTTGTTAGGGGTCAGTGATGATTGACACTATTCTCTCTCTCCTGTGGGCATGCAGGGATTCTTCTCTACTTTGCCTTAGTTCCCACTGAACAGTGTTTTCCATTTTTCTAATAACATGTCCATTTAGGGTGGAATCAGTATGCTAAGAATCTCCTCTGCATAGACTAGGATAGCTTTCCTTAAAAATTATTGAAGTAACTCTTTAGACTTAGGTGAATGAGACTTCTATCATTGATATAGATTATTGGTGGCCTAAATACAGAAGCCAGCCCCTCAGAGTTCTGACCGGCAGACCAACATGGTCAACAGAGGCATAGCTCTGAATGTAAAACTGAATGTAACAGCAAGGACACCAGCATACACAGGAGGGGCTGCTGTACAGGCTCTTAGATCTGTTTTTCTAAAAGGAGGAGTCAACAATCACTTTAACCAAGCTCATATTTCATTCATTTAGTTCAGGGAAAAAGTCAGCACCCTAAACTTGAGAAAAAATACAAACGGTGAAAACAAAGATCTACAGACAGGTCTTCCAACTGTCTGACCATAAGCAATACATACATCACAGATCAACAGACAGGTCCAACTGTTTGACCATTACATATGTACATAGTTACCAGAGAGAGAAGCACCAACATCTGACTTTTCAAAGTCAGAGGGTTTCTTAGTAGCTACCCTGAGTCTTATCTGGCCAAACAAATAATTCCAATGAGTAAGCCCCAAAACAAAACCTCACCTCAGAGTATATGTTATCTCTTCTGGATCTGTTTCCAGATCAGTTGTTTTTCCAATGAGATATTTTACATTATCTTCCATTTTTTCATTCTTTTGGTTTTGTTTTGTAATTTCTTGGTATCTCATAAAGTCATTAGCTTCCATCTGTTCCATTCTAATTTTTAAAGAGCTATTTTCTTCAGTGAACTTTTGAACCTCCTTTTCCATTTGACTAATTCTGCTTTTTTAAAGCATTCTTCTCCTCATTAGCTTTTTGGACCTCTTTTGCCAATTGAGTTAGCCTATTTTTAAAGGTGTTATTTTCTTTCAGCATTTTTTTGGGTCTCTTTAGCAAGCTGTGACTCATTTTTCATGATTCTCTTACATCACTCTCATTTCTCTTCCCAATTTTTCTTCCACCTCTCTTACTTAATTTTCAAAAATTTTTTTGAGCTGTTCCATGATCTGGGGCCATTGCACACTTATTTTGGATTCAGAAGCCTTGGCTTTTATGTTTTCCTCTGATGGTAAACATTGTTTTTCCTCATCAGAAAGGATGGGAGAGAATACCTGCTCACCAAGAAAGTAACCTTCTATAGACATTCCCCGCCCACCCTTTTTTTTGTCATTTTCCCAACCAGTTACTTGACTTTTGTGTCTTTTGTCAAGAGTAAGATATTCTCTGGGGACCTATAAATTCTCAGTTCCTTCAAGGTGGCGCAAACAAGGGAGAAGAGTTTACTCCCTGACCTGGCTCGGGGCTGAGATTTAGATCAGCTGCTCAATTCCCTTAGGGGCTTTAAGCTGAGGCTCCAACAATGGAATTTGGCTGCTGCTTGCCATGGCTATCACTGCTCGCTGCTGCTGCCACCACTGTCTGGAGTTGGATCTAGCCGAGACACTGCTCCCTTCTCAACGAGGTAAAAAAAGCCCTCTCACTGACCTTTGTAGTATCTTTGTCACCTGTGGGTTGAGGGATCTGTGAACCTCCACTGCTGCTGCTGGGGAATCCACCCCTGAGGCCTGCTTCAACCCTGCTTCTTCCAGTGCTGTGCAGTCAAGGTTGGGCTCTGCTGCACATCTGGTGGGACAGACCTTTCCCATCAGCCTTCCAGATAACCCTGGGCAAGAAATCTCCTCCACTCTGTTGTTCTGTGGCTTCTGCTAGAACTTGTGGAGAGTCATTCTTTACAGGTTTTATGGGTTGTGGGGGAAGAGCTAGAGTATGTGCATCTTTCTATTCCATCATCTTGGCTTGACCTCACCTCAGAGTATATATATATATGTCCTTTTCAGAGCCAGAGAATATCACAACCCTTGAGAACCAGTGCCTCATTAGAAATTCACAAAAAGTGTGGGCCTTCCTCCAAAACAAACCTCCCCTAATCAAGCTTCCCTTAGTGGGTAGGCTCATTAATGGGTGGGGAAAATCTTTAATTCTTATTAGCATTACACTAAATTGGGTATCCTTGTTGAATATCCTTTTCTTGTTATGGTTAAGTCAACCTCTTTTTGTTAAGTGTTAGATGATCAACAAGTGCTTAATTTCATTACAATTCTGAATCTGAAGAACCAGACCAGCCTGAATCAGACCTGGCTAGATATAGGGTGCCTCCCTGCAATAGTAACGAAAAAAAAAACCTCACAACATTGACTCAGGAGAGTTTCAGTGGCCAATATTTTTTTATGTTTTGTGGTTAATGAGTTGTTTCAGTTGGGTCTGACTCCTTTTGACCCCATTTGGGGTTTTCTTGGCAAAGATACTGGAGTGGTTTCCCATTTCTTTCTCCAGTTCATTTTATGGATGAGAAAACTGAGTCAAACAAGGCTTAAGGACTTGTCCAGGGTCACACAACTAGTAAGTATCTAAGGTCAGATTTGAATTCAGTTCCTCCTGACTCCAAGGCCTGTGCCCTATCCACCGCACCACCCAGCAGTCCATTTAGACAAGCAAAAAAGCATAGATATTAAAAAAGGCAATAGTGAAAGAACAAATTGTAGATGACAATCAGTTATAGATAGAATTCTGAAAGGAAAGAGTAGTTTTTATCTCTCCCTATCTGTCCTAATCCCCTTACTGAGCAGAAGGAGAAAGAAACTAATTTTCTCATCATTCTGCTAGAGATGAAGGTTTTGTGCAAGCTTGTAGCCAAAGGGAAGAAGCAAAGAGTCCAGGATACCCCAGAAGTTAAAAACTCAACATGCCCATTAACTTATAGAAAAACTTAGCTAATTCCCTTAATTATTCCTACACAACAGTAGCCTCCTCAGTACTGGGGAAAGGGAGAGGAGTGAGGAGGAAGAGTGCCCAGGGGGCTGAACACAATACTCTGATTCTAGAACATTTATTTCTACTCTCCTCCACCCCCAACTCATGCTCTACCCCAACCCTTGGGGTTCAGTCAGTATGGATTTCCAACACTATCTTCTCCTTCCCAGAGTCTTCTTCAAAGTCAGTGTTCAAACGTCCAGGAAAAGGTCTGCCTTGTTGTCATAGATACTGGTATTCTATATCTCCTTGGCAACACTCCCAGACTGGTGAACTTGGGGCTACATATGTTTCCCAATTTAAAAAAAATACTTTCACTGAAAATGATGAAAATAAAGAACTGCTTATTAATCATGTGACCCATCTACAAAAGCAACTCTCATTTTATCTTAAAGACCTAGATTTAAATATAAATGGACAAAGAAGTCATTTGGCATGGACAAATGATATATTTGGTCCTGCTCCATTTGAATATGAGTGGTTAATAGACTTGTGATAGGACCTTGAACAAGCACTTGAACCTGAAAATCCTATTATGTTTTGGCTATGAGTGAATAGAGTTCTCTGGAGTATTAAACAAAGAAAACAAGCAAAAATAAATAATAAGAATAAGGAGAGTGAAAAAAATATGCTTCAATTTGCCCTCACAGTTCATCAGTTCTCTCTCTGGAGGTGGATAGCATTTTTCATCTTGAGATCTCCAGAATTGTCTTCTATTATTGTATTGTTCAGAATAGCTAAATCGTTCACAGTAAATCATCATTACAATATTGCTCTGGCTGTGTATAATGTTCTCCTGGTTCTGCTCATTTCACTTTGTATCAACTCATATAAATCTTCCAGGTTTTTCTGAGATCATTCTACAATTTCTTATAGCACAATAGCATCTATCACAAGAATATGCCACAATTTCTTTAGTCATTTCGCAATTTGAAGGGCATCCCCTCAGTTTCCAATTCTTTGCCATCACAGAAAGAACTGCTATAAATATTTTTGTATATAGAGGACATTTTTTTTCCTTTTCTTTGATTGGTTTGAGATACACATTTGGTATTTCTGGCTCAAAGGGTATACAGTTTTATAGCCCTTTGGGAATAGTTTCATATTGTTCTCCAGAATGGTTGGACCATTTCACCACTCCACCACCAGTGCATTAGTGTACTTATTTTTCACATTATAATTACATGCCATTAAACCCTTTTTAGGCAAAGAAAACTAATGCAGTCAAAATTAGAAGGAAAGTAAAGAAGTGGGAAAAAATTTTCTAGAGTAAAAATATCTGTGAAAAAGTCCTCATTTCTCAAATACCCAGATGTAGGTCTCCTTCCTTCACATTGTATTTCATTGATTCATCTATTTCAATAATATTGTCAGTTTTGCTGGCATATAATTGGGGAAAATAGCTCCTAATAATTGCTTTACTTTCATCTTCATTGAAGTGTGCCTTCAACTTTTTAATTTTTGATACTGGCTTCTTTCTTTTTAATCAAATTAACCAATAGTTTGACTAGTTTTATTTTTTCATAAAGCCAGTTTTTAGTTTTGTTAATTCAATTTTAAAAATTTTCAATTTCATTAATCTCTCCTTTGATTTTCAGATTTTCATTCTGGTGTTTAATTGAGGATTTCAAATTTGCTCTTTGCTATTTTTTTTAGTTGCATGTCTTATTCATTGATCTGTGCTGTTTCTTTAATTGATATGCACATTTAGACATTCAAAATTTCCTCTAAGTACTGCTTTGGCCACATCCCACAAATTTTGATATGTTGTATCATTTTTGTCATTATCTTTAATAAAATTATTAATTTTTATAATTAATTAAATTATTAATTCTTTGACTGTCATTCCTTAGGCTTAGATTGTTTAATTTCCAGTTAACATCTAATCTGTGCTTCCACGGCTTATTAGTAAATGTAATTTTTATTGCATCATGATCTTAAAAGGGTGTGTTTAATATTCCTGCTTTTTTTTGTTTGTGAGGTTTTTATGCTCTATGCATGATTAATTTTTGTGAAGGTACCATGTACATCTGAGAAAAGGGTATACTCCCTTCTATTCCCATTCAATTTCTCTAAATGTCTGTCATAGCTAACTTTTTAAAAATTCTATTCATCACCTTAATTTCATAGCCATTTATTTTATGATTAGATTTATTTAGCTCTGAGAGGGGGAAATTGAGATCCTCCACTAGGGTGATTTTACCATCTATTTGCTCCCATTTCTTGTTTAACTTTTCCTTTAAGAATTTAGATGCTATGCATTTGATATATATATTTATATATGTATATATATGTTTAGTATTGATATTAATTCATTGTCTATGGTGAATATTAGCGAGGTGTAGTTTCCTTGCTTATCCCTTTTAATTAGATCTATTTTTGCTTTTGTTTTGTCTAAGATCATGATTGCTATCCCTGCCTTTTTTACTTCATTTGAAGCATAATAAATTCTACTCAGGCTCCTTTATTTTAACTCTGTATGTATCTGCTTCCAGTGAGTTTCTTGTAAATAACATATTGTTGGAGTTTTGTTTTAATCCATTTTGCTATCTAATTTTGTTTTATAGGTGAGTTCATCTTATTCACATTCACAGTTATCATTATTAACTGTGCATTTTTCCTTTATCCTATTTTCTTCTGTTTATCCTTCTCTCTGTGTGTGTGTTTCTGTCACTCTCTCTCTCTCTCTCTCTCTCTCACTCTCTCTCTCTCCCCCTTGTCTCTCCTCAAAAGTTTGTTTTGCTTCTGACCACTGTGTTCCTTAATCTGCTTTCCCTTTTATCACCCTTTCCTTTCCTTATCCCTTTCCCCCCTCCTATTTCCCTGTTGGGTAAGATAGAATTCTGTACTCAACTGAGTGTGTGTATCCTTCCCTCTTTGAACTATTTCAGATGAGAGTGAAGTTTAAGCACTGCTCCACTCCCATTTTCTCCTCCACTGTAAAAGCTCTTCCTGGCATGCCTTTTTTCACGTGAGGTAACTTTCCCACTTCTTCTTCTCCCTTCCTCCTTCTTCTCCCTTCCTGTTTCTCATCCAATCTTTTTTCTTAAAGATCATCCCAACATCACTCCCATGCTTTCTGTCAATGTAGAATTTTTCTGCCTGCTCTAACAATTCTTAGGAGTTACATGTATCATTTTCCCATTTAGGAATGAAAGCTGTTTAAACTCATTGAATCTCCTATTATTTCTCTTTCATGTTTGCCTTTTTATAATTCTCTTGAGTCTAGTATTTGAAAGTCAACTTTTCTATTCATCTCTGGTCCTTATATCAGGAATACTTAAATGTTCTCTATTTTAGTAAATATCTATTTTTACCTTGAAGGACTACACTCAGTTTTTCTGGATAGGTTATTCTTGGTTGTAATTGCAACTCTCTGGCCTTCCACAATATCGTACTACAAGCCCTCCACTTCTTTATGGTGATAGCTGCTAAATTTTGTGTAATCCTTACTGTAGTTCTGTGGTATTTGTATGTTTTATTTCTGGCAGCTTGAAGTATTTTCTCTTTGACTTGGGAGCTCTGGTATTTCTCTCTAAAATTCCTGTGAGTTTTCTTTTTGGGATCTTGTTCAGGAGGTGATTGGTGAGATCTTTCAATTTCTATTTCACTCTCTGGTTTTAAAATATTTAGGCAGTTTTCTTGATAATTTCTTGAAATATGATGTCTAGGCTCTTTCTTTGAGCATGGCTTTTAGGTAAACTGATAATTCTTAAATTATCTCTCCTCAATCTGTTTTCCAGGTCAGTTACTTTTCTGATGAGAAATTTCACATTTTCTTCTATTTTTTCATTCATTTGATTTTGTTTTATTGTTTTTTGATATCTTTTGGAGTGATGAACTTCCACTTGCCTAATTCTAATTTTAATGAATTATCATCTTCAGTGAGCTTTTATAGTTCTTCCCCCAAACCCCTCATTTGTCCAATTCTGAAGAAGTTGTTTTCATCAGTGAAGTTTTGTACCTCTTTTTGCCATTGGTCAGTTACATTTATTAAGGTTTTATTTTTCCAAATACTTTTGTGCCTCTTTCACCAAGCTGTTAATTGTTTTTTTCATTATTTTCCTCCTTTGCTTTCATTTCTTTTCTTAATTTTTCCTCTAGCATTCTTACTTGCTTTTGAAATTTTTCTAGCTCTTATAGAAATTCTTGTTGGACTTGTGTCCAATTCACATTTTTTCTTTTTTAGTTTAAGGTTTTGCTTGTAATTTTTCTTGATATCGTTATCTCCTTCTGAGTTTGTTTTTTGATCTTCCCTGTTATCATAGTAGATTTTTTATGATTCTTTTGTGGTTGTTGTTTGCTCATTTTCCCAACCTATATCTTAACTTTGAACTTTTGTTCTTGATATAGGGATTGTGGTGGGACACTGTCCCAAGCATCAGATTTTTTCCCAACTCTAAAAAAGCAGTTTTTAGAGCTAGATTAGAAATTTTTGGTGCTTCTGAGGTACTGTTATCTGGGCAAAAGTGTGATCACTGTTCTCCTGGGCTGCACTCTGGTCTTTAACCAGAAAAAACCTCTGATCCCTTTCAAACATAAGTGATACTGCTCATCCAGACCCCTGCTCTTTGTAATCATAAATGCTCCTCTCTGTCCTGTAACAGCAACCTGTCAGCGGAGCCAAGATGGCGGAGTAGAAAGACACACATTTGGTAGCTCCAAACCCACAGCCCATGGATTTCCTCTAAAAAGAACTCCCAACAAATTCTGGAACAGTGGAAGCCACGCAGAAACACAGTGAAGGAGATTTCCGTTCCAGAGAGCCATGAAAAACTGATCCCAAAGGTCCATCACACCCCGGACAGGAGCGGAGCCCTCCCCTCCCCCCGCCCCACCCGCACAGTGCTGAGAGGAGCGAGCAGATCCGAACAGGCATCAGGGACAGAATGTCCAGCAGCTGCGAAGTTCCCTCCACCCACAGACTCGCAGGTCAGTGAGAGAGACAGGCTGAGAGGGGAGCGGGGTGTCTCCAGAACTCAGGCCCCCTCGAGAGGTGGTGGCTGTGGCAGCTGCAGAGGCAGCTGGTGGCCAGGGGCTCCCAGAGCAGGCAACCAGAGGCTCCCGGAGCAGGCGACCAGAGGCTCCTGGAGCAGGCAGGAGCTCAGCAGCAGCTCCATTACAGAAGGTCTCTGCATAAACCCCCTGAGGGAACTGGGCCTGGGAGATGGCCCTGCCCCCACCTGAGAACCTGATCTAATCTTACCCTGAATAGCAGCCAGGCCTGCCACTGAAAGCCCTGAGGCTGGAGAGCAGCATTTGAATCTCAGACCCCAAGCACTAGCTGGGCAGACCTAGGACAGGGTGGAGAGGACTCTCAGAAGTCAAGGAACTGGCTGGGAAAATGCCCAGAAAAGGGAAAAAAATTAAGACCATAGAAGTTTATTTTCTTGAAAAAATGATTCCAACCTTTATCTCTGAAGATGAAGAAGAAGAGAACTGCTTACCATCAGCTAAAGACATAGGAGTCAAGGCCTCTGTATCCCAAACA
>CM053769.1:455853634-455891903 GCA_028658325.1 Potorous gilbertii
GAAACTGAGGACTTTCAAGCATTCTTGATGAAAAGACCAGAGCTGAAAAGAAAATTTGACCTTCAAACACAAGAATGAGAAGAAGCATGAAAAAGTAAACAGCAAGGAGAAGTCAGGAGGGACTTACCAAAATTGAACTGTTTACATTCCTATATGGAAAGACAATATTTGTAACTCCTGAAATTTGTCAGGATCTGGGTAGTTGGTTGTATTACACACACACACACACACATACACACACATGTGCAGGCGTGCACGCACACACATATGCACATGCACGCACACACAGAGACAGAGAGCACAGAGTGAATTAAATAGGATGGGATCATATCTTAAACAGCAACCTGTAAGTGAATATAGGCAATGGAACTGAGAAATAGCATCTAGTCCTATGCCCAGTGCTAGCTCATGGGTCTCCTGTAATCTCTTTCTGATTAGTTGCCTAATGCTCTCACTATGTTTGGCTTGAGAGCTCTGGAAGCTGCTACTGCTGTTGTTTCCTTCTCTAAGACCCACACCTAGTATTACCACCATGTGGACTCTGAGGCAACTCTCACCCCAATATCACAAACTTCTTTTTCTGATCTCCTAAGATGTCTTGAGCTTCAAATATATTTTACTCCCATTTTCTTTTTTCCTTTGTGGTTTTAGAACTTGATCTGAGGCTCCCTCAACAATCCCTTCTGAACAACTTTTTAGAACCAATGGGAGGAAGCATGAGAAAGAAAAAACAAAACAACAAAAGAAAAGGAGAGCAAATAGTCTGCTTCCATCAGCATTCAGACTCCATAATTCTTTCTCTGCTTATGGATGGCATTTTCCATCATGTGTCTTTTGGAGTTGTCTTAGATTTTGCATTGCTGAGAAGAGCTAAGTCTATCAGTCAGTCATCACACAATGTAACTGTTAAAATGTACAATTTTCTCCTGGTTCTGCTGCCTTCATTTAGCATCCAGTTCATATAAATCTTTACAGATTTTTCTGAACTCTACCTGTTCATCATTTCTTATAACACAATATTATTCCATTACATTCATATACCACAACTTGTTTAGCCTTCCCCCAGTTGATGGACATCCCCTCAATTTCCAATTCTTTGGCACCACAAAAAGAGTTGCTATAAATATTTTTGTACATCTGGGTCCTTTTCCCATTTTTATGATCTCTTTGGGATACAGACCTAGAAGTAGTATCTCAGTAGTCTTTTTTAAGGACTACACTTGTCACCTCTGGGCATGAGGAAAAGACCAGAAAAGGTTCTCTAAAAATTGTCTGTTTCATCCAACCCTGGCCCCTGTTTACTGCAGCAGGTGGGGCCCCCATCATGTAGTCAAAACACAAAAGATGTACAAAAACTTTTGCAAAGATGATTTTACTCACCATTGGTACATGGATTGTGCATACATTTATGGACTACAGGATATCCAATAGACCTGAAAGATGAACAGCTCTTGTAAGAAAACTCAGCAAGTATAGCATTCAAATAGCAGCCCTAAATAAAACAAGGCTGGCAAATGAAGGTCAGCTTACTGAAGATGGAGCTGGATCTACATATTTCTGGAGTGACTGCTGTGGAGTGGAGCATTATGAAGCTGATTGCAAAGCTAATCTAGTCAACAAGGTGTATGTCAACCAAAAGAAGTGAACAACAAGCTTATGACATTGCAATTACCACTTGCAGGAAAATACCATGCCACCTTCATCAGTGTATATGCTCCCACCATGACAAATCCTGATGAGGTAAAAGAAAAAATATTATGAAGACCTGGAGACCCTCATCATCAATGGGCTAAAAGAGATAAGCTTGTAATTCTGAGTGACTTTAATACTGGAGTAGGCACAGACTATCAGACATGGCAGGGTGTCCTTGGGAGGAACAGAGTCAGAAATAGAAATAGCCATGGTCACTTACCACTGAAGACTTGTATGTTTCCTGACCTTTTCATCACCAATACTGTCTTCCATTACTACACACCAAAACTTCATAGATGCATCATGGCAGCAAACATTGGCATTTGTCATTGCAAGGAGAAGAAACAGACAGGATGTAAGAGTGACAAAGGTGGTTTATAGTACAGTGTGTTGGACCAATCATAGACTTAGTCTCTCCAAATTAAGCATTCACATTTACCAAATGCAAGGCCCAAAGATAAGATGACTATCAGAAGACAACGTCAACAGATTAGAGGGCTTCTTCAAATGTCAACAGTTTGTTGCTAGTTTGGGAGGAAAGTTGAGCCAACATATGTATGATTAGCAACAGTGGAGCAGAAAAGGAATGCACGGCTTTTAGAGATTTGGTGTACAGCATTGCATTTACTCATCTAGGCCAGAATACTCACAAACATCAAGACTGGTTTGACAAAAATGATGAGATAACTCAGAAACTGCTAAATGAAAAATTAGAACTCCACAAGAATAATTCATCTGTCTCTAAGAAAGCAGCATTTAACTCCATCAAAAGTAAAGTGAAAGTGAAGCTTAGAGGGTTGAAGGATTCCTGGCTGAGTAAGAAGGCAGATGAAATTAAGTTTTACACTGATAGTAAACAATCCAAAGCACTTTATGATACCCTGAAGGCTATTTATGGGTCAAAGTCCTATGGTACCTCTTGGCTAGAAGCCAAGACTAAAGTAGAGAGAGTGTTGGTGTATGATTTTTTGTTTGCAGATGATTGTGCACTCAATGTAGCCTTTGATACTTAGATTCAACAAAGTACAGACTGATTCTCTGACACTTTTTCTTATTTTGGTCTAATAAGTAATACCAAGAAAACAGAGATTCTCAGCCAGGCAGCACTACAGCATCCATATGTGGAACTATTGGTTACAGCAAATGGAGAAATTTTGAATTCTTTGGCAGTATACTTTCCAGGGATGTACACATAAATGATGAAACTGAAATATGCCTTGCCAGACCTAGTTCAGTATTTGAGAGGCTCTGTAGGAAAGAATAGGCATTAGACTACCAAATTGAAGGTCTACAGAGCCATTGTGCTGACTTTGTTGTTGTATGCCTGTGAAACCTGAACAATTTACCAGTACCATGCCAGGAAACTGAATTTGAAGTTTCTTAGTAAGATTCTGAAGATCACTTGGCAAGACATGGTACTGGACACTGAGGTCCTTTCTCAAGCTGAACTACCAAGCATCAAACTATTGCAGAGTGCAAGTTTAATGGGTTGGCCACATTGTTTGAATACCAATCACATGTTTGCCTAAGAGACTATTTACAAAGAACTCATATAAGGCAAGTACTCACGTGGAGGTCAGAAGAAACAATAAAAGGACACTTTGAAGATTTCTCTGAGGAACTTTGGAATCAATTGTGAGAGATGGGAGACACTGGCGTAAGACTGTCCAGCATGGTATGCCCATATCAAAGAAAGTGCTATGGGCAAAACAGAATTACAGTAGCTCAAAAAAAAATACAAGATGCACAAATTTAGAGAAATCTTCACTCCAAATGTTCATATGTACTATTTGTGCCTGACCTGTGACAGAGCCTTCTGAGCTTATATTGATCTGATCAGTCATAGTTGGACACACTATTTCTTGTACCCAACATAATGGTGTTATTTTGGTCTTCTTCAAGAACAAAGGACAACAACCACCGCACTATTGATGACTTGCATTGGAGGATGAGTATCAGAGATATAAGGGAAAGAACTGGGAAACGCAAGTGGACAGAGAATTCTGAGTCAAGCTATTCAAGGAAATGGGAAGTCAATCATTTGAAGAGAAAGTCCAAATTGATAAAGTCAAATTGATTCTCAGGAGAGAAATCTGGGATTGTGGGTTAGGTTCTAACACAGAGCAGGTGAGAATGATGAGTTCAGGTCACAGCAAGGTCATATACAAATCTGCATTTGGAACTGTTAGAATTCCCAGAAGAAAAGACTTTGTACGACTTTACAGACTGTCCCAGTAACATCTTCTCAAATCCTTGGGGGGGATACATCTGTATCTCCCAGATGTACTTTGATAGTCAGGATATGACCAAATATTGTACTGAAACATATCAGGGTCCTAAGTATGATAGGGCATTTGAGGATTTAAGGACTCCAAGTGAAAGAAGTCCACCTTTCCTCCTCCATTCCCTTTTGTTGCTAAGCAACAGTAAAATAATTTAGTAGCATCTGACATTACCATTGCTTTTCCCTCTTTCTCCCTTCCTTCCTTCCCTCCATTTTTCCTTCCTTCTTTCCTTCCTCCCTTCCTTATTACACCCAGGTTGGAAGTGTACCAGCCACTCATGGACCCAAACCCATTGCCAAATGACATGGAAGTTTTGACCTGTTCCATTGGTTCATCCCTCATTGGGTAGCCTGGTGGCTCGTCTTCCTGGAGAATCATCATATTGGTGCCTCCATATTATTGCTTAATAAGGACACTCTACTGCCTTTTGCACTACTACAGCTCAGAATTCCCAAACATAAGCAATTCACCAGCCTCAGCCTCTCCAGTAGCAGGGATTATAGGTATGAGTCACCATGCTCACTTATTTTTGTTCTCCCACAACAATGCCATACACTGCACTTTCAGAGTGTGGTGGTCAAAAAAATCACAGAATCTGAAAGTTGGAAGGAACATCAAGAGATATTTAGTTCTACCTATACACAAGAGGAATCCTTACTATAACTTTTCCAGCAAATGGTCATTCAGCTTTTGCTCAGACTTCCAGGCAGCCCACTCTACTTTTTAGGCCCTTACATTCTTAAAAAGTTTTTCCTGCCACCAAGCCTATCATTGCCTCTTTGCAATTATTTGAATGGTTAGAAATATAAACAGAGTTTAGTGGCATGGCCAGAAATATAAACAGAGTTTAATTTCCTGTTCTTGCATTTTTATGAACTCTATAAATAGTTTTAAGGTCTTATTTGCATGAGATTCCTGCATCCAATCCTAAACATACTAGGGTGGGGAACCTGGGGCTTCAAGACCACAGGTGGCCCTCTAGGTCCTCAAGTGTGGCCCTTTCACTAAATCCAAGTTGTACAGAATGAATCCTTTTATTAAGGGAATTTGTTCTGTGAAGTGTGGATTCAGTCAAAGGACACACTTGAGGACCTAGAGGGCCACCTGTGGTCTTGAGGCCCCAAGTTCCCCCACTTGCTAGGTCTTTCTTATTTGTTTCTTCCAGAAGAATCCAGACCACCTGTACCCAGGTTGCAGAGGCTATCAAAGGAGATAGATTGAAATTTGATGTAGCTGTGACTTGTCCCTGCTGGCACCATCTATGAGGGGTCAGGTGATCATCATCTCTCTGTTTGGAAGGCTCCTGATCATTTTTTTTTTTAGATTGCAGGTGCAAAACTATTCTGCATGTTAATTACTGAATCCCTTGCACTTTAAGTTAATCAAGTTAATAACAAAGCTACAGTTTGATTCATCAATTGGGTTGGTCCCTGTGGCTCTAGCTACATTAAGAATGTCACATTTCCTCTGGTTTTCAGGGTTGTTAAAGAATTTATTGCATCCATTGTGTTTTGCCCCCTTTTCCCCCTCCTTCCCTTTCAAAAGCTGTCTGTGATATTTGTTGGCTATTTCTGCTTGGAATGTTTATAGACGTTAAGTGATAAAAATGAATAGTATTTCATAGATCCATTCAGTTAGAGGAAACCTTGGAGGTCATGTAATATGACCTTCCCCTAACCCTCCTCCCTTGCCTAATACAAAATTCATTTATCTGAGGTCACATGGAAAGTTAACGGAAGATTCCCTAATGAGTACTCAACTTCTGTATGAATACTTCTAGTGAGGGGCAGCTCACTGACTCACAAAGCAATCCATTTCTATTTTTAAAAAATAGATTCAATATTTAGGAAATTCTTCCCAATGTTGACCTGAAATTTTCCTACCTTCCATTGATTCTACTTTATGGAGCCACCCAGAACAAATCTAATCCTTGTTCCACATGAAAATCCTGTAAGTATTTGAAGAAAGTTACCTATAAACTATGAGTGATGTGTTTGTGATGCCATTTGGGGTTACTGGGAACCCCGAAATGTCAGGGTATAGGGTGAATGTGCCTGGAAAGAATTCAAGCACTCAAGCCTTCTTTCAGTCAAGGGAGAAAGGTTTACTGTAATGCCAATAGTGCAGACTAGATTTGTAATGAATGTGCAATTTCATAGGGGTAGGACTAATACTTAATATATATAAAAAAATAGTGAGGAGATCTGGATGGGATTAAGAAGTAGTCAATAACCTGGGCTGGGCCAGGTGAGACAGTGAAAGGAGTTAAATGGTCTGGGGTGGGTCAAGAGCCACTTTTTGTGATGGGTCATATGCTTAGGGCAAGCAGTCAGTGATCTAGGTTGCTGAAATAGATGGGAAAATTGAGGAACTGGACTATTTTAAAGGGCATGGTCTTTTTCTTTTAAGGGTTTAGGTCTCATCACCCTATTATTTGGAATTAGAAGACCTGAGTTAAAAATCTGCTTATATCACCACATGACTTAGAGCAAGTCACTTTGGACCTCACCACCTCATCTTTGGACCTCAGTTTCCTCATCTGTTAAATCCCTTTTGACCCTAAATCTATTATCCTGTATCTATCCCATACATATATATGTATATATATACACATATATGTATGTATATGTGTATATATATATACACATATATGTATATATATAGTTATTATTTTTATGTTTTTAATAAGTTATTAGTATATGATAATAAAATTATTATGTATTTTCTTCTATTTTCTGCCCTCCCCCCAAGGTAACCTTTCCTAGTTCTTGAGTCCCTTCACTACCTGGTTGCCATTCATGGTATATGTTTCAGTTCACAAATACTCCTCTTAATATGTTGGGCAGAGCAACACAAAGAAAAATGAGATTTCTTGTAGTCTCCCATGATTAAATTCTAGTAACAAAGTTTATTTTAATAAATTTGATCTGACTGTAGACCTACTTCCTCATTGCTAGCTTAGTGATAACACTGGTCAATGAAACAACTAGCAAAGAAAAGCCAAAGACCAAGGAAGTATAATCGAGTCAGGACTTGGAGACCAAGTTTGAAAGAGTCAGTTAGTCACCCATGTCTGTCTGCTACAGGCTTCTTCAAATATGCTAGATCCTAGGCCCAGCTGAGGACAGGGCTATGTTCTCATGATTTGCACTACCAGGACACTTGGGAATGGGGGAAATGCCATATAGTCTGTAGACATGTAGCAGATTAAATCAAGGAATCTTCCCAGAAGGTCATGTGGCACAATGAACACTTGACAGGGAGTCAGAACTGGATTCAAATTCTGTCCCTTTAGTAAGTGTTATTGTGTGTTTGTCCTTGTTGCCAAAGACCATGCCATAAGAGAAATAATGACATGACTTGCACTTGACTTTGTTTAGGTCACCAGCCTCACTTCTCCAGAGCCATCTGAATCCAGTGACCAGATATTCATCAGGATGACTGGAGATGACCCAGGATGAGGCAATTGGGGTTAAGTGACTTGCCCAAGGTCACACAGCTAGTGAGTGTCAAGTGTCTGAGGTGAGATTTGAACTCAGGTCCTCCTGACTCCTATTCTAGTGCTCTATCCACTGCACCACCTGCCTGCCCAAGTATTAGTGTATGAAAAGGGGAAACTCATGTAGACTTTCTGACTCTCAATTTCCATTTCTATAAAATGGGGATTATAATACGTATACAGTTATCTCTTCCGCTTTGCAACTTTCCCTATTGAGGTTTTGATATATTGCAGGTTGGCATAAGAAAATTAAATGGGGATTTGGGGGGAGTTTTGTGGAAGCCACAGATGACTTGCAAAGGCTAACAAAAACCAGAAAAAGTTTAGAAACTCAGAAATGCATAAAATAGACATATAGTATGTAATATTGGCATATTTTATCTCTTAATACCATTATAATTCAGATTTCCCTGTTCTAAGGGAAGGTGAAAATTTTTATGCAGATTAGGTTCCCCTAATTTGGAAGGGATAAATATATACCCTATCTTAAAGGCTGTCATTTGGATTGATTGTTGTGAAAGTCAAATAATACGATATATGTAGAATGCTTTGTAAACTTTAAAGTGCTATATAAATGTCAGCTATTACAATTACAGTCATCTATAAAAAGATAACGCTGTAAAACAACTTAGAAAACTATGTTCCATAGAATGACCTTTGATACTTTCAGAAGACCTAGGATGAAATATGCTATTCATGAGAGACGTGATAGAATTGGGGGGGTAGAAGGAGATATACAAATATTTTCATATACAGACACTGAAAGAATATTTGACTGACTATGCATATTTTTTTAGGAGAAATGTTTTTATTTTCTTTTTTTATGGGGTGGAGGATAGATAGGAGATAAAATAGGTGTTTGCTAATTTTAAAAATGGGGGGATTGCTACAGATAGGGAACATTCATGTACTTTCAGACAAGGAGATGGTTTTAATGAATTGTTTTTCTTTGTTAGAAGAAAACTCTCAAAAAGTGGAGGTAATCTGTAAATGTTGATAATGGAAAAATCAAAACACATTAATCAAAATGAAAAAAAGGGGGAAAAGATAGGAATCCTTCTGAGGTATTCAAAGAAGTCTGGGAAGCTAGAGCCTGTTCATGGTCCTCCAACTATGAGAGAGGGAAGAGGGGGAGCAGGGAGGAAATTCATCTCCTTGAGACCATGAGCTATGGTGGAAAGAACATAGAATTATGAATAAGAAGTCCTGGGTTTCAGTCTTTGTTGTGTCTCTAACTCAATTTATCTTAGGTAAGGCAGAGCCACCTAAAGAAACCAACTGCATTATCAAAGCAACATGATAAAGAGAGAAAGAAAACTGGCTTTGGATCTGAGTTCCCCCAGGTCTTAGTTGCTACTCAATCTTGGTTTTCTCATCAGTAAGGAAGGAGATAACATTTACTTTGCAACCTCCAAGGTTTGCAAAACAACAACTTTGTAAATCTTAAAACTCTCTACATGTATGAGCTACTGTGATGGTGCTATAGGTGTCTCAGCTGTTTTAGAACAATGACAAAGACAGGAGAGCTGAACTGTAGGGGCAGGAAGAAGTAGATACAGCGCAGCTGTCAGAGATCCAAATGGCACAGCTGATACCCATGCCATTTAGTTCAATTTGAAAAACATATTTTTTAGCATCCACCATGAGCAAGATACCAACTTAAGGGTGCTAGAGATGCAAAGATACATCACAAAAGAGACCCTGCTTATAAGAAACCCACAATCTATTAGGGAGAAATGGACAAAAGCACAAATAACTGAGATAATATAGGAGAGTGAGACAGGAGTAAAAGAGAGGTCCAGGCAGAACTGTTATGGGAAAGTTGAGGAAGGAGAGCTCACTTTCCTTGAAATCTTGTAATCTGACTGACTGAACCCTTTATTTTGCTTCTTGTTGGTTACCTTTGCACTTTTTCCTCCCAATATCATGCCATGACCCAAACTTATCTACCAACCTCATAATAGCTATCTTACATAGTTTATGGATAAGATTGCCTTGGACTACTTCCCCAAGTATGGCCTTCTGATTCTAATATGTTTCTAATGAGGTCACAGAGTTCCATCCTTAGGATTCAGGGCAGAGCACTGGCACCTTTGTTTCCCTCTGTTAGGACACTTGCCCTCTGTGAAGGGCAGTCTGCAGAATAGGTTTCATGTACATCTCTCTTGGGTATTTATGGTATATCAAGAGTCATATCCAGAAACTGCCTAAAGGTCATAGCATTTAGAATACTAATGGCAAGGGTGGGGATGGAGTGGGGAATAGGTCAGTTATGAATACACAATTCAGAACACAAAATTAGGAAGTTGAGCTGGAAGAGATCATAGATACCACATAGTACAATCTATACCTGAATAAGATCACTGTATATGGCATACTTGATGAGTGGACATCCAGTCTTTGTTTGGATACCTCCAATAACGGGAAACTGCTACCTCTCAAGATAATTCTTTCCATTTTTTGTAAGGTTATAATTGTTACAAAGGATTTCCTTACAGTAAACCTAATTTGCAACTTCTATCCATACTACCTATTCCTGGTTTCTCTCCCTAGGACCAAACAGAACATTTCTAATCTCTCATTTCTATACAGGACTGTCACATACCCATTTGCTATCCAGTTGTTAATTATCTCTGATTTGTTAATTGTCTCAATTGTTTGTGTTTGTTTTTTTAAGCTCATTCATTATTCAGAATATCATTAATAAGTCATTATTTAGGTTTATGGTCTTTATTTGTTTTGCCTGTTTTAGTTATTCTTTTCATTGCTATATAGTCTATAAAGGATGTGCCTAAGGCCAGGTTGTACTAGCTCTGGTTCCATGTCACCTCCATAGCCATAACCCCATCTCCTGGAGTGGGATGAAATCCTAAAAGTCACAATCCTTGTTCCAAGAAGATAGCTACAAAATAAGGGTAAATATTTAACCACCTGCCCTCAGTGAGAAAAATGTAACCCATCACCCTTTTCAATTTAATCTGCATTATTCACATTTTCTCCATCACTTTCTCAAGTCTAGACAATTAACAAAATAATAAATCAAGTCCTGATTTGTCACATTTCCAAAGTATAAATGCTCACAGTGAAAAAACAATTTGAATTGCTTCCAATACACCCCTGCCAAGGCCCTGTTTGTTACCACTGACATATGCTTTTCCCATGAAACCTTCCCTGCCACCACCTAACAAGAGAATGTTTTTTAATAGTACCTTTTCACTTCCTTCTTCTAGGGTCAAATCATTGACTAACCCTTCTCCCAATCTCAGTTTCTCCTTTTTGCTTTTATCCTCTCCTCATCTGGCACCCACTCTTGTTGAGAGGGTAAATAAATTAGTATCTTTTCTCTGAGCACCCCCATTTATAATAGGGGTGCTTCTTTGTTTCCTCTCTGTTTCCCGCTTCCCTTATGCTTACTTGAGTAACTTCCCACTGTGGTATTCCTTCTACTGGATAAAGGCTTTATTTCACAGGATATTTATTCAGATCTTTCCTTTTCCTGATTCATTAAGACCCTTTTGATCCCTTAGTTCCATCTTTCTGTCCCTTAAGATTTTCTCTGTTTTGTTTTTTTACTTCTTGATACAATTCCTTTTTCTAAAAGAATAGTTCATAAATATGAAAAGGATGATTTCATTGTTTAGTTTTTTTTCTTGGTAATTATTTGCTTTGCTTGTGTTTGTCCTATTTGGGGTGTTTGTAAGTCAATGTTCTATTTGCCATTGGTGCTTTCTTTTCTTTTTTTTTGCAAGTGTGTTTCAGATGCTTCTTTTGTTGAAGGCTCATCTTTTTTCAGTAATTATTAGGTTGAGCTTTATATGCATACCTTATTATGGTTTTCCCCTTGGATCTTTGGCTTTTTGGAATTTTCTATTCTATTTTTTCTACAGTTTCTCATGGCTGCAAAGTAATCCTTAGCAATTCAAGTTCTTTCTTAGCTGAAGGTCTTTCTCCTGGATGCTTACAAAATGTACTGCTTGTTATTAAAATTGTAAAATTTAACCACTATATGCCGTGGAATTTTAAGCATGGCTTTCTATCTCTGGAGTCAATCTGTGGAATCAATCAAATAATACTTTGTTTTCTGTATTCAAAAGTTCTGTCTTTGTATACAAGTCTTCTTGTATTACTTCAGTATTATTAAAAAAGCATTGATGTAGTAGTGAATGGAGATCCAGCCTCTGAACTACAAAATCTGGGTTTTGAGTTCCAGCTCCAACACATATTGGCTCTGTGACTCTGACAAAGTCTCTTAACCTGTCAGGGATTTAGGCATAGAATGTGCCAGTTTTCCCTGGCAGAAGTTACCTCATCTGTAAGTTCCTTTTATCAATTCAGTCAAAGGTTCAACCCCCATCCTTCTTCTCACTCACATAACAATGCCTCTGCTACCATGATCTAATAGCCTTCTTACCCCAGTAAGAAGAGGAATCTTCTACCCCAGTAGCCCGCTCCTCAGCTGGATCAGTTCTTTCTGGAAGTTCCATTTTAAGGAGTCATTTTTCCACAATTCTCACTTTTCATCTTCCTTTTATAATTTATTAGGACGTAAGATGCTTGAGAGCAGGAACTTTCTTTCTGCTTGTATTTGTAAATGCTTTTAGATTTCAGTGTATAACACAGTGTCTTGCACACAGTAAGTGCTTAAGAAATGTTTGCTGATTTGTTAACTATCCCCATCCCTCACTGTTACATTGTGCTAAATACTAGAGATACAAATACAAAGTTGAGGCAATTTTTGCCCTCAAGGAACTTGCAATATGATAAGAGTAGACAATGAATATGGGAGTGGGTGGGTAATTATGGTCTGGGGAATCATGGGGATGGTTAATGAAGCCATAGGGTAGACAACTGGATTACTGTTCCCAGAGATAAAAAGCAAGGAATAGTGGGGAAGGGGGAGGCAAAGAGTGGCAGGGTAGATAGCAAGATCCTTGGAGTGAACAGCTAGATGGGACTTGAGGTATGATCTGGTTGGGGTCAACTGGATATAATGGGCTTGGAGAGTTTACACTCACTCACTCATTCAGCGCAAGCCCCACAGCGAGAGTTCCCAAACTTGAGTGGATTACTTTCCAGAGATACTGCAGGCCTGGTTTCTGGAGCTCTGACCTAAAAGGTGCTATTCTAGGTGTGAAGACTAGCCAACATAGCCTCTAGGATTACAGGCTCATAGATCTCAAGATATAAGGAAACTTAGAAGTGATCTAGTCCAAGTCTCTTGTTTTACAAATATGGAAACTGAGGCCCAGTGAATTTAAGTGACTTGCAGAGTGAGAAGTAGAAGAACTAGGATTTGAACTTAAGTCCTGTGACTTCAAAGTCACCACTCCGGCTACTGCATCATGATGCCTGAACATATAATGAAAAGAGCTTTTAATGGAACCTTCCATTGTATTTTGGATGCAGTGCTTTCTCTGAGATTCTGGCTTCTCACTTAGGAGGATATTTTGAGACCTCTCCTCACTGTCTTTCTTTGCACAGTGTCTGGCACATAGTAAGTACTCATTAAAATGTTTATTGACTACCTGATTGACAGTAGTGTCATTGTCCTTGGGTGCAGCCTTTTGACCGAGTCTGAGTTTTATAGAACAAATCCTATTATTAAGGAGATTTGGTCTGTGAAGTTTGGATTCAGTCAAAGGGCCACATTTGAGGACCTAGAGGGCCACATGTGGCCTTGAGATCATGGCTTCCCCACCCCTGGCCTAGTCAAATGCTGCTTCTTCCAGGAAGCCTTCCCCAAGGTCTCCAGCATCTCCCACCTCTTAATTCCACCAGACTTTATCCCTATACTCTGTTTCATATTGTATTGATTACATGTCCTTGCTTTTCCCCTCTACTACACTATAATCTCTTTGGGATAAGAGAGTACATCTCTTCCTCTTTTGCATTCCCCACAGTTTTAAGTAATTAAGAGACATTGGAGGCAGCCACTGAATGATTTTGAGCAGTGTAGTGATATGATCACTGGAGACAGAAATGGCAAACCACTCCAGGATCTTTGCCAAGAAAATCCCAAATGGGTCATGAAGAGTCAGACATGACTGTACAACTGAACAGCAAGAGTAATTTGGTCACATTCATTCATTCATTCATTCAAATCTTCTAGAGATGGTTTCTCTAGAATTTGTGTGAAGGCTGAATCTAGGATGAGGGAGATTGAAAGAGGGTAGAGTTGTTAGGAATCTTGTGTAGTCATCCAGGTGAGAGATGTCAAGTGCCAGGAAAAAGATGGTAACTGCAGGAATGAAATAAAACAGATACATATATGTGTAGCAATCAACAAACATTTATTAAGCACTAGCACTGTGCCTGGCACTTTGACAAGTACTAGGAATATGGATACAAGTAGAAATAAAGATAGTTTCTGCTCTCAAGGAGCTTATATTTCAATGTCATTGTTGCTGTTCACCCCTTCCATCTTGCCTGACTCTTCATGACCACGTGGACCATACTGTTTTCTTGGCAAAGATCCTGGAGTGGTTTGCCATTACAGAAATGGCAATTAAGGAAATGGAGGACTCCAATGGATTAAGGCCAACAGAGGTTAAGTGACTTGCCCAGGATCTCACAGCTAGTTAAAGTCTGAGGCCAGATTTGTACATTTTAATGGGGAAAGACAATACATAAAAAGAACCTGAAAAGAAGGGGAGGGAGAGAGAGGTATCTGTGCAGGTATTGGTAAAGAAAGTCCCAAGAGTCAGGACAGTCATCTGGAGAGAAATGAAGACATGGCTAGCCTAGTTGTCTTTTCCTCAAAAACAGAGGTTCTGAGAGGAACTAGCTAATCAGAAGAAGGGGCCATAAGATCAGAGGGTATTTCCAGTGTGAAAAATCCAAGGATGAGGTCAACTTCTGGAGTGAGGAAGTTTCTGTGGCATGGTAGAGAAAATCTAGGTAACATAGCAAAAGCTCTGGGGCTACGATCTCAACTTCCAATTGCACTGTCAGGTCAGGTCTCAGAAGGCAACCACTCTTTCTCCATTCAAAGCTGAAGATTTGGAGACATGTCTTTCTAGTGCTATTGTCCATGGTTTCCACTGTTATGCTTCCTTCTCATTCTCATCATCTAGTCAGTCAGGCGTAATTAGCTTTTAGAAAGTAGGTATTTATTAGGATGGATAGCTAGGTGGTACAGTAGATAGAGTACTGGGCATGAAGTCAAGAAGATTCATCTTTCTGAGTTCAAATCTGGCCTCAGACACTTACCAGCTGTGTGACACTGGGCAAGTCACTTAACCCTGTTTGCCTCAGTTTCCTCATTTGTAAAATGAACTAGAAAAGGAAATGGCAAGCTATTTCAGTTTCTTTGCAAGAAAAACCCAAAATTGGGTCACGAAGAGTTGAACATAACAAAAATAACTGAATAACAACAATTTGTTAAGGTGGTAAAATGAAAACAGTTGATACAAAACATCCCCTCAACAAGCTGAGGCACACTGGGCCACAAATACATGCAAAGTGGGAAAGTGAATTTAGGCTTAGAGTACTAAGAGATAGAAGATGTAACTAAGAGATGTTCACAGCTCCTAGTTTCTGGAAGTTCTTTTCTCCCCTTTGTTGGGTACTCATGAAATTCCCCTTAAGCAAGATATAGCTAGGACATCTAGGTGGCACAGCAGAAGCAGTGTGTGGTCTGGACTCAGGAAGATTCATCTCCTTGACTTTAAATCCAGCCACATATACCAGCTGTATGATCCTGGGCAAGTCATTTAGCCCTATTTGCCTCAGTTTCCTCATTTGTAAAATGAGCTGGAGAAGGAAATGGCAAGTCACTCCAGTATCTTGGCCAAGGAAACCCCAAATGGGGTCACAAAGAGTCAGACATGACTGAAACGACTGAACAATAATATGACATAGCCTTCTGTTGAGCTCCTTTTAGAGTTTTAAATCTGCCTAATGATAACAACTGACATTTATATAGTGCTTACTATGTACCAGGTATTGTGCTAAGCATTTTGCAGTTATGATTTCATTTGATCCAGAACATTAAATATAGATCTGTTTAATCCAGTCAGTCCTTCTTGACTTCTGATACAGACTCTGCCCATAGTACCTTGATGCTGCTGCCAGGATACAGATAACAAAGTCCAAAAGCTCCTCCCCTTTGAAATTCGCATGGTTCTCTTCCAACCAAAGGGATGGAAAACGGTAAATGGAATAAGGGAAGGAAATCCAGGATAACAAACTCTCCTCCCTCTTCCCAATGATGCCTTCTTAGGGTCTTGACTTGGGATTTCTACAACTGAATTGCTAGACATTTGAATCCCTAGGTAGGTAATCCCTGACCTGACAGGCTATTTTGTAGGTGACCCACAGGGCATGACTTCAGTTCCTAGACCTACTTTAGTTCCTCCAGTGGCTTTTAAAGGCATTTAAATTGATCATATGCTTTTCACATTTAGTCTAAAGCCTGTGATTGATTGATTTCTAGCTCACACCTAGCCTCACACCTTTCACACTTGAGAAAGGTATCAGGGAAAGGATCTTATCATTTCTTTTCAATGGAATGAGGTAATTTGATTGATTGACTCAATCTCACTTTTACATATGGAGATAAAATTATCCTGACTTGGCTATTGCATGTTGTGGGCATGTCTTAGGTGGGCAGCTGAAAGATGTTGAAGGATTTGAGTCTGCATGTTAGAGAGGATGATCTGCTTTCCCCCTCAGCTTTCATTTTGATACTCTGCACTTGTTGCTGGAGTTTGATCTGATGTTTTTGCTGGAGTATGAATAAATCATAAATGAGAGAAGTTCTGCATATTGGAGAGAATTGTCCTGACTTCTAAATTGTATCTTGTGTTCTTGGTTGTACCTGAACCTTTGAACTCCTGGCAGCCACATCTGACTATGAAAAGACAAGGAGAGTCTTTGGGGTTCATATTCTCTGCCTGCACAGAGGTGATTACAAAAATATTTTCCAATTCTTTTGGGCCAGCTGGGTCTTTCATCTCGATTTCATCTCTCCAGCTCCTGTCCTTCCCCATATTCGCTTGGGACTGAACATAACAGATGGCAGATTTGCAATATAGTGAGCATTATTAACAAGGTCACTGCTTGATTTAAAAGGAAAAAAAATGAAACAAGAAATCACACAGATTTCCTGCATTATTTTGAATTTTTCCACTGTCAGTCAATCAATTAATCATCGAATAAACATTGTTAAGTCCTAACAGGCACTGTGCTGGGTGATGGGACTACAGAACCCAAAATGAAACAGTTCCTGCCTTCAAAGAGATCCCAATCTATAGAGGGAGACAATTTGTGCATATATAAGTATATATAAAATATAAAGTAATATGCTGAGGGAGGGAAAAGGAAATAGAAGTTAGTAGAAATAAGGAAAGATCATATGTAGTAGGTAGTAGAACCAAACTTTGAAGGAAACTTAAATTTCCAGGAGGCAAAAATGAAGAAAAAATATACTCCAGATGTGAGAGATGGTCTATGGAAAGGCACCAAAAAAGGGGAGGAAACAAGAGATAGAACCAACACAGAAACAAAGATCAGGAGGAGAATTTGTTTGAGAAAATATATGTCTATATTTATATGTATATATGCATATGTGTATAGCTATAGAGAAATATATCTGCACTTAATTATAGCCTTCTGGGAGAGGGAGGGAGGGGAAAAAAGAGCGAAGTAAAAAAGTATACAGCAGAGAAAAAAAGAAAACTTACAAGGGAGCAAAGAAAAGATGGGCACCTCTCAATACAAAGTGTAATTTTTATCATGCAGGCTTTCTTGAAATGAAAATTTGCTGTTTGAATCCTCTCTTGTATTCTGCTATGCACACGCCATGTTTTTTTCTTTCATATTTTGTATTTAAGTTGCATTATTTAAGTTTATGAAACGTTTTTGTTTCATCTATTCTGTATTTGTGTTTTGTGTTTGAATCTAAAATAAAATTTAAAAAAAGAGGAGTGAAAGCAAGAGAACAAACATTTATTAAGTGCCTACTATATCCAGAGACTGTATTAAACATTTTACAAATATTACTTCATTTGATTTTTACAACAACCCTGGAAGAAAGGCGCTAGTTTTATCCTCATTTTACAGATGAGAAAATTGAGGCAGACAGAGGTTAAGTGACTTGCCCAAGATCACAGAATTAGTAAGTATCTGAGGTCAAATTTGAACTCAGGTCTTCTTGACTCTAGATCTAGTGTTCTGTTCATTGTACAACCTCGGAACTTATAGAGCATCATGTGTAAAGGAGAGAAAGAATACATTTGGATGAATTGTAGAATGTATGAAGAAGAGGGGTACCTAGGGCAGCTGGGAAAATAGACTAAGGCTAGGTGGTGAAGGATTTTAAATGCTAAGTACAGGAGTTTTTATTTTATCCTAGAGGAAGCCATTGGTGCTTTTTGTGGTTTACCCTTCATTCTCACAGAGGACCGATATAACCAGACTTATGCTTTAGTTAGGAGAATATTTATGGTAGTTGTGTGGAGGATGGATAGGAGATCCCATAAAAATGACTAGGAAAATCATAAACCCACTCCATTCACCATATCCATAGCTGCTCGCTTGGGGTGTTATTTTAACGATTAAGTTAACTTTACAAGGTGATATTTGGATTTTAGCAATTTATCCTCTAAAAAAAAAAAACTAGGCTAGGAATCTCCTGGGATCAAGTCTCAAGAGATGTGAACTTTCTGAAGCTTTTTGCTTAGAACCAGACAGAAAATTCTGCAAGGGAAGCTTTTCTTTGGTATTTTGACCTGATAGCTTCCAGTCCCAGCTGGAACCTAAAAATGCAAAAAATCATAAATTCATGGAAAAATAAGTGACCCAGCATTGTTAATTAAAATTCTTTTTAAGGTGTTCAAAGAAATTTACTTTAACTTGAGGAAAGTGAATTATAGTTACCTGTGTTTGTGTTTCACTAATGTCCCCTCTACCCCATTAGGCTGTCAATTCCTTGATGGCTGGGATCGTGTTTTAGCTAAGTGTCTTAGCCAGTGTCTAGTACAGGGCTTTACACATAGCAAGCATTTAATAAATGGATGGTGAATGAATGAATGAGAATACAGAAATTTTATATGCACACATAAAAGGCTATCTAGACGTTGTTAAGTTGATTTAGTCATGTCTGACTCTTCATGCCCACATTTGGGGTTTCTTTGGCCAAGATACTGGAGTGATTTGGCATTTCTTTCTCCAGCTCATTTTACAAATGAGGAAACTGAGGCAAACAGGGTTAAGTAGCTTGCCCTCACAGCTAGTAAGTGTCTGAGGACATTTAAACTTGGGTCTTCCTGACTCCAGGATTCATGCTGTATCCACTGTGCCACCTAGCTGCCAGGGAGCCACCCTTGATATTAAAAAATAAAAAATAAAAACCATCAAAAAGCAAACAATCCCCCCCGCAAAAAAATAACCCATCTCCATTAGCTGGTAAATGACCCCGAAATATTTCAGCATTAGAGTTTTCTTCCTCTAGGATAATATATTTTTCTCAGTTAAAATATTAACATTCCTGAGATAATAGTTTCCTGTGGTTATAATTGGTCATTAATACCTCAGGCCAGATGAATTTATATGCAACAAAGACCTATTCCTTTGCTGATTCTGCAATGTGAGCCATGAAGGTTAGAGCAGAAAGGTCAAACATGTGGCTTGCAGCCCAAAACACTGCCTGCTGTGACCTAAACCAGATTAAAATGTAAATATTTAACAAAATAAGTCAAGATACAATAAGACTTAGAGAATATTACATTTTAAAACTAAGTCAATATGCTGCTCACAGGGATCCACATGTTTGAATTAGTGACTCCTCTGTCTATTTCAGTTTGACACCATTGGTCAAGAGTGAAGGAGGGAAGGAAGGACTCACTAGAGGAAAGGATTGCTTGATTATCGGCCAACCTCTGGATCTTTCCTTCATGTTGTTCAGTTGTATCTGATTCTTTGGGGTTTTCTTGGCAAAGATACTGGAGTGGTTTGCCTTTTATTTCTCCAGCTCATTTCACAGATGCGAAAACTGAGACAGAGAGGTTTAAGATACTTGCCCAAGGTCACAGAGCTAATAAGTGTCTGTGGCCAGATTTGAACTCAGGAAGAAGAGTCTTCTTGATTCCAGGTTCATTGCTCTATCCACAGAGCCATCTAACAGCCCTCTCTTTCCTTCATGGGTACCCTCTATCCCAGGGTAGTACTGCGAAAAATGAATTAACTCTTACAAGTCCCTGGAAAGGTGGGGCCTATTTTGACTATTTTGGGTTCTGATATGAGTCCTTGGAGTTTTCTTTGGGGTTAAATAAAACCTCTTCTATATTAAATGTTCCGTTAGTCCGAGTTCCTGCATGGGAGTTAAAAGCCCTTAGAAAGTCACAAGTCAGATTCTGATGTTCCCAGAGAAAACGTTGTATGGGGACTCAGGTCATAGAGTAATGGTTGAAAAACCTTCAACATTGAACCGGTACCATGTAACACCAGAGTTGAGACACATATAACTTGCCATAAGTATTGAGGATCTAGAACTAGGATGAAACCTAAAAAAATTATCTTGATAGTACATTTTGCAGATGGGAAAACTGAGATTTCAGGAAAGTAAAGGACTACAGTCATACAGGTAGCATATGAAAAAGTTGGGAATGAACCCAGGTGTTTTGATTTTAGATGTTCTTTTCAACACACAACATGGTCTGGGAAAAAGTTGTTATTTGCCTCCCCCACCCCCTATTCTAATTTAATCAGGCTCTTTAAATATAACCACCTAAGTGGCACAGGAGATGGAGTACTGGACCTGGAGTCAAAAAGATTTCAGTTTAAATCCAACCTTAGAGTCTTACTAGCTTTTTGACCCTAGGCAAATCACCTAACCTCTGTTTACTTCAGTTTCTTCATCTGTAAAATGGGAATGATAATAGCACCTACCTCCCTGGGTTGTGGAGATGATCCAATTATTTACAATAATTGTAAAGCACATAGTAGGCATTATGTAAATGTCAACTATTAATATTATACAAAAATTTCTAGGAGAGCTGAATTATAACCTAGTCTACCAGATAGAGAATTTGCTTGCTAGGGGGAAATCTAAATGTTTCCTACTCCCTTTCAGGATTGAGAGAGACATCAAATTATCACAACAATCAAGAAACTAGAAATATTAGTTAATAAAAGAATAGTAGGTAGCATCCTGTCAAAAATTTCTTCATTAGATAGGAATACATGAGATTAGAGAAGATTTTCAGCGAGAAAAGGAACAAATCACACAGAGCACGAACCTCTTACACTGAATGGTGCCATTTATAGAGAAATGACTTGGAAAGGAGTCGAGGTTCACTTCGCTGCTCAGAAATTGAATTAATTAGTGTTATAAACATAAATGTATTTTTAACTGCCACAATAATTTGCGTTCCACTTGTTTTCATTATACATCATTGTGGGGATCCTTTTGAAAAAATAAAGGCTGAAGAATTTTTTTCATCCCTTAAAAATTAACACAAACAACTCTTGAAATTTTTATTTGTCAGATCAATTTCACAGCCTAGGCCTCTCAGGGGCAGTTAGTTGGTGCAATGGAGTCTGAAGTGAAGAAGACCTGAATATAAATCAAGTCTCAGACACTTACTAACTGGATGATCCTGGGTAACTCATTTAACTTCTGTTTGCTTCAGTTTCTTCATCTGTCAAATGAGCTGGGGTAGGAAACGGTGAACCATTCCAGTATCTTTGCCAAGAAAACCCCAAAATGAGATCATGAAGCATCAGATATGATGAAACAAGAGTGGAATGATGGAGAGAATGCTGAACACCTGAGTCCAATCTCATTTCTGCCACAGATCTTGGACAAATCAGTTTAACTGCCTGAACCTCAGTTTGTTTGTTTGTAAAATGGTGCAGTATATTATGGAAGTATGAGTCCTGACTCTGGAGTCAGAACAACTGGGTTCAGATTGTGGTTCTGTTACTATAAAAAGCTAATTGCCAATAGCTTACATTTATATACAGCTTTCAAGTTTTACAAAGCACATTTCTATCTGTCTCTCAGTCTCTGTCTCTTTCCTCTGTGTCTCTCCGTTTCTTTGTTTCTCTTTCTGCCTCTGTGTCTCTCAGTCTTTTTATCTGTCTCTATCTCTCAATCTCTCTTAAGAGTTATTTATTAAAATATTTTTATTCCCATTTTACAGACACAGAAGCTAAAGCAAAGATAACTCAGTTGCCAAGGTTCACATAGCCAGTCAAAGTCAGTGAAAGGAATAAAATTCATTTTTCTTGACCACCTACTATTTCTTCTTAGGGAAAGGAAACAATCTATCACGTCTCCATAACATTTTAAATTTTGCAAAATGTTTTCTTCACAGCAGCCCTATGAGGCAGGGCTTGCAAATGTTACTAACCCCCATTTTAGAGATAAGGAAAACTTTCTCCTCTCTGAGTCTGTTTCCTCATCATAAAATTAGAAAGCAGGACTGGATAATCTCAAAGGTCTCATTTAACTTCAGCTCCCATGATTTCTTACAGTTCTAACACTCTATGATTCTTTGAAAAGTGAAATCTGAAAGATGCTGTCAGCATTTGTACGTTCTAACTCATTCTCTTTTTCCTGGACAACTTCTGGACTAAGAAAAGGTTTGTAGGCAAGAGAAATGCCCTTTTTGCAAATAATGAAGAAAAGACAGTGTGACTTGGTGAATAGGGCTGGCCTCAGTACTGGGAAGACTTGCGTTTGAGTGCTGTTACACAAACTGACTGCTTGATGTTGGACAATTCACTGACTTCCCAGTTTCCTGCAGGCATTTTTTTGGGAGTAGAGGTTGAGGATCAGTGACCCTCCTGCATTGGGGAGAGGGAGTTTCCTCATTCGGAGTTCTCTGTATGAGTAAAATGACAGGTCCAAGCTATACCTTCTCCCCTCCCCCTACAACCATCCCTCAACCCCAATCTCCAGCCCACCCCCAACCCTGACCAAAAAAGAAAAAGGCTAGGAAAAAGTGTGCCTTTCTACAAGACTCACTGTCACATCATCCTGAAACACCTTACCAAATTTAAGGATCAATGGGAAAACTGAGAGCATAGCCAAAGTTTTCTTTTGAAATATGGGTCTTCATTTGGAAGACAGTGTTTACCCTGACTCTTCCTTCTCCAGCTAATTTGACAGATGAAGAAATAGAGGCAAACAGGATTAAGTGACTTGCCCAGTGTCACACAGCTAATAAGTGTCTGAAGCCAGATTTAAACTCAGGAAAATGAGTCTTCCTGACTCAAGGTCCAGTACTCTTCTTATCTACTGCACCAGCTAACTGTCCCACTTATCTGTTAGGGATACTCAAAGTATGAATAGAAAACATACAAAAATTGTATGTGATAGATTAAAAATAAATGAATGTCAAAAGATCTGAGTTGTAATTCCATTTCCATGATTAATTAATTGTGTGGCTTGTGACAAATAATGTGACTTCTCTGGGCCTCAGTTCCTTCATCTGTTAGGTAAGGAGATTGGACTAGACAGTGGTTCTTTAAAAGTGGTCTGGAGACCTCAGGGGTTCCTAGACCTATTCAGAGGATCCATGAGGACAACACTACTTTCATGATAACAACAAGTTGTTTTAATTTTTCATGTGGAAAATATAGATATAACATATTTAAAAAGGTCTTTAGAGTAGTTCTCAATATTTCTAAGAATAAAAAGACTCTGATGCCAAAAAGTTTGAGAACGACTGAACCAGATGAATTTCCTGTGGTCTGGGCTCTGTGGGTCTCATTTTTATGTGTGTACGTGAAACGTTTATGGTATGCACAGAGCTATCCAAGGTCGTACTTGAGGCTCCAAGAAGAATAGAAAACCCATCCCCTGCTTTCAGAGGGCTTATAATCTAACCATGGACTTTGCAAGGTCACAGGTTCTCTGCCATGTAGCTCTTGCTTTTGGTAGTAACTGATCCTGGCACTGAGAGAAAGGGAGGTCAAATCCGGCCCCGTAAGAATTGATTGTCCACTCGATAGAAATAATTCGAAGATGGCTGCCAATGGAAGTTCAGAGTCTGTCTGCTGCCAAGCCCTTTGCTTTGGGGGGGGTGGAGGTGGGGGGGTGGGCTTAGTTTAGTTCAGTTTCCTCAGAACTTGTCACTCATTTCAGAAGCTGTTAAACAATGGTGATATTTCCATTATTAAGTGCTAGATAGAAATTTCAAACTTCTAACAAGACCATTATTAGCTGTTTCCACAGAGATTGTTATTCAGAATGTCCGAAGGGCTTTGTCTTCTTTCCCAGAAAGCATCCCAATGTATTTTTCAGTCAATCCAGCTGTCTTTACTGATTGACTGTATGAAGCTCTTGCCCAGGATTTCAAATATCCCAAGAGTCACGTACAAAGCAATTTTGGCTTTGAAGATAATTTAGAAGCCTTGGGCAGAAGGTCACTTTGAGCATGGTAACTCTACTTGGATATCTTTTTACTTGCAAGGGGTAAAAATAGCAAACTTTCATAGTGTCTAACTCTGTTAAGGCAAGTGTGTGTGTGTGTGTGTGTGTGTGTGTGTGTGTGTGTTGTGTTTCCATGGTCAGAAAATGTACAATCCTCCATAAAAATGTTTTGCTATTCCAGCAACAAGGGAAACACAGGAAGGGAGAGAATAAACATTTATTAAGTGACTACTACTAGGTGTCAGGTACTGTGCTAAGTGCTTTACACATCATCTCTCATTTGATATAAACATGCTATATTTGGTGGTTGATTATTTTTCCATGGCAGAGTCAGGAATACATACCACTAGGTGACAGGCTTAGAATGAGGCAGACTACATAGACACTAACTTGTGTTGTGACATCTGGGGTATACAAATATGCCATTAGTGGATGGGACCTCTTAATAGAGCCTGACTTAAGGTGTAAGACTCATATTCCCAATAACTTTCTCTCTCCTTTTATTAAAACATTCTTAACTAGTAGGCACTTGGATAAGGATCTTATAAATAATGTACATGCATTGACATGTTAATGATCAGTAGCTGCCAAAGGAAATTACTATCTCAGGGAATACTTAGGGCGGCTAGGTGGTACAGTGGATAGAGTGCCAGCCCTAGAATCAGAAAGACCTGAGTTCAATTCTAACCTCAGTTGCTTACTAGCTGTGTGACCCTGGGCAAGTCACCTAATCCTGTTTACCTCAGTTTCCTAGTTTAGATGATGAATTAGAGACAGAAACTACTCCAGTATCTTTGCCAAGGAAACCTCAAATGGGGTCATGAAGAGGCAGAACTGGCAGAACAAGCTGCCAATGGAAATTACTCTCCCAGGAGGTACTTACTCATCGCTCTCAGATCAAACTGCTTTCCACAATACGCCTGAGCTTATCTGATTGACCGTATCATTGCAGACTTATCCAAACTATAAATTTATCTCTACTTGGGGATCATGGTGAAGTAAAGACACTGTGCATGAGGTGTTATCTCAGTAAGTAAGTACACCAACAGAGTACACAGAAATTTCCACATCCTAGAGAAAATCCTTTGGAATAGCCATGCTGTATTTTCTCATGTGTCTAAAAAGCTTACTTGGGACAGATCTTCTACCTATGGAATAAAACAATTTTATCCCAAGGCAACAGTGATGTCATTTTTCTTACTTATGTTCTCAATAAACGTTGCCTCTGTATACACAGAAAGGCAGGGCATTTTCCTGTGGTATAATCCACCTGTCCCTTATGGCTCTGATGATTTCCCTGGTTATAATGCTACTACCGTGAGTGCATATTATAGATGCTTCCAGGAAGGAACATCAACCAGTTCTAAGTTTCTAGGAAGAAGGGTATTTACTTTTGTTCTGAGATCACAGGGATTTGTGAAATTAGAACACTGAACAGGTGATTCAGGGCAGAGTTGAACTAATTTTTTCCTTGTTCAGTCATGTCTAACTCTTTGTGACCCCATTTGGGGTTTTCGTGGCAAAGATACTGGAATGGCTTGCCATTTCCTTCTCCAGTGGATTATGGCAGTCAGACGGAAGTTAAGTTGACTTGCCCAGGGTCACACAGCTAGTGCCTGAGGCTGGATTTGAAATGAGGTCTTCCTGATTCCAGGTCCATCACTCTATCCACCAAGTCACCTAGCTACTTCCTACTACTCCATTTTATTTCTTAGGCTTTTTGCTGATGCTGGATATTCATTCTAGTCTTCATTGTACATTATTTTAGTGTTTAGAGTTTCCAGATGGTGGCTCTCTGGTAGTGCAGAGAACAGGCATGGATTGTCATCTTCTACAAAGACAAAAGTAACCCTTTGGGCAAAGATTCAGGAAGGGAGAAGAGATATCAAACAGACCATACATTTAGGAAGAGAAGTTATCAGGTCACCTAAGGACTTCCCCATTGATCCTAACCACTGGTAGCTCTCTGAGACTAACTAATGAAAGAAGCTAGGGTGGAAACTGATGATCACAGGGAAGGTTAGGAGGAGCGAAGTGTTATGATGACAAATGGGAGAGAGCTGTATTGTGGCTGGGAGACTTCCAAGGTAGGGTCACATTGGCTGTGTACAAAAAGCTACAGCTCCTTACTCTCTCATACTAGTGCACTAATTAACTAATCAATCAATAAGCATTTTGGGGGCACCTAAATGGCTCGATGGAATGATTACTGAGTCGGGAATCAGGAAGACCTGAGTTCAAATGTGGCCTTAGACATTTGCTAGCTGTGTGACCTAGGGCAAGTTACTTTACCTCTGTTTGCAACAGAGATTATCTCTAAAACAAGCTGGAGAAGGAAATAGCAAACCACTCTACTATCTTTGCCAAGAAAACCCCATAGACAATAGGATTCATCATAAGGTTACAAAGAGTTAGACACAACTGAATGATTGGACAATAGCAAAAATATTTTGCAGCCACTATACTCTGACCCTCTCTCCAAAAGTTACAGTAACTGGAGGTTCCCTGGTACCTGAAGGGTTTGAGGTTATCTTCTTATTTATAATGTTATTGATTCAAGTCCCTACTGATTGTATTTTCCCTATTACTTAGTGCCAGTGATTAGCACTTCACTTCCATTTAACCACTTAACATCAATTAGCTTATATAAGAATATATTTACTTCTAAGATATAGCATGAACAAAGGTCCCTGGTACTTTGGCACACTCTCCCTTATACCACTTCAGTTTGAAAGTGGAGCAGGCTCACTCTTAGCTCAGCTTCTACATGGAACTGCTCTTGCCAAGTTCAAGTGCAAAGGTGGTATTGATGCCAGATGAGTAGGATGAATTCCCAAAAGTTACCTCCAAAAGCTATGCCTTACTTCTTCAGGGCATCAGGGCAATAGTGATTTGCAAACCTGAATTCTGTAGCACCAGGAACTGAGGCACACTTCTGACCTCTTGAAATTCAAATTTAGAGATTTGATTGCAGACTTGGCTCTACTCCCTTAACTTAGAATAGAGAAGAACTGCAGAGACCAAAGACTGAGGTTCTTTCACTGGTCCCCATTGCCTAAGATGAGAGAGAGGACTTTTTTTTCTTCCTTTTCTTAAAAAAAATTTTATTTACTTTCAGTTTTCAACATTCACTTCCACAAGATTTTGAGTTCCAAATTTTCTCCCCCTCTCTCCCCTCTGCCTGCCCCAAGACAGTGTGCATTCTGATTACTCCTTCTCCCAATCTGCCCTCCCTTCTCTCATCCCCTTCCCCTCTATTTTCTTGTAGGGCAAGATAGATTTATTTACCCCATTGTCTGTATGTCTTATTTCCCAGTTGCGTATAAAAACAATTTTTAACATTTGTTTTTAAAAATTTGAGTTCCAACTTCTCTCCTTTCCTGAGAGAGGACTTTTTGAATGCTTCTACTGCTAATTGATTAGTCAATAAACACTTGTTTATTACCTACTGTGTGCCAGGCATTGTGCAGGGATGCAAATATGAAAAAGACAGTCCCTGCCCTATGGGTGAAGACAACATACAAAAGAAAGCTGAAAAGAGGGAGAGAAGGAAAGGCACCTGGCACAGGGAATGATAAAGTCTGAAGGAAGGCAGCCAGCACTCAAGCTTTCCTTAAATAGAAATTTTAGGAAGAGATTTTTCACTTTGCTCTCCAAAGGCATTGAGGGTACTCCTGAGGTCTGAATATCAAGGTATGAGGCAATCTTGCAGGATGATGGAGTTCCTAATGATGAGAGTCTCCTTTTCATCAAGTGGTTAGTCAACCAGAATTATCTACTAAATGTCTGCTCATGCCCTACAATTTCTCCAAGGTACTTCTATTTCATGTCATCACAACTTTCCTGAAAGCGTGCTCCCCAGCATCTCCATGCAGGCATGCCACTAGAAGCACTCTGGACATATTCCAGACCTTCCCCTGGGGCCTATGAACTCTTTTTTTCTTTTTTAAGTCTTGATAACTATATTTCAGTATAATTGATTTTGCTTGTAATCCCTTGTGTTTTGTTTTATAGACTTAAAAACATTATTCTGACAAGGAATCCATAGATTTTACCAGATGCCAAAGGAGTCCATGATGCAAAAACTGTTAAGGACCTTTGTTCTAGACTTACAAGTGGGCTAATTAGACAGAGAAACTACATTATTCATCTCAACCCTAAGACTCTCAGAGCACTGGGCCCATGGCCAGAAAGATTATTGGATCCTTTAGTAATACCCAGGAAGGATTATAATCACATCACTAAGACTTCCGGGCAAGGGTTGATTGCTAACATCTTTCTCTCTTTCTCTTGTTTTAAGATACTTGATAATATAATAAAATTTGAGTTGATTTATGCTCTTAAATAACACTTCAAACATGTAAAAACTCTAGGAGAATATTGTTTTAAAATGAGGTTTGTGAAAAATGTAAATGGATATGGGTCTTCCTCTCCCTATATGTGGACGGAAGGAAGCTCCTTGGAGTAAGAAGAAACTGCCTGCTGGGTTGCCTAGAAAGACCCATTGACTTTTCAGTGAGTCAAAAAATGTAAATATCTACTATAAACCATTTAGTGCTGTGCTAAGCCCTGGGGATCCAAAGAAAGACAAAAAAACTGTCCCTGCTCTCAAACTGCTCACAGACTAAGGTGAAGACAACATGTAAACAAGGATGTACAAACAAGATATATACAGGATGAATCAGCGATAATCAACTAAACAGTAGGCTCTGGATAAATATATTAAACACATAGCCATGCAAACAGGTATAGATTGTTCAGTGTAGGATATTAGACGAAGTCCTAGATTAAAAGAACAAAGGAAAGCTGGTGGTGCCATAGTTCACAAAGAGAGTGCCTGGAGTCAGGAAGATTCATCTGCTCAAGTTCAAATCTGGCCTCAGATATTTCCTAGCTGTGTGACCCTTACCTGTTTGCCTCAGTTTCCTCTTCTGTAAAATGAGCTGGAGAATGAAGTGGCAAATCACTTCAGTATGTTTGCCAAGGAAACCTCAAAGTGGGTCATGAAGAGTAAAACATGACTGAAAAATGATTGAACCACAGGAGGGCAAAGCCTTGGATCCAGTCCTGGCTCAACCTTAGTCTCTGAGATTCAGTTTCTTAGTACTGGTAGGAGAAAATGAGATGACAGGTACAGAATACTTAGGGATCACAAAGGGCTACATAAATGTAGGCTGGTAACATAGGATCATGGCTGGAAGAGAACTTGGTGCGGGATCATTTCAGTTGTGCCTGACTCTTTGTGACCCCATTTGGGCTGTTCTTGGTAGAGATGCTGGAGGGGTTTGCCATTTCCTTTTCCAGTTCATTTTTACAGATGAGGATACTGAGGCAACAGGATTAAGTGACTTGTCCAGGGTCACACAGGCTAGATCTGAACTCAGGAAGATGAGTCTTGCTGATTTCAGGCCCAGCACTCTGTGCGCTATGGAGCCACCTAGTGGCTAAGAAGAGAACGTAGAGGCCATCTAGTTCAACCCTCTGAGTATGGATGAGTTAACACGCTGAGAGGTAGAATGACTTGTTCTAGGTTATCCATCTAGTAAACGACTGAGTCAGGATGTGAATTCAGGTCTCCCTGCTCCAAACTGGGTGTTCTGTGAACATTGTCTCCTCCCAAGCATGAACTCCATGTATAGTCAGCATTCTCTGTTGTGGTAACCTGAATTGAACGTTCTATGACCAGGAAGAGACCAGATCCTCTGTGGTTACTCTGTGAATAGTGGTCCTGAGACTTCGGCAGAAAGAAGCATGCACCCTCCTATTCTGACCTTTGACCACAACATCTTAGCTAGAAAAGTCATACTGGACTTGCTCAGGAGCAACAGCCTGGGGACTTCTACTAGGGACAGAGGATGGGCCAAATCACTGCAGGCCTTCTGCAGGAAGAGCAAGAATCATCATCACTGTCTGGCTACTGAGCACATCTGGAAACTCATCTGCAGTGTCCTCTCTATCTGGTCAGCTGCTTGGTTAACTGTCTGGCAATCCCTGCTGCATGCAGCATCTTTTACTTCTCTTTCATGTCTCAATTTCTGGGCATGTTTCTCTAGGAAGGGGCTAGGAGATTGAGTTCAGCCACTGCAGTTCAAATACACAATTCTCAGCCTGGATCTGTGGGCTTCATCCCCATTCCCTGTTACCTTCTCTCTGAAGTATTCTGTATCTGGATTCTGGATGAGAAATGAAGGAAGGAAGGAATAAAATATTTATTAGGCATCTATGATGTGCCAGGGACTGTGCTCTCTGCTTTACAAGCATTATCTCATCTGATCCTCATGACGACCCTGGAGGGTAGGTGATATTATTATTCCTATTTTACAGTAGAGGAAACTGAGGCAGAGTGAGGTTAAATGACTGGTCCAGGTTCACAAAGCTAGTATCTGAGACTGAATTCAAACTCATATCTTTCTGATTCCAAGCCTCAGGTGCCTTTCTCTATGCCCTGAGCCATCTAGTTGAAAAAAACTCTTCTACAAACCTTTACACTGCAGAATTTACCCAGGGAAATTCAGATGTTCCACACTAACTCTTGACTGTGTCTCTAACAAGGGTCTTGCAATATAGTAGAAAGAGTTCTAGATTTAGAACTAGGAGACCTAGGTCCCAACCCTTCCTCTGCCACTTACCAGCTATGACTTTGGCCAAGACAATTGCCTTATCTCACCTCAGTTTCCTTATCTATAAAATGTGAATAATAAGCCTACTTGACTTATCTCATATAGTTGTCCTGAGAAAAATATTTTGAAAAGTATGAAATACTATGGAAATGAATTGTTAGTATAGTAATTATTAAGAAACAGCCCAACACAAGAGCCTAGAGTAGGGCAACCAGGGATTTGTCTCAGGGTACTGAATTTAGATCCCTTTCATCAAAAGCCAACTCCCCACTCCAAAAAGCATGGAGTGAATGACTGAGGATCCGTGCATAGGAAGGTGCTAGAGGGAATGGTAGGATCCCTAACATGCCTTTTCCATATGTAGCCATAACCTTTCTTTCATAACTTGCTTCCAAACTTCTACCTCAACTGGCAATGGCCAACTCCTCCAACAAATATGATTTCCTTGCTAGTGCCAATATTAGCATACCCCCTGGATTTAGGGATGTTGGAACCAGGAATTTCTTCTTTCTGAGGGTATAAAGCATACCCTTCACCTCTAGGAAAGGTACAGGAATCATTAAATCTCTGTATGAGCTCTTTCTAGGGAAGAAGAAGAAGAGAAAAGAGGAGAATGAAGTAAGTATATTACTCATATATTATATGTGCTAAGTGCTTTTACAAATGTTATCTTATTTGATTCCCAGGCAGGAGGGTGTGGGAAAACTCAAATTTATTCTACCTCTAGGAATGAGTTCCTGGACCTAACCCTGTCCTGCACCTCCTCTTATAATGGGAAGACTCATGGAGATTTGTTGGGGGAGAAGAGGGCAGGATTGGAATATCCATAAGGCAGTGTTCCATCCCCTAAACTTGGCACACTAGGGACCTTCTGTGGGTCCTCATATCACAATGGGTTTTGGATTCATTTGTCAGAGGTTGGGGCAGAAGGTGCCATCTGATTGGCTTTTGGGGTATATTATTATAGATTCCCAGAGCTGTAACTCCTACATGTCTTACCCGATACATAGTAAGTGCTTAATAAATACTTATTGTTTATCACCTACTTCTTATGCCTTGTGAGAGTCCTGGGTCTTTTCTCATGTGACTGGGCCTCTCCTACTGTGACTAGGTCAACCCCAAACCTGGAATTGGGGCATGGGGACTGAAGAGAGTGGAGAGGAATGAAATGATGTTCAGTGTATGTAAAGAAACCAGGGAATGTGTGGGGTCTTGGTCCCTTCCCTATTCAAGACCATTCCCTTTTACCACTTCTCTAGGCCAAAAGCTTTCACTTCTACATCTCCTTAGTGGGAGCAGATGGTCCCTTATCTCACTCAAAGTAAGATTGTGAAAAGATCTTAGGCAGGGGCCAGGGCCTCCCATTGCATCCTGGGTCATCTCCAGTCGTCCTGATGAATATCAGGCCACTGGACCCAGATGGCTCTGGAGGAGGAAGTGAGGCTGGAGACCTTGCACAGCCCTCCTTCACTCAAATTAAAGTCAACTGTAAGTTGTGTCATCATCTTGATGTCACGGTTCTCTTTGAGAACGAAAGACAAACACAAATAGGAGCAGAGCAGGAAAGTCAGCGCCTGTCTTCCCACCCATATGTGGTGTTGAGGAGAAATGATAGCTGGGCTCAGTGGTATGTTGATAAATATTTAGCAACTGAAAATAGCAGGACACACTTTTCAGTTAAAACTCTATTTTATTCATCACTTTCTGAAGTTTAGACAATCAGCAAAACAATAAATCAAGCCCTGATGTGTAGTGTTTGCCAGTTTCTCAGTTTCTGAGGCGTAAAGGCTCACACTGAAATTTTAAAGGTCTTCTGAAAGCTGATTACAGAGGACTCTAACTCCAAGAGGAAAGTTAGGTGGGTGGGCATGGAAAAGAGTTTAACTTTCCTTCTCCTTATCTCTGAAGTAAGTCATCCTGGGGTCCTTGGATTGGCTATGAACAATCAATCAACAAACATTTGATAAGTACTTACTGTATACCAATTATTGTGCTAAGCACCGAAAAGTAAAAATAATAAGTAAATAATATTTAAAAAGCTTAAAAATTTAATGAACAGACCAACTAGTACTTAGTTAGCTAACTCATTAAAAGAGAAACCTATCAGAAGGTCGGTTAAGGTTAGAACCCCACTTTCATAGCTGGTGTCCTAGAGTCTGTCTTTCCCAGTAGAGGACGGTGTCCTACAACCCCCTGCCCCCCATCCCCAAGGCTTCTTGTCTCAGCTGCAAAAATTCAGGTAGCATTGTACAAAATTTAGAGTTCTAGTTTTCGTGCTTGTTACCTGGGTGACCTTGGGCAAATGTGAGCTCGCTGAATTGCAGTTTTCTCAACTATGATAGGTAATAGTGATGACAGTTATGTTAATTACAATATATTATGTATAATTTTATATCGTATCATATCATATTATAATTACAGTATTATCACTAACATTTATATAGCACTTACTCCGGGCTGGGCACCGTATTAAATACTTTAGGGTTATTATCTCATTGGATTCTCCTCATGAGAACCATGGGAATGTAAGAAAAAATTCATTTGGAACACTATTCTAATCAGTATTAATCAGTTTGATATTTTATATACATCATTTAGGGATAATTCGATAAGTTCTTAGAGTAGACCTTTGTATAGTAGGCCTCCAACTTCAGTGTAATGTTCATCAATTGTTTACTAGGTTGTGAAGTTCATTTGTGCAATCATGCAAGCATATCTCCATCCTCTTACTCAAATTCTGTCCAAACTCAGTATGGGTGGGGTGGGACGCCTTGATTCTTAGGAAAGTCTCCCAGCTTATTTTTGTACCTCTGAATCATTCTCTCTTGTCCATCATATGACCTCCTTTTGACTATTTAGTAAGTGGAAATGCCCTTTGTTTCACCCAACCTGTTTCACCCTCCCCCTCCTCCCCATACATCATTTTTGGCAAGGTCTGTTGACGAATAAGTGTAGCAGTAAGCAAGGATCCCAACATACAGAGAAGGACTTGCTATCACAGGTTCTTAGATCTGCTTTTCTAAACGAAAAGCAACTTTTGAGGGGTTAACAATTACTTCAATCAAGGACATGTATCATTCACTGAATTCAGGGGAAAAAGTCAGCACTCTGAACTTCAGAGAAAATACAGAGAAATCAAAATCAACAGACAGTGCTTCCAAGTGCCTGACGGTAAGTAATACGTATGTTACAGATCAACAACAGATAATTGTCTGGCCATATATAATAGTTACCAGAGAGAGAAGCACCAACATCTGAGTTGTCAAAGGGGGTAGGGGGCTGGGCTCCTTAGGGCTGCCCAGCGTCTAGTCTGGCCAAACAAACACTTCCGATGAATAAGCCTAGCCTCACCTCACCTCACCTCAGAGTATTTAGACACTTTTCAGAGGCAGAGAGCATCCCAACCCTTGAGAACCAGTGCCTCATTAACAATCCGTGGTGTTGGCCTTCCTACAAATCTCCCATAATCAGGCCCATTAATGGGGGGTGAAGATCTTTAATCTCATTAGCATTACAATGAGATTCTGTATCTTACCATGCTTCTTTTACATATTGGGGTATCAAACACTATTAAAATAAGGTCCTGGTATGAGAAATGTGCTGACAGAAGAATAAGACAGTAATTATTGAACCCAGGAAGGCATTTAATTCATTCTTGCAAGAGCTGGTAACCTATGCATAGGCACATTTGTTTAAGGAAAATGTATAATTTTTATACCTTATTCTGATTTGCATTTCCCTCCCCTGCTCCCATTGGCTGAGAATTTCAGGGTTTACAACCTATCCGGAAACACCTAAAACCTACCCTCACATCAGTCCCCACCCTTCATTACCTTACACATTTCAGGCCACCACCATCCCCATTCTCCTTTCCTTTATACTTTCTTTAGTAATGACAAGTCATATTTTTAAAGGAATTTTCTCAGCTGATAAGAGATGAACCCAGGATATCTGAGTTTCCTTCACCATTAACATAAGAAAAGTCCCACTATTCAAGATAGTATTGTGAAATGAAGTTCTCCTCCTGCCTTTGGGGTTGTCAACAGAAAAGAGACAATTCCTGGATTTACTTGAAGAATAAGGAAGAAAATGTTCCCCTTTAGATATATTGATAAGCAGGTGCCCACATTCTGTTGAGTGAAGTGTTAATCAACATCCCGAAGACGTCCCCTGTAATCAATTTATTTTCCTGCATTGAGCAGCAAATAAAAGCCTGTCTGGTATTACTTTATTACATGATTTCTGTGGAAACAAAAGTTCAATTCATCTCTAAAACTGGGTACTAGGGGCATCTCAGATCATAAGAAAGGTCTAGGGTCCTTTTCAGTAAAGAGGATTATGGACATTTTAATAAAGTGCCACTGTCTCAGACCTCTGCCTTAGTGATTTTTCTTGAAGATTGGGCAATTATAATCCCCACAGGAAGTAAGTGTTGTTATCCCCATTTTACAGATGAAGAAACTGAGGCAAACTGGTAGTTAAGTGACTTGCCCAGGGTCACATGACTAGTAAGTGTCTAAGGCTGGATTTGAACTCAGGTCTTCCAGATTTCAGACCCAACTCTTTATCCAATATGTCTCCAGTTGCCTGTAACGAGAAGCGGTTGTACTAGATGACTTCTCAGGTCCCTTTCAACTCCAAATCCATAGTCCAATGACACTGATGATGGGTCTGCTGAGGACATGAAGAATAAGGAGAGTTGACTACATAGGAGTGAGGACCAGAGCAGAGCAGCTGAGCCGCCACATGGTCGCTGTCCCTGCCCATGAAAGGTGATGTTGCTGCCACAGGCAGAAATAAAAAATGACTCATAAATTCCTGATAGGAATTTACCATTGTCCAGGATCTCTCCTCTTGGGTTTAAGTGGGCAAGTACATATTTGCCTCTGTCCTGTGCTTCTGTTCCAAGAAAACAAGTGCCCAACATACTCACAGAAATTCCCCAGAATAAAGTTAAAAAGGTGTTGGGGATGATGGAGTACAGGCTCTGGAAAACCCCTTGAACTCTCTTGAATTTCCCCACTTGATCTGGCTTTCAATTGAGGCTATAATTTTATCAACTGGTCTTTATTATCCCTATGTCCAGTTCTCTGTTACCCTTAACCTAATCCAGGCTTTCATTATCTGTTACCTCCAGATTGCCTTCAGCTACTTCCCACCCTACAACCCTTCTAAACCTCATTCTTTGGGTTCCAGGTTTCTGATCTCTAGTAACCCCAACTACTGGCCACTCCCATCATTGGTTGGTTGGTTATTGTATTTTGTTTTTGAAGAGGACCAAAATGACATCACTTGCTAGAGTTAAGTTTCAATGTGTCCTACTGTGGCTGATCAGACCAAGATAAACTGGCAATACTCTTACCACAAGTCGGGCACAAATAGTCCATGTGAACATTTGGAGTGGACACTTGAAATTTGTGCATCCTGTATTTCTTTTGAACTGTTTCAATTCGCTTTGTTCATACAACACAGCACCTACTCTGATGTGGGCATACTAGGCTGCACAGTCCTATGCCAGTGTCTCCCATGCCACACAATCAAGTCCAAAGCTCTTAAGAGAGACCCTGAGAGTGTCCTTGTACTGCTTCTTCTGACCGACATATGAACACTTGCCCTGTGTGAGTTCTCCATAAAAAGTCTTTTTGGCAAGCATACTTTTTGAATTCGAACAATGTGGCAAGCTCATCAGAGTTGCATTCTCTGAAGGAGAGTTTGAATGCTTAACAGTTCAGTTTGAGAAAGGAGCTCAGTGTCTGGTTACCTTATCCTGTCAGATGATCTTCAGAATCTTCCTAAAACAACTCAAATGGAAGCTATTCAGTTCCAGTATCTGCTCTAGACCCCTCCTCCAATCACCTCAGACTACTTGGCCAATCCTAGATCCCTCCCACAGTCTTTCTGAATATAAAATCCATCTCGGCCTCCATTAAAGGGCTCAGATTCAATCTGGCTGGTTTGCACTAGTGATACAAATGTTTAGACTCCTTAAGAGTCTGGCCAATATGGCAGATCTTTAATAAACTGTCTTTACTGAGAGAAAGCTTGAGTTGAATTCATTTGGGCAGAACCTGTGTGTCACAATTTTAGGGTCTCAGCACGCCTAAACCTCAACATGGAGATGACTCTTAGACTGACTCTTTTATAGGTTAATAGAAAGGGTGGCTCCTCCCAAAACAAAACATCCTAAAGCAAAAGTATATAAGCAAATTCTCTTGGAGGCCTCCCCTATTAGTGAAATGTCCTTCGGGAACCAAACAATTCTTCTTAGGGGCAAGCCCTTAGAGGCAATCACTGGACCAGTATTTAAGAAAAAGCTCTATCTGTGCTTCACTCATGACTCTTGCCATCTCCTTTTGGTGACCTCGCTAGCCACCTTCGTGACCTGGAGAAACTTCTACCCTGGGGCCCCATTTTTCTGTTTGGTGGCTACTTCCCCTGGCCAACAATTTCAGGAAAAGCTTCAGCCATGCTTCACTCCTAATTTTCTGTGCTTTCCCTCCATAGCCTCATCAGCTCCCTTACTCCCTCTACCTTTTCCCTTCCCCCTCTCCCATTTCTGGAATCGTGGAGCATTACCAAATCAACTCTCCCATTGTTCCTGGATAGACCATGTCAATCTATTCCCTAATCTATTCAGCTATTCTTGTAACTTTCTGGAAAGACCAAAGTACCCTCCCTTGGACACTACTCTAATTCGAGCAGTTGTCTATCTTGTTTAGAATATAAATTCCTTGGGGGCAAAGTCTTTCTTTGCTTTTTGAGTTTGAATTCCAGTACTTAGCACTTAGAATGGTTGGAATATAGTAATTGATTAATAAATATTTTCTTTGTTTCTTCCTTTCTTCCTTAGTCCTCTTTACAAGATGACAATATGGTATGGGTATCCACCCTCTTTATAAAGAGATCCAATCAGAATTCCCAAATAAAAGTTAATAACCCTGCAAGCTCATCAAACTAATGAGAGAACTTCTTCGAGCAGCCTCCTTAACAAAGATATGTGAGTGACATCCTTTCAATATAACATGAGCTACAATAACTGGTAACTCTAGTTTTATTTGCAGTGGCAATAGTTTCTCTATACTGTGCAGGCAACATACTTATTTTTTCTTTATACCTATTAATTCTCAGACCCCTAATAAATTTTTTTTGGAGATTTAAAGGTGAGTCTGATCTTTACTTCCAATATCAGAAACCAACATAATAGTTAATGAACTGAGACAATATTGATCTGGATATACTTACATAATGGCAGCTTGTTTCAAATAAGCCTTAGAGGGAAGCTCTGTTGGACTGGATAGTCATTAAGTTATTATAAGACTGTCAAAGCCGATGTCTTGGGATGAAAAAATCAACAGGCTATTATTGTCTGGGAGAGTTGTGCGTAACTAGTATGTCTCTCCATTTAGCTGCAAATACAAATTCATATAGAGAACCAGTAGAGGGAAGGTTTCAAAGCCAGGAAAACCTGGATTAAAGTCCTGCCTCTGACCTGGCTGTGATGAAAGTATTTGTAATGAATTTTTTGCCCTCAATTTCTTTAAAAACTGAATAGATGCTCAACTTTCTACAATAATTTGTAAAAAGCTAAGGGTCAGGGTATGAACTAATTAGCTTCACAGTTACTCTCCAGCTAAACAGATTTCATTTGATTGATCAGGGAATTTTAAATTTTGAAATATGATAATGTACTTTTCTTTTCTTTTCTTTTTCTTTTTTTAATATAAATTTATTTATTTAACTTTTTACATTCATTTTCACAAGATTTTGGGTTTCAAAATTTTCTCCCCATTTG
>CM053769.1:455892403-455974630 GCA_028658325.1 Potorous gilbertii
ACAGATATGGCCTATATTGAATTGCCTGCCTTCCCAAAGGGAATGGATGGGGAGGGAAGAATGGGGAGAAGTTGGAACTCAAAGTTTTAGAAACAACTGTTGAGTATTGTTCTTGCAACTAGGAAATAAGAAATACAGGTAATGGAGTATAGAAAGTTATTGTGCCATACAGGACAAAAGAGAAGATGGGGATAAGGGAAGGAAGGGGTGTTAGAAAAGAGAGTAGATTGGTGATGGGGTAATTAGAATGCTCTGCATTTTGGGGTGGGGGAAGGGGAGAAATGCGGAGAAAATTTGGAACCCAAAATTTTGTGGAAATGAATGTTGAAGACTTAAATAAATAAATTTTTAAAAATCCCTGTTATTTTTATAGATAAAAATGTTAAACAGCATTTGATCAAAGTTCCACTAAGGACCTCCCTTAAGGTTGACATTCCTGGCTTCCTTTAAGTCCCAACTAAAATTCTGTCTTACTGGAAGCCTTCCTCAGCGCCTCTTAATTTTAATGTCTTCCCTCTGTTAATTATTTTACATTTATCCTATATACAATTTGCTTTGTATGTATTTGATTGTATGTTGTTTCCTCCAGTAGATTGTAAGGTACTTGAGGACAGGAACTGTCTTTTGTCTCTTTTTGTATCTCCAGAGCATAACACAAGACCTCAAACATAGTCGATGTTTAATAAATGTTATTCATTGATTGATTCATGAATTACTACTGTTAAGGGAGTTCTAAACTCAAAGTTCTTTCACTCATTCTAATTTCATCCATCGTCCACAAGGATCATGAGACTTTGCCAAATGCCTTGCTGATACTCTAGTATACTTCATCTATAGCATTCTCTGGTTTACTGACTTACTGTTCGTGTGAAGCACACTGATGAGGGTCCCTGCGCTTTAGTGTTGAATGCATACCCAAAGGATTATCCCTAGAACTCAAGGTAGGAGTTAGCCTCTATGTATCCAACCCATAAATATGAGGACAAATCTGCAATAACCTCTTACTTAGTCCCCCTGTTTACTGTCTCTTCAATTCAGCCTCCATCCAGCTGCCAAAATGACATTCCTAAAACAAAGACTTGAGCAGGTCACTAAAAATCTCTAATCGTGCCTTTTGCTTCTAGGATAATGTTTATAATTCTTGGCCTGCATTCAAAGCCCTATACATCTGTTTCTTACTTACTTTTCAATTCTTATTTCATATTTATCTCATTCCCACACTCCATTCAAGTCAAATTGGCTATCTGTAAACCACATTCTTTCTCCTCCAATTTATAGAATACGTTCTTCCTCATTACTACTTTGTAGAGTTCCTTGATTCCTTCAAAACACAATTCAGGAAGTCCTTCTTAAATGAAGATTTTTCCAGTTCTCCCCCAATTATTAACACATTGTCTTGAAATTATATAGTATATTACTTTGTATTACTAAGTATTTACTTACATAGCACCTGGAAGAACCTCCAAATTCATAGGATGGGTCCTCTAGGAAATTATTACCCTTGATTCAAGGTGCTTTGTGGATTAGCATCCCCTGAAATCCTAGTTTATTAGCCCCTGCCAATGTAATTTGTCTTTAACAGTCAGCCAGAAGACAACATTAGTAAAAAAGCAAAGGCATTTGATTTAAATGGCATTTACTATGCCATTTAAATGGCATAGTAAAAAAACCAAAGAAGAAATATTCCTTTCCATAAACACAGGGCAGATTCTTTCACGAATATATGTGTATATATATATATATATATATATATATATATATATATATATATATATATATATATACACACACATATAATATCAATAGGAAGAAAGCAAATACGTAAGGAATGTGTATAGGGGGGCACATACAGGAGTAATATATGTGTCTAGGACAAATATATGGAAGGACAACTCATTTCTATGATGCCACAATGACACTGAGGTCTCTATCTGTGTCATCCTTTTCCTCTTGATGAGCCTACTCCTTAGGGTCTCTTAGTTTTATTTCCCAACTGGATGTGTGGTCTCTGCTGGGCTCTGTTCTGCCATAGTCTCTTCTAGATACTGCTTTTCTTCCCTCTCCCCGCCTTTCCAAAGAACTAAAGTAACTTAAAAAGCATGAGGTTAAGAGGTAGATTTAGTTTCTACTCTGTCACTGGTTAGTTGGGTGACTTTGGATGAGTCATTTAACCCTTTTGGCTTCATCATCTTTATCTCTAAAATGAAGGAGTTCACCCTTAAGGTCAACTTTGACATCCTGCGACTATGACTTAACTCTATCTCACCTAAAAGACAATCTCTATGTGATGAACAATCCTAGATAGTGAATAAATGTGGTCTCAGCTGCATCCTATGGCTCTTAAGAAGCCTAGGGTTGTAGTCAGTTTACCTTTCTAATATTATTTTCATTTAAGCTAATCATGGTATTCATTTGCATTCCCTGGGCATGCCTAAGGCAACCGTACTAAAGGAATGTATAAAGGCTATTACTGGTCCTCAGCAGCAGCACCCTGTAGTCATTGTCTCACATGCTAGTGCCAAGCTCTGGTCCCAAATGGAGGAGGAAAACCACCTGACCGAGCTAGATAAAGGAAGAATTTTAATTTCAGCTGAAATAGAAGAATTAGTGTCCTGGATCTGTCAAACGAAGGGGCTGAACTAGATTAGTTGATCTCTGAGGTGCCTTCCAGGCCTAACCCTCTGGTATTCTGGACAGGTCCAGCTGGATATGGCCAACCTCATGTCAGGGAATATGATACATTTGAAGGGGGTGGAGGGTGGAGATAATTAGTGGGAGAAAAATCTCTTGAGTCACTGAATGAGTGCTCCTTTTAAACAAAGCTGTAGGTGGAAGTGTGGAAAACTGTTCATTTTGCAGAGGGAAAGTTACATGAGTTAGTGGCTGAGGACTGGGGGAGGAGAGGGTTGTGCTCAAGAGGTTGCAGCTCTAGAAGAATTATTGGACTTATAATAAGAAGACCTGAGTTCAAAGCCAGGCTTGAACCCCTTGCAGGCTCTGCAGCCAATAGAGTAGGTAGGCACCTACTGCTTCCATGACCAGTTTAAATGTTTCTGAAACATAGTAAGTACTAAATAAATATTAGATGTTCCCATCATCATCCTCATCCCTACTTGGACCAGACATCAAATCATCATTGCATAGAGGAGCTACTCTGACCAGTGCCTTAGCTCAGAAAGCACAGAAAGTAATCTCAAGATGTTGAGGAGGTGTGAAACTATGAGTAAAGATGCACCACCTATCCCCTGATCCCTTTATAGAATGTAAACCCTTTTCTCTGATTAAATTAGAAGGAAACAATTTGATTGGCTGGGTCCATGAGCTAGCTATACCTTTATATGGTCAGAATTTAATTACTTAATATTTCTTTGAGTTTCTATGACAATTGCAGCTTTTTGCAATGAAGTTGATGTTGCCATCCTATTTAAAGTACAATAATAATTCCTAAAACAAAAAGGAATTAGAGATTTCTTCAGTAGTATTTGAAAATAAAACACATTTATTAAGGACATTACATTATGTACAAAGCATTCTGCTTTTGTGCTGGGTATACAAAGACAAAAACGAAATAGTCCTTGCCCTCAGAGTTTACATCCTAATAATCATAGCTAGCAATTACATAAAACTTCAGGTTTGCAAAGCATTTTACAAATATTATCTTATTTTATCATCGCAATCCCCCTGGGAAGTAGGTGCTATTATTTACCCCTAATTTACAGATAAGGAAACTGAGGCAGGTAGAGGTTAGATGACTTGCCTGGGGTGAGAGAGCGAGGTGGGATTCCTCCTGAAGTCGTCCTCGTTCCTGGTCCAGTGAATTCAGTACTGTAACAGGTCCTTTAAAAATAATAATAACTAACATTTACACAATGCTGACTATGTGCCAGGTACTGTGCTGAGCATTTAACAATGATTACTTCACTTGATCTTCACAACAACCCTTGGCAGGTAGATGTTATTATCATACCCATTTTACAGGTGAGGAAACTGAAGCAAAAAGGGGTTACTTACCCAGGGTCACAGAACTAGAAAGTGTCTGAAATGGGAATCCACTTCAGGTCTTCCTCACTCCTGATCCAGCATTCTATCCAATACTGGAACAGGTCCTTTTTTAAAAAAAAAACAACAAAAAAAAACCCTCTTTTTTTTTTTTTAACATTTATTGTTTTGTTTGTTTGTGTTGAGTTTCAAATCCTATACTTAACCTCCCTTCTCTCTTCCCTCCTTGATACAGTAAGCAATCTGATATAGGTCATACATATACCATCATGTCAAATATTTCTGTATTAGTCATTTTGTAACGAGAAGACTTGAACAAAAAAAGAAAAAGGGAGAAAGAAAGGAAGGAAAAAAGGAAGAGAAAAATAGTATGCTTCAGTCTGTATTCAGACAACATCAGTTCTCTCTCTGGAGATGGGTAGTATTTTTCATTATGAATCCTTTGGAATTGTCTCAGATTGTATTGCTGAGAATAGCTAAATCATTCATAGTCTTTTACCATAGAATGTTGCTGTTACTGTGTACAATGTTCTCCTGGTTCTGCTCACTTCACTTTGTGTCAGTTCATGGAAGTCTTTCCAGATTTTTCTGAAATCATTCTACTTGTCATTTCTTATAAAACAATAATATTCCATTTCTACCATATACCACAATTTGTCAAACAGTTTCTTTAAAAATAATGGTTAATACCTACATATGTGCCAGGTACTGTGCTAAACATTTTACAATGGTTTTTACGTTTGATGCTCACAACAATCCCTGGAAGGTAGGTGCTATTGTTATCTCATTTTACAGGTGAGGAAACTGAAACAAGTGACTTGCCCAGGCTCACAGAGTCTGAAGTGGGATTCCACCTCAGGTTTTCCTTACTCCAGATCCAACATTCTATCCATTCCTAAAAGTTCTTTCACACCTTGGCTGATTTCATCAGCATGTGAAAAAGCTAAGAATATGGCTGAGCAGCCTTTGGAGACTAAAATGGGAAAGTGTGTGAAATATTCAGCATAAACTAGGGGTAAGCCTTGAACTAGGTCTAAAAACATCCTGTCATCCTAGTGTTTCTTGGTTTGGGGAATACGAATGAGTGCTATGATTAGCTTAAATGAGAATAATGTTAGGGAGATAAATTGATCGCAATTTTATGCTATGTAAAAGTCATGGAATACAACCCCAAGCCCAAATATCAATAGCTTGGGATTCTTTTATGACTCTTCTCTTTTAGTTCAGATAATATAGAATTAAGTCACAACAACAGACTGTCAAAGCTTGATGTTCTTTAAGTCCCTTACATAATACCAGCTAACACCTCAGGATTTTAATTTTGTTTGATTAGGTGTGTGTTCTTCATTGCCAAAGAAGACCATACCATCAGAGATATGATGACATGACTTGCACTTGACTTTGTTTTGAGTGAGGGAGGGCTGTGCAGGTCACCAGCCTCACTTCTCCTCCAGAGTTATCTGAATCCAGTGACCAGATATTCATCAAGATGACTGGAGATGAGCCAAGATGAGGCAATTGGGGTTAAGTGACTTGCCCAAGGTCACACAGCTAGTGAGTGTTAAGTGTCTGAGGTGAGATTTGAACTCAGGTCCTCCTGACTCCTGCACTGGTCTCTATGCACCAGACCACCTAGTTGCCCCAATTTTGTTTGCTATAAACTAAGTGATACGTTATGGTGATAAGAACAATTAGGGTCATAAAATAGCACTAATACTGTCAACACAAATGACTGAAAAAGTGGGAAAATCTGAGCAACACAAATGATTATCCAAAGCACTCAGGATGAGATATGCTACTCATCTCCAGTTAGAATAGAGTGTAGATTTAGGCAGATTATTTTTTTGGAAAAGTGATAGTATATAATACTTCATTTAACAAAACTAAAAGCAGGCACTTTACCATTAAGGAAGTCCTACCTAGGACTTACCCCAGTAGCCAAGTCAATATACTTTGCAAGAGACTTGCAAAAAAATGGAAAGGTAACGTTTTCTGATGAGTAGTAAGGGGAATTAATATAGAGGGAAAAAATAAACTCTTAACCCTGAAGTAGAAAGAAGCTAGGTTGGCACAGTAGATAGAGTGCTAGGTCTGGAATCAGGAAGACTCATCTTCCTGGGTTCAAATCTAGCCTCAGACACTAGCTGTATGATCCACTTAACCCTACTTGCCTCAGTTTCCTCATCTGTAAAATGAGCTGGAAAAGGAAATGGCAAACCACTCCAGAATCTTTGCCAAGAGAATCCCAAATGGGGTAACAGAGAATCATATATGATTGAAAAACAATTAAACAACACAAGAAAGCAGAAAGCACTACAAAAATTGTAAAAAAAAATGACAAGTATTTAAAAAGAATCTTTTCTTTAGAAATATAATCAGAATATGTATTCTATATATTGTGTATTCTCATATATATATATATATATATATATATATACATATATATATATATATAGTTGTTATTGTTCAGTTGATTAAGTTCTATCCAATTCTTTGCAACCCCATATGGGGTTTTCTTGGCAAAGATATTGGGGTGGTTTGCTATTTCCTGCTCCAACTCATTTTACACATGAAGAAACTAAGGGAAACAGGGTTAAGTGACTTCCTCAGGGTGAGTATCTGAGGCCAGATTTGAACTCAGGAAGATTAGTCTTCCAGACTCCAGGCCTGGTACACTATCCCCTGTGTCACCTACCTGCCCAATTCTCTCTATATTATATGTAAATACAAAAGAAATGGTAGATAATCAGAAGAAGATAAAATAAGGAATCTTGTTATATGTTCAGTTTTAGAGACATACTGATATAATCACAAAACTTCCCCCTCAACACACACACACGCAATGTGGGGAGTCAATATTAAAATCAATATTGATGCGGAACTCTGGTTCAGGCTCTAGTTACCTGCCTCTATGTGGGAAAGCAAATGGGGCACTGGGCCTGGAGTCACTAAGACATGAATCCAGATTCAGTTTCAGACACTTTACCAACTATATGACTTTGAGTCAGTCACATAACTACTTCTTGCCTCAATTTCCCCATGTGTAAAATGGGGATAATTGTAGCACTCATCCCAGGGTTTTGTGAGGATTAAATGAGAGAGAATTTGTAAGTGGTTTATAAACATTAAAATTATTCAAGACTACTCATTAATTGATTGATACAAGTTAGACTCCAGAGAGTCTTTAGAGATCATTTATTTCAGTCCTTCACTTTGAAGCTGAAGAAACCCAGGAGGCTGAGAAAGAAGTGAATTTCTCAAGGTCATACAAATGGATGGTTCAGAATACAGAGCTGAAGCTTTTTCTACTACAGCAAGCTGACTATCTCCTATGGGGCCCAGCTACTTATTATGTCACAAATTGGCATGTTCTCTGACTGTCCTTACCTTATCCAGAGGCAAAATTACAAAGTAGCTCAAGACGGCGTGTTCTGTGTTGGCAAAACTGATTTTCTATAAAGGATCTGGTCACCAGTCATTTATATCCCAGAATGAATTAGACTGTCACTGTGGGACAAAATTCTCTGAACTATTTCCATTTTCAAGCCTCATCTAGTAACTTGGAATAAAAAACTTTGACTCATATGTGAGATGTCCCAAAAGTATAAGTGCAATCCTAAACTTAAAACCAAGACTTCAGACATCCCATCTCTCTCTTTTTTGCACCCTTCACCCACCACCTTTTTATTTGTTTATATTACATAGCCTGTTACTAACACTGTCAATAGAATGTAATTACTCGAAGGCATACATTATTACTTTTGAATTAGCAGCACCTACAGCAAAGGTATGTATACAGTAGCTGTTTGTAGAAAAAATTTCTCAAGTTACTTGGATCCATTTTCTTTTGATAGATCCATTTCCTTTGACACTGTTTAGGTACCCATTCTCATTCAGAGTAAGTCATGCTAGGTTCGGTAACAATTGACTTTGCCCTTGGTGAAGATTTCTCCAAAATATTTTTTTCCATGTAGCAAATGGATTACACAAATCTTTACCAGTTCTAATTTTTTTTATCTTTGTAGACCAATTTGTCATTATTAAGAGAAGGCTCAAGAGCAATTGAGTTCTTGACTGATCCTCTGAACTCTCTGCCTTTTTTCTCCGTGATACTTCTGTAATCCAATTAATGATGTCAAAATCATATAGATATAGGAACCATGGGGGCTCCATCTTAATTTAGAAAACCATAAATTAACCTAATCTATGTTTTATGGGTTAGGTGAGGAAGTACTTGTCCTGAAGTCAGGAAGACCTGAGTTCAAATCTTACCTCAGATACTTACAAACTGTGTGAACCTGGGCAAGTCACTTAACCTCCATTTGCCTTAATCCACTGGAGAAGAAAATAGCAAACCAATCTAGTATCTTTGCCAAGGAAATCTCCTGGGCAGTATGGTCTGTAAGGTCATAAAGAGTTGGATGTGACTGAGCAACTAAACAACAGAAATGACTGATCTTATTTTTATTTATTTCAGTTAAATTTTAATCTCATTCTGAGGTACTCCTGAGTGACATCTCAATTCTAATGTATGCTGGCTCCCTAGGGTAATCAGCCACACTCCCATAATATCTGCCTACTACTCACCCTTTTGGTTTTTATTTTAATCTTAAATAATCTTCTTAGTTCACATGCTGAAAGGGATAAATAAGATTTTCATTCCCTCTTTTTTTTCACCAGAAAGTTGTCAGACCAACTCATGATGTATAGATGCACAACACTAATTTCTGGAAAGCAAGAGGTGTGTGGGACTACATTCATCTCTGTTAAATGACTATTTTGGAAATTAAAGGCATTTTTCACTCTAGCTCTGACAAAACCTCATTTCTAAGTAGGCTTGTCCCTGGAGTTTGAATTGTGAAAAGAAAGCAGACTGTACCAGGACCTCCTTGGCCATTCTCCCAGGACTCCAGGAGAACTCACTTGACATGTGGTCAGTAATTACACTGCAGAATCCAAAGGGACATTAGAAGAATAAAAATGATGGTGGTTGTGAAAGAGTTTGAATCAGAAGGAAGGGGCCATGAGATGATTAATATGGTCTGTGTTTTGTATTCAAGATCCTCCATAGAGCTGCTACTGAAGACTTAATCGACCTGTTTCCCCCCAAATTTATTCATTTATTTGTTTTTAGTTTTCAACATTCACTTCCATAAATTTAAAATTTTCTCCTCATCCCTTCCCCCTCTCTCCCCAAGACATCATGCAATCTTACATGGGCTTTATACATATATTCCTATTAAATACATTTACACATCAGTCATGTTGCATAGAAGAATTATAACGAATCGGAGAAATCATGAGAAAAATAAAATAAAACACGAGTCATAACAAAAAAGAAAATGGTCTACTCCATTCTGCATTCTGACTCCATGGTTTTCTCTCTGGATGTGGATGGCATTTTGCATCATGGGTCCTTTGAAAATGGGCTGACCCATTTTTGTGGGATGCATTGCCCATGCTCAGAGAGCAGACTCAATCTAGGTACTTGGGCCATGTGGTTGACCACATCCTGATCTTGTAGGAAGACAGCTATTAAATAGGCTGGGTGAGTCTAATCTAAAGGAAATTGGGCATCCTCTACCTCTCTGGTCATTCAAAACAGATAAGATCCCTGGGATGGGCTGTTTAAGGGTCAGATGTTTGTCTGACTATAGGGAAATGAATGTGAAACTAGGACTGGTGCAAGCATGAAGCATAGATAGACTAGGCAGTTGCCTCTGTGGTATAGTTGGAGGCATATCCAAGGGCTGGTTTGCCTAATATCAGTAGCTAGCATTGATAGAGTACTTCAAAGTTTTCAAAGCACTATACATACATTATCTTATTTGTTCTCACCACGACCCTGGGAGATAGGTACTACTATTGTTATGTCCATTTTAGAGGTGGACAGTATACTTTATATAAGGTCACACAACTAGCTAAAAATCTGAGGTCACATTCGAACTCAGGTCTTCCTGAGTTCAGGCCCAGTGGCTCTTTCCACTGCTTCAACTATTGCCTAAATTCTTTATTATCTCTCTACATACGACTCAGTTAGGTGGCTCAGTACATACAGCCTGGAGTCAGGAGGACCTGAGTTCAAATGTGACCTCAGATCTAGCTGTGTGGCCCTTGGCAAACCACATGACTCATCACTTAAACAACAAAAATGACTCAATGATACTAACTGAGATTTAGGAGATCGAATTCAAAGGTTTCCAAATGGTCCTTCCAGGTTTCTCTCTAATTTGTGAAACATATTTTTTGGTATGTCCATGAGTCACCTGTTTGGGCAATTTGATAAGAGAATTGATTCAGGTTAATTCCTTTTCCAAACCTGGGCCCACCAATAATCAAACTTCTTCATCATTGTCAGTTTTAGGACTGCCTGCTGATAATGTCATCATTGCTTTCCATTTGTAACTACATATTTTTTTAGATTCTCTGGGGATGTTTTCCCCATAGTAACTCACCCTTCTCAAAAGCCTCTAACTGCTACCCACTCTCTTGATGAGTCACAGTGTAATGCAATTCATTGCTAGTGGAGCCCTGGAGCATAAAACAGTTATTAGTGAGCCTTGGAAAGGAAGACTCAATACAGTTTGGGATTAAAAACAAAGAATCATTTTACACAGCAGTTTTTCCCAGTACCTCTCAAGTCCATATATGTTTTAAGAAAAATGATCTTGTACTGTACATGGCTTTCACCAAAGAATAGATCTGTCCTGGTTTTGAAGTTTGTTGGGGGCATTTCCCCCTATTTTTGAGGCCCAGAATAGGATTGTGTACATGTGTGTATATATAATATATGTGCATACATAAGCTATATATACACACATACATCTGTATCCATCTAGAGAGAGAGAGGGAAGGAAAAGGGGGCAGGGGGAAAGAGAAAGAGAGAAGAAAGAAATGGAGAAAAGATAGAGAGAGGAGAAGAAGAGAGAGAGACAGAGACAGAGACAGAGAGAGAGAGAGGAAGAGAGAGAGAGAGAGACAGAGAGAGAGACAGAGAGACAGAGACAGAGACAGAGAGAGAGAGAGGATGATCTGCCACATTCCTGGGATTGTGTTTGTCCTTCATTCTCAAAGAGGACCATGACATCAAGATGATGACTTGACTTGCAGTTGACTTTGATTTGAGTGAAGGAGTGCTGTGCAAGGTCACCAGCCTCACTTTCTTCTCCTGAGCCATCTGGATCTAGTGGCCTAATATTCTTCAGGATGACTGGAGAAGGGCCAGGACCCTTGCCCTTTCAGGCTAACTCTTATCACATTCTCATTTTGAGTGAGAAATACCCATTCAATGAATAGACTTCTTTAAGTTACTCAAGGGATGGCCCTTTCAATAAAAAAAAAAAGCAAAAGCAAAATGGGAGGGAAAGACCCTCAGGGCTCCTGGGTAAAAGAGAAACAATTACTATTGAGTTATTACATTTACCCTGTGCTAGGGGGATGGGGACTTGTTGTTCAGTCTAGGAGCTCCAGAGTACATTCTCTGGAAGGAATCCTGTGGAAACATAAGGCTCAGCAGCCAGCCCTGGGTCTCCCTAGGGAACCATATGCAGCATTCAGGAGGAATGAACCAAAAGGTGGAAACAGTAGAGCCAACAGATTTCCAAGGCCGAGTAGAGGAGTTCCTGGATTCGTCATCATCATCATCATCATCATAGCAATATTTATATGATGTTGTAAGGTTTGAAAATATTAGCTCATTTTATTCTCATAACAACAGTGGGAGGTAGGCACTCTTATTGTCCCCATCTTACAGGTGAGGAAATGTAGGCACAGAGACATCAATCACTTTGCCTAGGATCCCACAGCTAATAAGTATTTGAAGTTAAATTAGAACTTATATCCTCCTGACTCCAGACTCAGTGCTCTAGTCACTCAGCTCCCTCAATTTGGCGTTAGAGCCAGTGAATGGCAAGGGATAGAACCACAACGTGAAGAAACAAATTTGGATCTTATAATTTATTGTTACTGTGAGTTATGTGGACTGTGAAGGTCTAGGACTTAAGACATCAACTCCTTAATGACTCTAAAGAATTTTTCCCTTGTAAGGAAGTCTCAACCTCAGTAGTACTTTAATGCTAAAGGATTGTATATGTCCTTGGAATGATTAGGAGTATTGTAAAGATGGGTTTCTTGATTCCAACAGCCCTAACTACTTTTCTTCTGGTAAGACCTCATTCTTGGGGTAGTACTATAACTATGGAGCCATGTACAGATTTCTTTAGGCAGAGAGCTACGTAGACTCTCAAGAGAGAAAAGGAATGTTGTCTTGACTATTCATGTGCTCAGATGCAAGTCATCTCTGTGTTGGATTTTTTGTTGAGTAAGTTAAACCATTCCCTAGTTAATGTATTATTAACCTGAGTGCTTGCATCTCATCTGATGTTCTGTCTTGTTGATGTTAAAGGCCTAAACACTTAAAGACTTAGGAGAGACTGATAGACATCTTCAAATATCTGAATGAATGTCATAGGCACAAGAAATTATACTATTTCTTTGTTTAGCCCAGAAGATATAATCCAAGAATCTAGAACTGATCCAAGTTTCAGAGAGGTAGTTTTCAGCTTGATAACAATTAGAACTATCCGAAAGTGAAATGCATTATCTCTAAAGGTTTCCTTCTGTAGAATTCCTTATGAGAAGGCTGGATAATTGTTGGAAATGTTGTAGTTTTAAAGGGAATTTCTGTCTAGTTCTAGGTCAAACAAAATGAATTTTGAGATCCCTTTCAGTCATTCTAATGATATGATTCTAAGTTCAAAATTAATTGGATAAACAAGGAGGCAAAATTAAATGCTGTAGATAGTGGGACTCAACTACTCAGTTCCAATGATGGCTAGGAAAATAAGATAACACATAGAATCAATAAAACAGTTTCAGTTGGGAAGTGTTCACAAGTTTGAAAGTTTAGCCAGAGAAGAGTAGGTCTCTTAGGTAGTATAGTACTGAGTGGGGGAATAATTAATAGCAAATTTCAATCTCCCAGAATTCCATGAGTTGAAAGTATATGATAGTATCCAAAAAAGGGAATACTAGGAGAGAAAGTATTGCTGGATGGAGGAATGAACCATGTAGGGTGTAGAATCATGAGGACAGAAAAGAGAAAGAGATTCTGAATTTGGTGGGAAAGAGGTCTCACACTAAGGGTAAGAACATGGAGGGAGAGTATAACAGGTGGGGGCAATAGCAGCAATGAATGATGGAACAGACCCCAGTGAATAGGCAGCTCATCTTGGAGAAGGAGTACAGAATCTTTTCTTGTCATGGGACCAATCTTCACAGTATACTCAGACTGTTGGAACTTCTGTATTGATGCTGTGTTTGTTCCTTGCTATATTGGTCTTGTTACATTTATGTATTTATCTGTTTTTATGAATGTTTTTATGGGAAAAGGTTTATTAGTTGCTTTGGGTGCAAAGAGGTGAGCTGGCTTAATTGTGAAATTTATAACATTATACATTTCAATCCAGAAAGAATGTTGGAGTCCATCTATTTCAACTCTCTCATTTAACAGGAAGCTACTTGATCTTAGACATGAACTAACAGCTTTGTGACCCTGGGCAAGTCACTTAGCTTCTCCGTGCCTCAGTTTCCTCATCTGTAAATTGGGGATAATAATAGATGGCACCCCCCTTCCAGGGTTATTGTAAGAATCAAATGAGATAATATCTCAATTGTATGCGTGTAATTTGTATATATGTATGTCACATATGTAAAACATGTTACAAACAGTAAAACACTATATCACAAGTGGTAGCTATCTTGAGATTAGCTAATTAAGTACTAACTATGAACCAAACACTGTACTAAGCACAGATGATAAGAATATAAGCCAACAAGTCAACCCCTCCTAATGAGAGAAGATATATCCACAGATAAAGGGGAGCTGGAAAGTAGAATGGGCAAGGCAATTGGAAGAGAAGTCTGGAGAATGAATTGAGGTTTGAGCAGGGGGATACTGGTGCATGTTTAACAACTGGATCTCTGAAAAAAATATGTACATGGGAGTCATTTTAAAGTTTAATCAGCATTATCAATATTTTCTCCATCACATTCATGTCTAGAAGTGAATAAAACATTAAACTAAGTCTTGATTTGCAGCATATGCCAATTTCCAAGGTATAAATGTTCTCATTGAAAATGTAACATCCAGTTCTGTAGAGCCATGACACACAACGTTTGTGTATGAGGGAGGAGAAACATGATTGAAGCTCTTTGTAGCTAGCGTTCTGAGCAAGGGAGTCACTTGTCAGGGGAGTGGTAATTCAAGCCAGAAATTTCATCGAGCTAGGGAGATGACTGGCAAAGAGGAGAATAAGAAATCTGGGGAGTGAGTCAAGTCTTGAGTGAAGTCAGGAAACTTACATCAGAGATTCATTCAAGGTCACAGAAGTAATGAGTGACAAATGTGAAATTTGAACCGATATCCTATAAATTCAATGCTACTTTTCTACTGTTTCACACTGTCTCTTGTGTCAGAGGGTCCCCAAAGGACAGAGAGATCTTTATAAGACTCTAGTCATAAGAGAGTACTAATCCCTGAAAATCCAAAGATGCAGAACTGTGAGTCCAAGGTAGAAATTCATCATTATAGGAGAGGGTTTAACACAAGACAGACAGATTACCTTCCGTTACTGTTATGGCCTCAACTCCCTTTTGATACTTAAAAGTTTCTTTTTCTTTAATTTTAAAATATGAACTTAAGTATAAAAAGATGAAAAAGAACACTTCCATGTAAACAATACAACATGAAAAGAAGAGTTAATATAAAACCATGAGTTTCCATTTCAGGTGTTTACTTTGGTTTTTTAACTTTCTAATAAATATTACACATTGTTTTCGAAGCTTCCCTGCTTTTCTGTGCTTCCTTTTAAGTACTTTTTCTTCTCTGCTGTGCACTTTTTATTATTTTTTCTCCCTCCCTCCCCACCCTGCTCTAGAGAAGGCTACAATTAAACACATAGATATGTAGATAGATGAATATACATACATATATATATATATACACACATACACAATGCATATAGATAGATAGATAGAGATCTGTGTTTAATTGTAGCCTTTTCTAGGTTTGGGTGGGGAGGGAGGAAAATTTTTTATGTAAATATATATAATAACTAAATAATATGTATGTAAATATGCTTTGAGTTTCTTGACCCCTGCCTGGGGCTTTACAAATCTTGGAACGTTGATGTTAGAAAATGGCATTTCTCAAACTGGAAACTGACTTCCACAAACTATCCAAGGGGATTCTCTTCCAAAGATCCTGCAGGACCTTGCAGGCCCTCACGGTGCAGCCAAAGGAATGCTTGATTTAAGTGTTTGAATCCCCGCTATCTGTGTGACTTTAAGCAAGGTTTCTCTCTATGAGCCTCAGTTTTCTTATCTGTAAAATGAGGTAGGTCCTCATGTATGTAGGAGGTCCATAAGGTCAAAACTATTTTCATGATAATGGTAGGATGTTTTAATTTCTATAATGGAAAATATAGACAGATATAGCCCCCAGCTAGGTGATATAATGTGTAGGATATCAGGCTTGGAGTCAGGGAGACTCATCTTTCCGAGTTCAAATATGGCCTCAGACTTACTAGCTGTGTGATCCTGCACAAGTCACTCCATCCTATTTGCCTCAGTTTCCTCATGAGTAAAATGAGCTGGAAAAGGAAATAGCAAACCACTCTGGTATCTCTGCCAAGAACACCCCAAATGGGGTCATGAAGAGTCAGACAATACTTAAACATGATTAAACAGTAACCTACATAAACAAAAATTCTTTGTGATGGGGATCCTTGTTGATTTTTTTAGAGTATGAAAAAGTTCTGAGATCAAAAAGTTTGAAAACTGCTGGATTAGATGATCTCCAAAGTTCCTTCTAACCTTAAATCCTATTTCTATGACTTTTTCAGTGGCAGCTAGATGATACAAGGAATACGGCAGTGGGACCAGAGTCAGGAAGAACTGAGTTGAAATCTGGTCTTAAACACTTATTAGTTGTGTGACCCTGGGCAGGTCACTTAACTGCTACATGGCTCAGTAAATCATCTATAAAATGGTAACACATTGGAGAAGAAAATAGATACTCCAGTATCTTTACCAAGAAAACCCCATGGACAAAGTCTATGGAGTCACATAGATTTGAACATGACTGAATGATGAAACCACAACAAAAACATCTTTTTCCTTCTCTCCAGTACTTTTCTTCTACAGCATCATGCTCAGTTAGTTATTGCCAGTACCAGAGCTATTGCTACAGTGTATATGACACAGCTGGGTAGTACAGTGAGTAGTGCACTGGACATAAAGCCAAGAATACTTCAGTACAAATATTGCCTCAGACACTTACTAGATGTGTGATCTTGAACTAGTTCTATGACTCAGTTTCCTCATCTGAAAAAATAAAAGGGTACTTGATTTTGATGGCTACTAACATCCCTTCCAGTCCTAAATCTATGACAAATTTTATATGGGTAAATACGTTAAAGGTATACAGTCTTATTACTTCAAACAGATTAATGGGCTTCATCATATTTGCTTTGTTCTTAACACTTCCAAACTGGATCTCCCCCAGACCAGCTGGCTTATTCTTGTGGAATAACCCCTCAGGTCATTCAGCCTTTCTGTTCTCAGCTCCAAGTCCCCCTCTCAATTTCAGGTGTAAATTGAAATCCCCAGAATCCTAATTTAGTGTTTCAGTCCTCCCCTGAATTCTGCCCAGTGTCTATATATTAAATCTGCCTGCTTGAACAAATCACTGTAAGCATCTGCTCTTTGCTTGCAAGAATTTTCCAGCTGACTCACTCCTGGTCAGTTAAGGTGCACTTGGTTGTCCTTGTAGTATTCATCTATATCAAATCATCTTACAGGCTGATTCAGTTCCTCTAGAAGATTTCTTTTTCTCTTCATCTTTGTCCCCTCACTCTCCAATTATTGCTCACACATCTGTATCACCCCGGTTCTCTGGTCTCTGCTTTTCAAATAATTCTTGTTTTGTGAATTTTTTAAAAAAATTGAATATATACAACATTCACTACCCCATCTTGACTGAAATACATCCAGATTTGCTTGTATTTCCGGGAGGGTGGTTACCATGTAATGGTTGCCATCACTGTCTCTGTTCTGTGCCTCACTACCAACGGGCTCCCTGGCTTGGTTGATCTGGTCATCACAGCCATCTGAACTCTTCATGCTTATCATTATAAACTGAGTTGAGCAGGCAGTGATCCTAATCACTTGTTAATATGGAAGAAGAAAATTGATTGGCTGCGTTGGTCCAGACATGTTGCCTGTGTAGACACAGAATTAACAAGATTGGATCTACACATAAGAGATTTGTACTCTAACTAAACTGCACTACTCTCAGTCCTTGAACATTTGCTGTGCTCTTACTATTACCTGTTCCTGGAATACCCTATTTTTCTTCTCCCTCTTCCTTCCTCAACTATGGAATTTCAACCCATTCTTTAAAGGTTAACTCCAATGTCACTGTATCCATAAAACCTTTCTTGACTTCAAAGGGCATTGTGTTTTGTAACTCTGTTGCATTTATCATAAAACATGTCCACCACAGTCATCTGTGTTACTTTCTTTCTCTATACTAGAGCATTATCTCCTTGAGGGCAGGGATATGGTATCCATGTCTTATAGCTAAACCTTGGTTAGTACTATTTCACCCCACAGGTATGGTAGGCAATGAATAGTTTGCTATTTTTTTGAGGTTCCCTGAGAATACAAAGTATTTGACATATGACTTCACTTATATTTGCTGATAAGAGCTATTTGTAGAGTGACTAATATGCTAAATTCTTTGGTATAAGTTTCCACATTGATGAGATCCACATTGATATAAAGCATTAATTAAACCTTGCAGAAAAAAAGTATATGAAATTCACGTATTCACTTGACTATGACATGTAGTTGGCTAGGTGTTCCATTTAGTTAGTTTGTCAATACTTACAATCTATATTGACACTATGATGCACGGTAATCTGGGTCCAGATTTGAACAGGGGGGAAGCATCTGGAAATCTGCTTAATGTTTTTAATTATCTGAAGCCTCCTACTGCTGCCAAAGCCCATTTCATTGATCAGTCAAACAATCAATCAATATTAATTAAGCATCTACTAAGTGTTAGACACTGTGCTAAGTACTGGAGACAAAAAGAGATAAAAGACAGTCCTTGTCCTTGGGGAGCTTATTGTCTAATGGAGGATACAACAAGTAAATATATACAAACAAGCTATATAAAGGGCAAATAGGAAAGAATTAACAGACACCAATATTCTCTTCAAGAAAACTGAATGGATGAAAATTGTGGAACAGCATGATTTCAGAAAAAATGAAATGGTAAAAGGCAATTAGGTGGTGGGTACAAGGAGGCTACAGTGTGCTACCTATGATTACACTCATTCACTCATCAACCATTCATTAAGTGCCTATGATGTGGCAGGAACCATGCTAAGTGTTAGGGATACCAAGACAGAAAAATGAAATGATCCCTGTCCTCAAAGGCTTATGTTCTTCTGTTCATTAAAAGTGGGGGGTGGGGATTATATTTGTGTGTATATACACACACACACACTCACTCACACATACATACATATACACAAAATACATACAAAATAATTTCCAGGGTAAGGGAATGAGGGCCCTCACAACTGGTGAGATTAGTATAGGTTTTCTGTAGGAAATCAGTCAAGGAGTATTTATTATGGGCTTACTATGTGCTAAGAGTTTGGAATTCAAGGAAAGGGAAGAACAGTTCCTATCCAGAAGGAGCTCACATTCTAATGAGGGAGATAAATCTGTAGACAACTACGCACATACAGTATGTAATATATACTGAATAGGTGGAAGGCGATCTCCTAGGAGAGGTCAAGAGCAGCCGGGGGAACTGGGAAAGGTTTCCTGCAGAAGGTGCTATTTGAGCTGAGCTCTAAAGGAATCTAGGGGAAGCTAAGAGGCAGAAATGAGGTGGAAAAACATTCAAGACATGAACAAGAGTCAATAATAGAAAGACATGGAGATGGCAATGGGATGCCATGCATAAGGAACAGCAAATAGGCCAGTGTTGCTGGTTGGTAGGGAGACTCCTCTTTAGAGGAGACTACAATATAAGAAGATGGAAAGGTAGGAAGAGGCAAGTTTATGAAGAACTTTAAATGCCAAATAACAGAGTTGATACTTAACTCTACAGGCAATAGGAGTCACAGGGATTTTTTGAGTAGGAGATGACATGATCAGATCTATGATTGAGAAAAAAAATCACCTTGGCAGCTGAATGGAAGTTAAATTGGAGCAGGGAGAAAGGAGTCATCAAGACCACCCAGAAGGCTATTGCAATAGTGCAGCCAGCTGTGGCTGTATGAATAGAGAAGACAGGACAGGATAGATATGAGAGATATTTTTGGAGGCAGAGATGGTATGATCTTCAAATGGACTATGTGGCGTGAATGAGAGTGTGGAGTCTAGGACAACATTGAAGTTGAGAGCCTGGGTAAATGGGAAGATTGTGGAGGATATAGGGAAAAAGGGATTATTTTTTGAGGGAGGAAATAATGAGCTCTGCTTTGGACATGTTGAATATGAGATGCACTTCAGCTGAGCTTTGCAGAGGAATCTAGGGAGTTTATGTAGCAAAGATAAAGGAGAAAATTCCAGGCATGGGGAACAGCATGTGCAATTGCAAGGAGATCCAAGATAGGAGATGGAATATTTTGTACAAAAAAATAGTGAGTAAGTAGAGTGTATGAAAGAGAATAATGTGCAATATATCTGGAAAGGTAGACTGGTATCAGATTACGAAAGGTTTTAAAAGCAAGTGGAGTTTCTATTATCAAGCCAACTTAAGGACCCTGGCCTTAAGGAGCAGATATTATCTCTAAGGCTAAATCTCCAACAGGGTAAATTTCTCTCTTTGGTTTATGGTCCCCACTGGTAGTTAATCCAGGATTATCTCTAAAATAAAGCTAGTGTATAGGGGAACCTGTGACTTTGAGGCCACATATGGCCCTCTAGGTCCTCAAGTGAGGTTCGTAGACTGAATCCAAACTTCACAGAACAAATCCCCTTAATAAAAGGATTTTTTCTGTAAAACTTGGACTCAGTCAAAAGGCTGCATCTAAGGACCTAGAGGGCCACAGGTGGCCTTGAGATCTTAAGTTTCCCACCCCTAGTCTAGGTTTTCCTACATATGGTAACAGGGTCTTTCCTACTCCAACACAGACATTCAGTGTTGTAAAAGCAAGCACACAAGCATACAGAGGAGGGCCTGCTATCCCAGGTTCTTAGATCTGCATTTCTAAAAGGAAAGCAACTTTTGAGGAGTCAGCAATCACTTTAATCCAGCACATATATATATATATATATATCATTCGCTTAGTTCAGGGGAAAAATGTCAGAGAAAATACAGAGAAACAGAGATTAACCAGCAGACAGGGTTTCCAACTGTCTGACCATATATCACAAATCAACAGACAGGTAACTAACTGTCTGACCACAGTTAGCAGGGAGAAGCACCAACATGTGGATTTTCAAAGTCAGGGGGCTCCTTAGAGGCTTCCCAGAGTCTCATCTGGCCAAACACTTCCAAGGAGTAAACCCCCAGATAAAACCTCACCTCAGAGGATTAATACACTTTTCAGAGCCAGAGGACATCACAAACCTTGAGAACCAGGGCCTCATTCACCAAAGGTGTGGGCCTTCCTACAAATCTCCCCTAAAATCAAACTCCCCTTAATGGGTAGGCCTATTTATGGGTGGGAAAGATCTTTGATCTCATTAGCATTACAAGTGTACAATATATATTGAGTACCAGGTATGGGACAACCCATATTCCATCCCACAGTAAGTAGGGTGTGAAGGATTCATAGGAACTTGTGAACAAATACAGAAACATAAAACACTCAAATTATTTCTTATTAGCTCTTCCTGGAAGAGAACTAGATTTGGGGGTGCTCTCAGCATAATCACCTGTCATGAGGGTAAATCCATTCTAGGAGTTCCTCTAAGACTTCTAGTGGTACCCTTGGGTGTAGATGCAACCTCAGCGGGTTGAGTGGGAAGTATATCTACTACTATATCTACCTCATTCTATGCTTCCAGTGCCTACCATGTGGGTCAGGCTAGTTTTTCCTTAAATAGCAATGAAATCAATGCTTGATTAATACAGAACACTAAAGACTCAGCTACTGACCAAGCTTCTTGCTTGCCTGAATATTAAAAAAAGTCAAAGAAGCTCTGGCTATTTTTTGTTTTGACAAGTAGAGCACCATGGACAGCACAGAAGCAGGGGAGTGCTGCTCAACTGAATCAAGGTTGTATTCTCACTGGGTATCTTTGCTCTGAATATCTTTCCCTAGCTTTGGCTAAGTGAACCTCCTTTTATTAATGGTTACTTCTTCTCTAAGTATCTCCATAGAGGGGGATGTCCAAATTGACTAACATGGAGATACCTTGCTCCCTGGAGGATACCTGATCCTAGGTATCAATGGATACCTGCTTCTATTGATCTTATGAGTGGGAGCAAGCTCCTTTTCAAGTTCCTTTATACCTCATTTTATTCTAATTTTGAATCTGAGGAACTATTCTTGGCCTACTCAGATCTGGCTTACTACAGAAGTAAACATAATTCAGAACTTCCTGAACAAGCAAACCCCTTCTATCTGAATAACTCACTAGCTTTGCTCACCGGGTAGCTTAATAACAACAATGTGGACTAGTCCTTTCTTCCTCTAAGGAGCATGCTGCATCAGGGAATCTTTTCTTTCTAGAAATTCTGATTCCCTAAATCTTAAAATTAGGACTTAACAAACTTGGGGTGCTCCATGAGCCTAAATAAACCTAAAGCTTATTCTGTCCAGAAAAATCTCCTTTCTCTGGCTAGAAGCTAAATTCTGGCTTCCTGCTAATTATGGTATTCAAAGCCATCCCTTCTAGTATAGAGGAGATTTAGGTTCAGGAACAGTGTCCTTGAACTTCCTTCTCAGGCCACATGCAAGCACACTGCCACATGCTTTGGTTTTAAGTCACCATTACTATTCCTGCAATGGGGAAAAGGAGAGGGCAAAGTCTCTTCTCTCTATCTTGCTTTACTCTGGAAGAAGGTGTAGGGAAGAAAAAAAGATGAGGAGAAGCTCTAGGGAGTGAGAAGAATGATATAAACTAGATAGACTGGCTGTGCAGTGAAAATGAGAGTCAAAACATGAAGGGCCAAACTAGTTCATTATTAACTGAAATACTAAAATTATGAGAAAAAAGTCTTCAACACACTGGTCGGATTCTCTAAGCAGAGGTGTCCAACTCTCTGTCATGGACCACATGACTTCCAAGTACACAGAAACTAGATTAAAATGTAATTGGGAAATACTTAACAAAATACATACAAGTACAACAAAACATAGAGAATGTTAGTTTGTGATTTTCTCATTCAAAAGGTAGTCTACAGGGATCAGTTTCTAACTGAGTTTGACATGGCTGCTCTAAAGAGATTTATGGAATAATATGTACAAAAGTTGCATATGATAAGATGGCACAGAGAAATTATGTTGTGCACAAGAGGAGAGACACCCAGGTAAGTAAAATCATGGATCCATCAAATTATCTTGGTACATATCACAAATGCCACCATAATAATCACTATTACTCTGAAAATTTCCATAAAACAAAAATATCCTCCAAATTCTATCCATTTGCAATAGACAATATTCAATCAGCAAAGATTTCATAAGTGCCATCTATATACAAGACCCTAATTCAAGAATTGTGAAAAATTGAGATACTTCCTTGGAGAAATTAATAGTGGACCACAGGTTTATAACTTAGAGCTAGTAAGGACCTTTGAGGCCATATCGTCTGAAACCTTCAATTTTCAGATGATGGAACTGAGAGTTAGACAAGTTAAATGACTTACCCAGTGTCATTCAGGTGGCAGAACTGAGATAAGAACTCAGCTCTGGTGACTCAAAAGTTCAACATTCTTTCCATTAAAACCATGCTGCCTCTGTTGGAATGTGATCACATTTAAAGAGCAAATCTCTTGAGAGCTATTTCAGCAGCTGACTAATTGTGTTCCGTCCAAAAATTCTCGAACAATTAGCTACCAAACAACCTCTCAGAAATAGATTCTCTCCAGCTTTCAAAGCTGGATAATAGCCAATAATTTTCAGTCAGATGGGCACAGTTTGACCAAAAGAAACTTTAGACCTATTTCCATACCGCCCCATACTCCTTCCTCCTTAGTCTTAGGGAGACAGGAGAATTCTTCTCATGCCTGAGTAAACTCTAGTTATAAGTTTTATAGAGCACTGATGTCAAATAATTCATTATGGATGGATTATAGGGAAATATAATATGCCTGATGATATGAACAGTACAAATTGGTATAAGGAATAGGATATACATTGGACTTTTAGTGATAGCATTCTTGGAAATTTAGTGTTTTCATAGAATCATTGACTTAGAACAAAAGGTGACCAAAATCCTTACTTTGCATATGAGACACAGAGAGATTAAGTAACTTGCCTAAGGCTGTGCATTAGACCTTCATTGCCCAAGAAGACCAAGCCATCAGAGAAATAATGACATGACTTGCACTTGACTTTGAGTGAGAGAGGGCTGTGCAGGTCACCAGCCTCACTTCTCCTCCAGAGCCATCTGAATCTAGTGACCAGATATTCATCAGGATGGCTGGAGATGACCCAGGATGAGGCAATTGGAGTTCAGTGACTTGCCCAAGGTCACACAACTGGTGAGTGTCAAGTGTCTGAGGTGAGATTTGAACTCAGGTTCTCCTGACTCCTGCACTGGTGCTCTATCCACTGCACCACCTAGCTGCCTAGAGTTACATACCTTGTATGTGTCAGAATTGGAATCTGAGCCTGAGTTTTCCTGGAATATCAGTGGTCTATTCACTATACTATATAAATAAGCACACTGTGAAATGGTGAAAACTGGTTTGATTGGTATGACCTCAGCCCTCCATGATGCATGTATGTTAAAGGATAATAAACCTAGAGACTATGCATTACCTCTCTTTCCTCAACTCCCAGCCTCTTGCTGGATGGCACAATTAGAATTAACTTTCCTGCACTCTGGCTCTTCATTCTTTCATTCCTTATTAGGTAATTTTGAAAATACTCTCATTTCACTAGCCCTGATGATACTATCTTCATCTATAGATGACATGGCAATCTTCTGTTGATTCTAGTCATCTTTTTGTTTAAACCCTGATCTAAGATCAAGCTTTGAGGGGCTCTGAGCTTTTTTGACTGGAGTGCAAAAGCTGTTGCCAGATTCCATGTCTGAAAGTCATTCCACTGTGTACTGCCCTTGGCCAAGGAAAACTCTGAGATTTTCCCTGTTGGCATCTGTTTTATTTCTTCCTCTTTGAGGAGTAAACAAATTTTCTTAACTGCTTTTTTAAGGTAGTTCTGATGTTTTTCCTTCAAACTCTCCTGAACTGCATATATATAATATTTTCCCTTTAGGTATATGTGCCTTGCATCATTACTGGAAGAATTGTATTATTAAAAAGGCAGGTCCCTGTTTCAGGAGGAGCTTGGGGTCATTCAATGGCTGCACAATTTCCCAAAACAAGGCAACTTGCCCTTCTCTTTTCCTTCAATTCTGGGTCCAGCTCATTGGACATCTTTATTGTCTATTTCCTATGTATGTACTGATGGACCAACTCTATGGGTTGTCCATCCACTTGCATATCACATTCTAGACAGTTTTCATCTACTTGATTTTTCCTGAATGACCAGTTACTGAACTGAACTGAATTCTTACAAGCGATTATGGGCCCCATTTTGGAGGTTCTGCCATGTCTTTGGACTTGATACAATCAGAACAATGTTGTTGAGAACAAACAGCATCTGGTGGGCCTTACTAGCTATAGGGAAATGCTATACATTTTCCCATAGGAGGATGCTATACATCCTCCATGATGGTGGCAAATTGCTTCAGCAAGTTTAAGTGTTCCTGTTTTATGTTTTACTTGATATTAAGAACCAGAGAGTTGTCAAAGTTATCTCTGCTACCATGTCTTTGAAGGAATCTCATATGATATTTGCATATATTTACATATACTTGGAGACATCTAGTTTGGGGAGAGCTTTTAAAGTGCCATTTAAACTCTAACTAATTAAATACTTTAAAAAACAACCAATAAACAATAAGAACAATGACAATGTTTTGGAATATTCTTTGTGAAAGCCTGCCAAGAGGATGGTTGAACATATGCTGAAGGGAGAGAAGAGGGAGCAGAAAGGTACTATAGAAAGCATTGAAGACGTTACCTCCTTTATACAATTTTGCCCTGGAAAAATTGGGCAACTCACTCTCCAAGAACAAAATCTATGCCTTGAGTTATTTTTCATTCAAAAGTGGGATTATATTTTGACTGATCCACCCAAACCTTCCACTCCTGGTCTAGTTTTAACCAATGGTGCAGATTTTGGAGGCAGGTAACCAGAGTGAGGAGAGCCTGTTTTCTGGGAAAGAGGAATCTGGAGATTGTACCTATGCATGATTTGACCTCATTAAGGCCATGCAATCATAGATAGTTAAGCTAGAGAGGTTCTTAAAGATGACACCAACCAACTTCTTTATTTGCAGATGAGGAAACTAACATACTTAAATTTTAAGTGGTTTGTTTGAAGTCACATATATAGCTGCTGGCAGAGCTCATACTATGACTATGTGAATCCTTATACAATGGGGTTGCTATAAGAGTCAACTTTCAAGGATGAGCTTTTTTTTTGTACAATGCAAAATAGAAAGGAACATTCTATTTTTAAGGTGATGGGGACATGTTATCTGTTTTCATGTGCTTGTTTTTCCCCCTTGGTTAAAGAGAGAAAGTTAGATAGGAAATCATTGCATAGTGTTCAGAACTTGGGATGTGATAGCCCTTCTGTATTCTGCTCAGGGAAGACCCTGTCTGTTGGAGGGTATTCATTCTGGGTACTACATAGCAGGAAGGTCATTGATAAGTTGGAGGGTGGCTATAGGAGATCAACTAAATCAACTGAAGTGTGGCATTTAGAAAGAATTTGAGAGACATGATTTCTGGTAATTTAATCATTTTATTAATAAGACCAGCATGTTTATTAATAAAAGGATGGTCATTTGGACATCTCTTTTAGACCAAAGATCCCTCATGGCAGTGGGCTCTTGGAAGAGTTGGTGTTCCTCAGGATGTCAGTAAACTATGATTGGTTAATAATTAGTAAGAAAATGAATATTACAATAAGAGGGTGGGCTATATTAGAATGAGGGTCTTAGGATAGGTTATTTGGATCACTCAAATATCAGACAAAGAGACTTATAAATTTCCATATCATCTGTCTGACAAAAGGGAGAATCCACATTTCCCCAGACCTGTCTGAGCAAACACAATAAGCAGAAATGCATCCATTAGCCCAAACTCAGAATTTCTTTCACTCTCTGATTAGATGTTGACCTGGGTAATTCTTTAAGAGAGATTTCTCATGCTGGTTGGTTTCTGGATAAGGAATTAGAATAGGGAAAAAATCTTGTCCTAATACAATAATTAGTTATTAATATGAGAGAAATAATCATTTCTCACAAAAAGAACTGGGAATATTCAGCATGGAAAAGATGCCTCATTTACTGAGAATATCATAGTTGTCTCTAAGCATTTGAAGGGCTGTCATGTAAAAGGAATTGGTGGTGTTCTATTTGGCCCCAGAGGACTGAAGTAGGGGCAATGGTGCAGGTTGAAGAGAGAAGCAGATTATGTGTGTTTGAGTGTGTGTGTGTGTGTTCATACATTTATAGATAGATAAAATAGATGTAGATATATACATCCATATCTTTATCTCTATAGAAATTATTTCTCTATAATACTTCCAGGCAATATATGTGTGTGTATGTTTCGTGCTAATTAGAGCTATCCAAAAGTGGAATTTACTGCTTCCAAAAGTAGACAACTTCCCTGGAGGTATTTAAGCAAAGGCTGGGTGATAACTTGCTGGTTATATTGTAAGGAGAATTTTGTTTGGGAATAGGTTGAACTAGATGGATTTTGTGAGAAATATGCTCACTCAAAACAAAGAGCAATGCTCACTGTGAAGCCAGGAAAGTTCTCGTTTTATTTCAGCCAATTTTCTACATTTCTAGTGAATAGGTCTCTCCCTGATGGAGAAGATGTTTGCTCAGACAATGCAACACTTTTTATGCTGTTCCCAGTTCGAATTTCCCATCTTACTCTCCATTGGCTAGATACAGCCTCCTGAACTTCCCACATCATATTCTCCTCCCTGATAGGTTTCCCTTCAAACAGCTCATTAAGCGTGGGTGCAACCTTCTGACCTTTTTCCTGATCAGAAGCCTGATTGTGCTAGGTCACAACTCTGATTAGAACCAGTCACCTCTGACCTACATTCTGCATCATTCAAAGCTGGGAGGAGTTTTAAATCTGTGGAAACAGAATTCCTCCTTTTGTTTCCAACAATTTTGAAGCCCCGTTAAACTCAGATTCTATGACTTCCCTCTCCCCCACTCTACCTGGTTTCTTTCCATTAGTCCTGAGTTACACCATTAAATGTATGCACTGTTTCCTATGTCACTGTTTTCTTAATACCCTTCTCTCAGGAGCTGCTAGGGACTCAAAACCAACATTTATAAATAAAAAAATTATATAAGTTTTCTTTGACAGCATCCATGAGCACTGGATGTGGTGTGTGAGAAGTTTTGATTTCTCATTAGGACCAAATATCTTACAAATTAAGAATGAGGAGATTATTCCTAGAAGAGAAAGAAGGTCCAAGTGTTTTGTAGGCTATAGACATTTGGGTTAGAGATACCACATTTTATGTGATAGGTGTATCCTTGTTTAGTTGTGTCTAAAGGAAATTTTTGTAAATCTAATAATATTTTAAATGTATAAGGAGAGAGATATTTTAAAAGGAATTGTGAGTTAAATCCTTTAGTAAAGTGAATTTTTTAATTGGTTAATCGCATCCTGATTTATCTTCTATGTATATCCAAATTTTATTTATACAGTTACCAAATCTGTTTGATACTGTTCACCTAATCCATCCTTAACTGTGACCACCACAACCACTTGAGTTCATGCTCTCATTACTTCCTTCTTGGAATTTTGCAAGAAGCGGTGTGCTGTAGAGAGAAAAGTTTTGGGCTTGGAATCGGGAGGGACCTGGGCTTGAATCTGGTCTCCCATGCTAGCTGGTTGACTGGTCAAGTCATTTAACATCTCTGAGATTCAATTTCTTCAACTGCAAAATGGTTATGGTATAATTTTTTTACAAAAAAAAAATTTTATTTTTTCCTAATTGCATGCAAAAACAAGTGTTAACGTTTTTTTTTTTAAATTTTGAGTTTCAAGTTCTCTCCCTCCCTCCTATCTTCTTTTCCTGAGACAGTAAGCAATTTTATATAGGTTATACATGTGTAATCATGCAAAGTGTATTTCTATATTTGTCATGTTGTGGAGGAAAACACAGACCAGAATAAAAATAAAGAAAGCAAAAAATAGTATGCTTCCATCTGCATTCAGATTCCCTCAGTTTTATCTCTGGAGGTGGATAGAATTTTTCATAAGTCCTTTGGAATTGTCTTAGATCATTGTATTGCTAAGAATAGCTAAGTCATTCATAGTTGAACTTTGTATGGTATTGCTATTACTGTATATAATGTTTTCCTGGTTCTGTTCATTTCACTTTGCAACAGTTCCTGTAAGTCTTTTCAGGTTTTTGTGGTATCAGCCTGCTTGTTATTTTTTTATAACACAATAATATTCTTTTATAATCATATAATACAACTTGCTCAGCCATTCCCCAAATGATGCATATCCCTTGGATTTCCAATTCGTTGTCACCACAAAAAAGTTGTCATAAATATTTTTCCAATAGGTCCCCTCCCCTTTTATCTCTTTGGGATACAGGCCTAGTAGTGGTATTTCTGGGTTAGAGGGTAGGCATAGTTTTATAGAACTTTGGACAAAATGTTCCAAATTGCTCTCTGTAATAGCTGGATCAGTTTACAACTTCAGCAATAGTGCTTTACTGTCCCAATTATCCCAGAATCCCTTCAACATTTATCATTTTCCTTTTCTGTCATATTAGCCAATCTGATATGTGACGTGGTACTTCAGAGCTGTTTTAATTTTCATTTCTATAATCAATAGTGATTTAGAGCATTTTTTCATATGACTATAGATAACTTTGATTTCATTTGAAAACTGCCTATTCATATCTTTTGACCATTTATCAATTGAGGAATGAGCTCTGTTCTTACAAATTTTACTTGATTCTCTTTATATTTGAGAAAAGAGACATTTATCAAAGACACTTGCTGTAAAAATTTCCCCTCAGCTTTTTGCATTCCTTTCAATCTTGGCTGCATTAATTTTGTTGGTGTAAAAGCTTTTTAGTTTAATATAATCAAAATCATATTTATATCTCATAATGCTTTCTATGGGCATCTAGATAGCGTAGTGCATAGAGTACTGAACCTGAAATCAGGAAGACATGAGTTTAAAATTGGTTTCAGACACTTAATAGCTATATGACCATGGGCAAGTCACTTAAGTCTGTTTGCCTCAGTTCCCTCATATGTAAAATGAGTTGGAGAAGGAAATGGAAAACTACTCCAATATCTTTTCTAAGAAAATCCCAAAAGGGATCACAAAGACTCAGATAACTGAAAATGACTGAACAATAACAGCAATGCTCTCTATCTTTTGTTTGGTCAAAAATTATTCCTCCAGATCTGACTGGCCAACTATTCCATGTTCCTCTCATTTGCTTATGGTGGTCCCCTTTATGTCTAAATCACATATCCATTTTGACCTTATCTTAGTTATAGAGATGTTGGCCTGTATCTAGTTTCTGCCAAACTATTTTCTAGTTTTCCTTGTTTTTGTCCACATGAATTCCTATCCTAAAATCTTAGATCTTTGAGTTTATCAGAACTAAATTACTATGGTCGTTTACTACCTAATCTATTTCTTAGTACAAAATTATTTTGATGATAACCATTTTATAATACAGTTTAAGACTTGGCACAACTAGACCACCTTCATTAACATTTTTTCATTAATTTCCTTGATATTCTTGACCTTTGGTTCTCTGAATGAATTTTATTATTATTTTTTTCTAGCTGTGTAAAATAATTTTTGGTAGTTTGGTATAGAAATGAATGAGTAAATTAATTTAGGTAAAATGGTTACTTTTATTATATTGGCATGATCTACCTATGAGCAATTAATATTATTCCAGTTGTTTGGATCTGATCTTATTTGTGTGAAAGATAGTAAGATTATCTGTAGTATTTACCTCACACGGTTGTTCTGGGGAGCAAATAAGATAATACATGCAAAATGCTATATAAATAAATGTCAGCTACTTTTATAACCTTCTAACAAGTCTCTCTGCCTTCTTATTCCTCTCCCCACCTTTTCCAATTCAATCTCTCTAAACACCCATACTAGATAAATATTCCTAAGACTTAGATCTATCCAATTATGTTGTTCAAAAACTTTTAATGATTCTGTCTACACTTCTTAGCCTGGCATTAAGGGCCTTATAAAATCTGACTCCATCTTACCCTTCTATATCTATTTTATATGAATTATGGACAACCCACTATCTCACACTTTCCCAGTATTATATCTTTGTTCTCATTTTCCTCTATTCCTGAAATACCCTCAGTATCATTCCCATATGTTGGTGTCCAACTCACCTTTCAAAGCCAATCCAAATGGTCTCTTCTTCTAAGAAGTGCTCCATGATACACACAGTGAAAATGATCTTTTCCTTATCTTATTTCAGAACTTTATGCACTTGTAATTTTTATCCATGTGGGTTGTCCCTCCATGGATGCAGATCACAACTTCTATATCCTTTCCCTTTCTGTGAAATTCTTGTTAATAACTTTCCATTTTCATAGAGGATCCACCCAATATACTACATTCTTTTTACGAAATCTCATTCTTTCTCTACTCTTTTATTTCAGGAGAACCAATTAACTACTTAGGCTGTATATCTGTTTTCTTTCAGTCTTGCTATGTGATTATCTTACCTTTTCAATCATGTATAAGTCCTTAATGATGTCTTACATGTGAATAGGTCATCACTGGTTAGGTGCTACAGCCTATTTACATTCACTATGTGTCCTTTCATTACACTTTTGTTTCATAGATTTTTGATTCTTCTAACAGCATGATGCTTCAAAATTTGCAGTGATATGGTACTTTGCTTCATGTTTCAAGAACCCATGACATTTATGTGACCACTTCACCAACACAGATTATGCTCTCTGTCATTGGGTAGATAGTCATTGTGAGTTTCTGTGGCTGAAAAGACTCTTTACTCTGTGGCCAACCTGGTGATTAGCCTCTCTGAACTTATCTATGCTGGTCCTTGTATGACAGTCACATATAAAGTGTAACCAGAAGGATGTCAGTATTTTTAAAGTTAATTTATTTTTAGTTTTCAACATTCATTTATTCCATAAATTTTCAATTTCCCCCCTCCCTTCCCTTCTCCCCAGGATGGCATGCAATCTAATATAGGCTCTACATATACATTTCTACTAAATATATTTTCATATTTGTCATGTTGTATAGAAGAATTAGAATGAATGAACAATGAGAAAGAAAAAAAACAAAAAAACAAAACAAAAATGAAAATTATCTGCTTCGCTCTGCATTCAGACAACATAGCTCTTTCTCTGGAAATGGAGGGCATTTTCTATCATGAGTCCTTTGGAATTGTTTTACGTCCTTGCATTGCTGAGAAGAGCTAAATCTATCAAAGGCAGGCATCGTACACTGTGGCTGTGACTGTGTACAATGTTCTCCTGGTTCTGCTCACCAGAAGGATGTTAGTATTAAATGAGCTCAATTCTTATGACAACTAGCAATTTAGGATCATAGAAAGCATTGGGCAATTTCCTAAATGGAATCCAAACCATTCTCCACTCTGCCTCATCTCATTGTTCATCTGAAGTGCCTGTCCATTCTACATCTCTATTTCTGTCCCTATCCCCATCAGCATCCCTACCCTAAACCTCAGACCCCATCTCTCTCTCTCTCTCTCTCCCTCTCTCTCTTTCTCTCTCTCCATCCCTCTCCCTGTCTCTCTCTCCCTCTCTCTCGCCATCTTTCCCTCTTTCCTTCTCTCTCTCTCCTTCTCTCTCTCTTTCCCTGCCCTTCTCTTGCTCTGACTCTCCCTCCCTCCTCCTCCCCCCCACAAAAACACATGCATGTGCTCCTCAGGCTACCTATCCAGTTTCCTGAAATTGAGCATGTTCATTTTTCATCCAATGTATTTTTTTTCTAGTATGAATGGTTAGACCATAATACTTATCATTGCTGTGTGTTTCACTGATGAAACTTTGTAATGTGCTTAGACATCTATAAATTAGAGCATTTGGAGAATCTTGCCTTCTATCATCAATAGAGACTACCTCTTTTGTTCTGACTCTATGTGGGACAATGACCATGACCGTAGGTCAGTCTATGTACTCCAACTAAGTACTTATATTATTTGAAATATATTTATCTGTGAACATATCACCTATGCTAGATTGTAAGCTCCTAGGTGAAAAGAATAGTGCCTTAATCCTGTATATTTTTTTTTTATCACCTATGCACAGTGCCTTGCATATAGAAGGCATTTAATAGATATTTATTGAAGGAATCCGTGATGGATAGAATGTGACCATCACCCAACATAACAATGGGAGAATAGATTAATTTTCCTGGAACCTTGCTTCTTGAACATCTGAAATCCACTATCACCAAAGTCTTTCATGATAACTATTTCAAATCTATAGAGCAGCCGTAGCTCTCATCTTCTAGTAGATAGTAATATCCTTGATGGCAGGGACTGTATAGTTTTTGTCTACATATTGCCCACATCTAATACAATGTCATGTACAAACAGTAAGCACTTAAATATTTTTTGAATTGAATTGAACCAGATGTTGGATGTTCTTTGACTCATAGTCATCTCAAAAAGTAAAAATTAAAATTAGTCACTATAGGGGGGAATCTTTGGATGAAAATCAAGAATGAAATACATCAAACCAGGAATCATAATGGCACAATCAACAGCACTGTATTAACAGGCAAATGATCACTGAGCTATCAATGTCTCATCCTAGGCTTCTTCCCCTAAAAAATAACATATATATCTCCAAAGTCAAGGAAGCAATTTGTTCTGCTTTCTCTTAATTTCTTGGAGACTGGTTGGAAACAAAAGGGCTGGGAATGAATAACTCCACATACACTTTTTTTCTTTTTCTTATTTTGGTTCAGTTTTAGCTAAGTCTTACAGCAGAGGAAATTAAAACTGGATATTGAACTCCAGTAGGTACTATAAGGTACTAGGGTTAAGGATAGGCATTGGACCTGCACTTTCATTGGCATAGAGAATTCCTGGGTGAGGACACTTCCTCTGCCAATTATAAAAGTAGATGAACTACTAAAGTCAGATCCACTTTCCTCCCTTGTCATCTTTCCCTCCCATGCCTTAGCCTACCTTATTCTCATTCTCATCAAAGAGGTAGATTGAAAATGGTCTCAAGGCATTTTTGTGGAGTAAGGAAAAATTTATCTTTGATGGTTCCAATTTTATTTTGGGGTTCTATTCCCCCTTTTGACTACTAATTTTACGAGTTCTCAACCAAATATTTGTTTCTCTCACGCTGCCCTACCTTGTTCAGACTTTCCTGGGGCACTGCTTCTTCCGCTATAACCAATGAGAGTTGACTGCTAATGAAACACCTTCCACAGAAGACTTCCTCAGTTTTAGAAGTGCATGATCAGAAGGATTCTTGAATGAAACCCCCTTCTGCCAAGAAACAAATAGAATGATCCTGTTTTTAGTCAATGACTCTGGGCAAAGTTCATCTACTCAAAATGGCAAAATCCCAGAACTGGAAGGGAATTCAGAGGTATTCTAACAGAAGTTGGATGAATGAATGAATAAAAAAAGCAATTATTAAACATTTAGTATGTATAAAACACTGTGATAAGTTCCGATGATAAAAAAGTAGAAAAAAAATAATCCACACTCTGAAGAAGCTCATATTCCAAAAGGAGGGAACAAAACACATGAGGGTTCAATGGAAGGCTAGATGGAAAGGTATACTATTTCTTAGGGTTGAGAGGCAGGACATGGCAACACATCTTTTTTTTAAAGCATCATTTCCATTGATAAAATCATTTGTATTTCTGACCTTGGACCATTTATCAGTGTCCAAGATTTTAGCAGTGAGAACTTTCTTTTGTTGCCTTCAATATCTATGGCTATTGAGGAGGTGAGGCTACAGAACCTGCAGAGATAGTTGCCAGGTTGCAGCTCTGTAATCAAATGTACTAGTACTTACAAAGAGAAAATGGAATAGAGAACACTGACAGAAAAAGGGGATCAGCTTAATCCAGGAATCCTGGAAGGATATTACTCTGCCCTGTGGTTGTTGTTGAGTTGTTTCAGTAACCCATGTGGGGTTTTCTTGGCAAAGACACTGGAGTGGTTTGCCATTTCCTTCTACAGCTCATTTTACAGAAGAGAAAACTGAGGCAAACAGGACTAAATGACTTGCCCAGGGTCATGCAATTAGTAAATATCTGAGCCTGAATTTGAATTCAGAAAGATGAGTCTTCATGATTCCAAGTCCAGTGCTCTATCCAGTGCATCACCTAGCCACTCTCACTCTGCCATAGACATTCTAAAACTTGGTATTGCCATATGAAAAATAGAGCAAGCCCAAAAAACTGGCATGCCAGAAGTCAGAGGAAGCATGGTTCAATTCAAAGGGTGTCCTGGGGTCAGAAGACTCATGTTTGAATCTCAGCTCTGTTACTTAGAAGCTGTCTGATCTTGGATAAGCTACTTTTCCCTGGGCCTCAGTTTCCTCACCTGTAAAATGGGGAGTAAAACTAGATGAGGTAGCCTTTGTCTCTAATATCTTGGAATTTTCATGAAGATGATAAACAGAAAAAAGTCAATTCTCCTTGATGGTTCTCATAGTATGATTAGTTGACAGCGTTTTCCTTGGTGATTATATCCATTCAATTGTAAACCTACCCACATTCATAGGCCTATTAGTGCTGCTACTGCCCTCAGTGCTGCTTGCTTTTGGTTTCAATATGGGTGATAAACCTCCTCTCATGTGACCAGATGACCAGTAGTTTTCTGTGGTCACTTGCTGCTCTGAAGATACACACTTACATGCTCTTGTGGTGCTGAAACGCATTCTGAGTCACACTTCCTTTCCCGCATTTTCTTTCTATTTTTCATGGTGATAACTAGTGATTCTGATCAACTATGTATAACTATGCACCAATGAGAAATGGTACCTCCATCCCCTCCCAGGTAATATGGGGACTTTAATGGAAGTCCAAGAGAGACAACTTTACTGAACCTAAAAGAGAAGCCTCCAAGACTGGGTGGGAAAAAAGGTCTTGCTCCCTATCAGAAATGTAAACACTCTGAGCCATTCCATATGTAAATTAGGCATAGAAGGCTGCAAAATGTCTAGACTAAAATAGCATAGTGAAAAATGAAATGGCTGCAAGGTCAGAAGGATGTGGGGTTCAAATCCAGGCTCTAATATTTATTAAACCATGTGGTCATGGGCAAGGCACTTAAACAGATCACAATTTTCTCCTCTGTAAAATGAATATATGGTATAGCTATTCCCTTAGGTATGCCCATTCAGGTTATGGTGATTCAAATTTATGAGGAATTTCATTTAACATCCATACTTTGACCTTTAAGCAAAGGTGCTGCCGTGGATAGATTGTTGGTCTTGAGATCAGGGAGATGTGTTAAAATTCTATCTCATCTGCTTCTTAGCTGTGAGACCCTGGGCAAGTCACTTAACTTATCTGCCTCAGTTTCCTTACCTGTAAAATGGGGATCATAATGGTGTCTACCTCCTATGGTTGTTAGGAGGATCAAGTGAGATAATATATGCACAGTGCTTTGCAAAGTTTGAAGTGAGTTAATTCTTATTATTTCTGAAACCCAATTTACATTTCTTTCACCTTTAAAGCAAAAGTTGTAAAGTTGCCATAAGCATTCATTTTTCCTCACAAAAATACTTGCGCTTTGCTAGTTTGTAGATTGAATGAATGAGTAAAAAAGTTATTAGGTCTTTAGTGTGCGTACTTGGTTAACCTTTGGAGATACAACTAGAAAGGCAATACATTTGCTGCTCTGAAGTAGCTCACATTCTAATAATGTGAGCCTAAAACCTAAGGTTTTGGCTACAAGATGGGTGGGAAGATCCCATGGTCCTTGGGGTACGGCTGCAAAACAGATGGTAATTCATATTCTTTAATATCATTTCTATTGATAAATCGTGTCCATTTCTGATGTTGCACCATATGACCCTTGAATCAAGGATGTCGGTAGCAAGAATTTTATTTTCTGGGTCTTCAGTAAATATGACTGCAGAAGCAGTAATCAGGTTACATTTCCACAAGGGTTGCTTCCTAAAATGATGGCTGTGGGGACCTGACTGGAAGCAGGCTTGGGGGTCTGGAAGTTGCTACCACTCAAGGCTTTAAGGCTTACCTGCCCGATGGTGGCAGATAGTAAACAACTAGTGTTGGTAGTAGGGAAAATGGACCCCTTCCCCTAGTGATTGCTCCCATCAATAATAACTCAATGACAGCGTAATGATAATCTTAGGCATCATATCCCCTAAAATAAAATGTTAAGGTGACTCTCCTTACCTTGCCACAGGATGCCAACTTGTTAAGTGAGTGTGACATTATTCAAAATATTTCTCTTTACTGCTCTCTTTTTGCATTAAAGTTTCAATGATATCAACACTGATTATCTATGAATATTAAAATGTTGTTAATTTCACAATTTTGAAAGACACAAACATTTGGCCAACTGAAATTAATGGCAATTGCCTTTTGTCCCATAACAGGATTTTTCCAGGAATAAATTATTCTTCTAAGGTTGGGGTGGGGGATGTTGAGTGTAGAAGACATATTTGCACCAACTCATAGAATTATTGTGAAGCAAGAACTTGAGAAACCTTGGAGTTCTATGTCAATGTGAGTTAGAATTGGTTGCCTAATCCAGTGGAATAACTCTTATGGTGGATTTTTCAGATTGGATATGAGGAAAGGGAAATGCCATTCATGATAATCTGGTGAATAACATTTTGGGACAGATGGGCCTTGTGGCTCCCTCACAAAGCATTGTATAAATTGACTGACTCTCCCGCCTTCCTATAGGACAGGGGTTCTTAACCTGGGACCCATGAACTTTAAAAAGATCTTTTGATAACTACACACACACACACACACACACACACACACACACACACACACACACATACACACACACACGATTTTATTTAAGGAAAAAAACGAGCATTTCCATCACATAGTATAGCAAAAAAAACAAAATGATTGCGGGTGAAACTGCAAATCTGCTGTGTTACTTGCTATTACTTTTAAGTATACAACAAAGTTAAAATTTAAATCTTCTCCTCCCTTTTATCTTCCCTATCCTCCTGCCCCAGAGACAGCTACCATTAGACATAAATAGGTATATATACATATGTATGTATATATACATACATATAAATGTATACACATACATATATATATATATATGAAAAATTATTCTATACACACTGTATTTATCAGTTCTTTCTGTGGAAGTAGAGAGTATCTTTCTTCATATGTCCTGTATAGCTAACTCGGGTATTTATAATCGTCAAAATGACTTACTCACTCAAAGTCATTCTTAAAACAACGTTTCTATTACATCTACAACATTCTTTTGGTTCTTCTCATTTCACTCTTCCTTATGTTGTTCAAGTCTTTCCATGTTTTTCTAAGATGATTGAGTTCATCATTTCCTACAGCACCGTACTAGTTTGTCAAATCATATACCATAACTTGCTCAACCATTCCTCAATGGATAGACATACCCACAATTTCCAGTTCTTTCCACCACAAAGAGAGCTGCTATAAAGATTTGAGGACATATAGGCATATATTTGATGTATTTTATTTCCTTTGTAATCCTGTGTATTTTTATGTATTTTAAACCTCAGTATTGATCCATAGGGGTTTATTATTTATTTATTTGTTTATTTCTCATTTTGTGAAAATAGGCTTCACTAGACTGTTAAGGGGGTCCATGAGACCAAAAGTTAATAATACCTGCTATCGGACCATCCTTAGCTGATCATGGAGCCTGGCATCTCTTTTTGCCTCCTACGCATTCTTCCCTTGGTGCAAGATGACAAATGCAAGGAGGAAACATGAGTTGCTAGTTACTCTGGAGCCGGAAAAATTGATCCACGTCCTGGGTTTAGCAATTGCCATCTTTCATAGTCACTTAAGTAACTACAAGGCATATTAGATATGAGGAAAAAAATTGTTCTTGTTACTCCAGGAGCCTTATGTGCCTCTGAAATGCTTCCAAGTACCTCCGGTGACTCTATCATTTTGTTGTTCAGTTGTTTTTCAGTTCAGATCCCACTTGGGGGTAACCATTTTGTCAGGAGGGTTTTTAAAAGTCTGAATGCTAAGATAAAATGTTTTTTAAAGGTATGTTCCTGGGAGGGGTATAAAACTTGTTAGATGAGAAAAGGTTTTTGGTGAGAAAAATTGTCAGTGCCATTTTGGAGAACGGCAGCAAAGAAAATTCTCTTAATAGCTAATGCCGGCAAGTCGATACATTTAGTAAGAAAGGAGAAAACAATGCTGCCACCAGACCAACTCATGACTGGGGAATAAATCAAGCATAGGCTTATTTGTTTTCTGAAAGTAAAAGATTGTGTGGTATTTATTTAAAGATGGATCAATCCTTCTCTTAGGGTAAATGAGAAAGAGATGAACAGAAATCTTAATGAAACATACAATCAAGCACTGGGTACATATTATTTTAGACCATTTCCAGGGTATCAGGTTTTACCTGATGGATAAACAAATAATGCAGTGTGTCCATTTAGCAATCTTTACTTTGGAATGAGGGCAGCTAGGTGGCTTAGTAGATAGAATGATGGGAGTCAGGAAGACTCATTTTCCTGAGTTCAAATCTAGCTTCAGATACGTACTAGCTCTGTGACCCTGGGCAAGTCATTTAACCCTGTTTGCTTCCATTTCTTCATCTGTCAAATGAGCTGGAAATGGCAATAGCAAACCATTCCAGTATCTTTGCCAAGAAAACCTCAAATGATGTCACAAAAAATCATAACTAAAGAATGACTAAACAAAATAACACTTTAAAATTAATATTGAGGTTCAGAGATGTTAAAGTAAAAAAATTCTTTGTTCATCAGTCTTTTCTAATATTACTGACAGTCTGAGTTTACTGACTCGTTGCATAGACCTTGGCATCCCTCTTCTTTGCCTCAGTATTTCAATGTTGGGAAAGAAGATAATAACATCAAACATAATTTAAGTCTAAGAGATTTTTAGAAAAGAATTTGTGGAACCTTGGATGGGTATGGGATTAAAGTGGAGGTAATATTAATAGCTGTGTAACTAATACAGTGCTCTAAAGTTTGCAAGGCACTTTGCATGCATTACCTCATTTGAACCTCATATGAACTTTGTAAGGTAACACACTATAGGTTTCATCTTTATTTTATAGATGAGAAACAGTGGCTTGGAGAGATGAGATGATTTTTCAAGTTTCTGACAGTGTCTGATAAAGATTTGAATGTAAATCTTTGGACTCCAAGTCTAGCACACAAGCCACCATTCTTCCCCTTGTCCTTGGAGACACAGATTGGGACATCCTCCTTCAAAAAACTACAAGAGGAAGAATAGCTTGATACTATCCCAGGTGTTCCCTACTTGAAACTAATTCATTCCAAGAGTTATCAGCACCAGTTACCATCACCACCACCACCACTGCCGTCAGATATCAGCATTGCCATTTCCTTCTCCAGCTCATTTGACAGATGAGAAAATGGAAGCAAACAGGGTTAAGTGACTTGCCCAGGGTCACAGAGCTAGTAAGTATCTGAAGCTTTATTTGAACTCAGGAAAATGAGTCTTCTTGATTCCCATCGTTCTATCTACTAAGCCACCTAGCTGCCCTCATTCCAAAGTAAACATTGCTAAATGGACCCAATGCATTATTTGTTCATCCAAAAGCACTTTTAGGATCATCTTGTAATGGAGTTACGTTTCTCAGAGAAGCCCATGGCATGGACAGTACTGTTGCCAAGACTTTGGGAACACATTTGCTAGCCACATTTATCCTCAGGTACAATGCTACTTACTGTGCAAATGGATTTACCATTAATGCAAGAATGGAAGGTAGGGGAACACACAAAATACATAGAAAATATGTTTATGTGGAGACGGGGGGGTGGGGTAGAATGGGAATTAGTAGCAGGAGAACATCAGGAAAAACCTCATGTAAAAGGTAATGTTTGAGCTGAGCTTTGAAGGAAACAAGGGATTTGGGAGATAGAGGGCAGGAGAAAGTACATTCCAGGTATAGAGGTCAGCCTGAGCAATGAAATGGACGTGGGAGATAGAGTGGCATGTGTGAGGAACCGCAAATGGGCCAGTTAGGCTGGACTGAAGAGTGTATAATGGTGAGGAACATACAGGGCTACCTCATTTTGTTACTCTTTGCTTTATTTGTACTTTGTAGACATTGCATCTTTTACAAATGGAAGATTTATGGCAACATTGCATCAAAGCAAGTCTACTGGTGCCATTTTCCGAACACCATATGCTAACATCCTATCTCTATATGACATTTTGGTAATTCTCACAATATTTGAAATCTTTTCATTTTTATTTTATCTGTGATCTGTGATCAACGATCTTTGATGTTGCTATTATAATTGTTACGCCCATCTAAGATGGTGAACTTAATTGATAAAAGTTGTGTGTGTTTTGACTGTTCTATGATTGACCATCCCCCATTTTGCTCCCTCTTCTTGGGTCTCTCTGTTCCCTAAGACACAACAATATTGAAATTAGGCCAGTTAATAACCCTATACCATCATCTAATCATTCAAGTGAAAAGAAGAGTAAATCCATATGGCAAACTTCATTGTTGTTTTATTTTAAGAAATTACCAGTCACCCCAGCCTTCAGCAATCACTGCTCTGATCTGTCAGTGGCCATCAACATCAAGGCAAGACCCTCCCCCAGCAAAAATGAGTAAAATGATTATCATATTTTTAGCAAGAGTATTTTTGATTAAACTATATACATTTTAAAGATATAATAGTATTGCACACTTAATAGACAACAGTGTGATGTAAATAAAGCTTTTATATGAACTGGGAAACCAAAAATATTCATGAGTCACTTTATTGCAATATGTGCTTTACTGCAGTACTCTGGAGCTGAACCTCCAATATCTCCGAAGTATGCCTATGTAATATAGTTGGAAAGGTAGGATGGAGTCTGTATTTGATCCTGGAGGCTAGAAGAAACTATGGAATTCATTGAGGAGGGGCGTAGCACTCAGACCTGTGCTTTAGGAAAGCTACTTTGGTAGCTGTGTAGAGGCTGAATTGACTAGCTGAGAGATGAGGTAGTGAGACCAAGGCCATTGTAACAAAATAGGTGAGAAATAATAGGACCATACACTAGGATAGTAAACAGAAAGAGGTGAAGAGATAGGAGGGATGTCAAGAAAGTGAAATGGGTAAAACGTGGCAACTGATTATAAATACAGGGTAATTTAAAAATATAGTAACATTAACAGCTAACGTTTACATAATGCCTACTATGTGCTAAGTGCTTTATAAATATTATCTCATCTGATCCCCACAACAATCCTTGGGGAAACAGAGGCAAACAGATGCTAAATAATAATAATAGACATCTATGTAGCACTATTTGCCAGGCACTGTGCTTTACATTTATTATCTCATTTGATCCTTACAACTCTACAATTTCCATTTTACAGATGAGAAAACTTAGGCAAACAGAAGTTAAGTGATTTATTTAGGGCCATATCCCCAGTAATTCTCTAAAGCTAGATTTTAATTCCCTTCCCTCCTTCAAGATGGCAAGCAATCTGATATAGGTTATACATGTACAATCATATTAAACATATTTCCATATTAGTCAGATTAAAAAGGGAAAACCATGAGAAAGGGAAAACAAAAATAAAGTGAAAATGGTATGATTCAATCTGCATTCAGACTCCATAGTACTTTCTTTGGATTGGAATCATCTTAGATCATTGCATTGCTGAGAAGAGCTAAGTCTATCATAATTGATCATCCCACAAGGTTGCTGTTACTGTGTATGATGTTCTCCAGGTTCTGCTCACTTCACTCAGCATCAGTTCATGTAAGTCTTTCCAGGTGTTTCTGAAATATGTCTGCTCATTATTTCTTATAGCACAATAGTATTCCATTACATTCATATACCACAGCTTGTTTAGACATTCCCCACTTGATGGGCACCCCCGCAATTTCTAATTCTTTGCCACCACAAAACATCTTACTATTTATTTAAATTGTAACTCTGTCGCTTGAAACCAATGCTTCTCTTTTTTAAATCAGTGATTCTGACATTGAATTTGTCCCTTTATTAAACAATGATAGATCTCCTGCAGTTTTTACCATGTGACCTTGGGTTGGCACAGATCATATTCCTTTAAGAGAGCTTGGGGTTACTAAAATCTACCTGGTATCAGAACTTAACATTTTAAAAAATATGTTTGGAGAAAACATGATGATGTGGGATCAATTACTGTTGCCATGGAGAAAAAAAAGGCAATGATAGCAGTGGCAGCCCTGTTCTCTCCCCAAGGGAATTACCAAAGACCTGGATGGTGGAAACACCTGTGTGTGAGAAACAAGTGCTGCTGGACCAAGTGTGACAAATGGAGATAACTCCTTATCCAGTTTGACATCCTGCCATTTGCTTCATAGCAAACTTAGTCCGAACCCTGGTCCTGACTTCTCACTCTTTTTGTTTCAGAAAACTGTTTTCACCCTTCTAGGTGATCAACTAATTGACTGAATTCCTTTGTGGGGTGATGGACCTGGAAGCAGAAATACTTGGAGTTCACATCTGGCTTCTACCACTTACAAGCTATATTCCTTGCATATAGCATATGTTTAATAAATGTTTGTTGACTTGACTTGATCATGGACAAGTTATTTGACTTCTCTGTAAATTGTGAGGGGGGTGGGCCATGTAGGTTACAGAGTGATTTTGATAATGAGATAATGAAATCCTTTGTAAGTCACGAAGTGCTAATATAAAATCAAGTATTGTTATTGATCTTCCATTACATTTCTGATTCTTAGCTGTGAAAGAATTTCTTTCAAATCTCAGATCAAATACTAGTTCCAACATGATGCCCTTCTTGAACCCTCCAAATTCTGATACACTCTGTCTCTGGAAATCACCTTGCATTTATTTGCATATATTTTGTCTGTACTTGTATGGATACATATTATTTACTTGATGGAACGTAAATTCCTCCAATAGAATGAATGAGAGTGAGCTCACAGGGTTCATCAGAACTACAATTCCCAGAAGTCCATGACACCAGGTCCCAGAACCTTTCTTTGCCCCCAGGGAAAGTCTGAATATCAGGTTTTTAAAGGAAGAAAGAAAAGCAGGTCAGTGAAGCATTTAAAAACAATGCCCAGAAGAGATAAGAAGGAGCCCTACAAGGCATGCAGACCAGTAGGTCAGCTTTGGAACTATTGTAAGAACTGAGTACATACTTTAAAAAAAACCATATTTTATGAGGTTTGAAGTTTTATATACTTTTTTTATGTTTATCTCTGTATGTGAAAATTTTTTTGATCACATTCAGAATAACAAAAAGTTTTTTTGATTTACAAAAGATATAAGGTCATTGAAGTCATTGACTGTTTCCCCTCCACCCTGGCCCCTTGCTTTTTTATCCCTAACATGTAGTTGAGTGCCTATGTGGTAGGCATATAATATATGATCACTGACTGATTAACTACAAACTATTCCCTATTCTCTCCTATCTAGGGAGGGTTCAAATAGCAGCATGGATCCTCCCCAGGTACAGTCCTTCTTGGATCCATTCCATATCCCTACCCAGAGGATTAGCAGAGTGATAGGGTTTTAAAACCAAGATATATGAATCTCTGACATCCTTATGGATAATGACAATGTTTAGTTATGAATAGGACATTCTGGGACAAGTATAAAAGCTTACTTTGAATTATAAACCTTTCTCATGGCCTGTGCCCCCAAAATAGTATTGCTCTATGCTTGAAACCACTTAAAGCCTTAATCTGACCCTACCCAAAAATATTTGGTATGTGGAAGTTGGTCCAGCTGTCGCACAACCAGAAGATAAATTTCCCACTGCTTAAAGCCTTCCCATGAACTTTTGTGTGCTTGTGGCAAGCACTGTTTAAAATACACCAGATAAAATTCAAGAATGTGACAATAGTAACTCTTTTGTCAGTAGCTGTGTTGTAGATTTCCAAAGCCTTTACCCTATATGTCATTAAATTAGGAAAGAAATCACCCCTTGGGATACTGAGGCACCAAGCCCTTCAGGGATATCAGTGGTCTTGTGAGCCATGAAGATGACTGCTGGGTTTGGGGGAAGGAAGTAGGCATTTTTGCTTCTGTTCTCTTCATCTTTAACCCATGAGAAGATAAGACTGAGCAGAAGTGGGTGTCTGGTAAGTAAATGCTTGTGCGTTTATTTGCATGGCTGATTCCACACTGTTTGGGGGCTGGATTTTCTATGTGCAAATGAGACAATTACCATGGTACTGAACTGTACTGTAATATAGATGTGGCATGAATTCTCTAGATATTTGCCCATTCCTCTGATGGTTTTCTGAAGCCATGTTTAGAAGAAGTTAGCAGAAGGAAATGGGCTTAGATAAACAGATTAGCATTAGGAGGAGAAGGTAATGATGTTAGAAGGGATATAATGGAGTGGAGAAACCAGGCAAAAAAATCTAATCGTATAGGGCCCATATACTGGAGAAAAGGCTCCTGGATCCCCACTATGATGTTCCTAGACTTCAGAGAACAATCCCCACACTGACGCTACAGGGACAACTAGGGTTTGTCAGCACCATGTAGGCAATGCAGGCTTTGAAAAAATTCTTGAGTAAATAGGTATCCTCCTCCCCCACCCCCCAGGTTGTTATTCTACCAATTCTACCTGAAGTTATTAACATCTCCCATAATAGTTATAATTATAGATAATAATGAGAAATTATAATGATGGTGAAAATACTCATCATTTATATATGTATTGCATGGTGGTACTTCCTCTTCCGCCCTCCAGAGTGGATTCCTCAAGTTCAAGGCACTCTGTGCGGCTGTATCTTCTCTACATTGTTACTTACAATTCTCCACTAATACATTTACCTTTAACAGCCAAATAGAGGACGCTATAAATTTAAAGCAAGGAATTTAATAAAATGGTATAGGAAAATAAAATAGTAAAAAAAAATCTCCCACAAATACATGCATAATAAACGGGAATAATGAACATTTAGGAAATATACATTGAGGCACCAACACATAAAAGGAAGACATGTGACCAGGGCCCATGAATAAAGGGGTAATTCATACCTCCAGTACTACAGGGCTACTACCTTCTAGTGATCTCAACCAGTCAACAAACATTTGTTAAAGCATTTACTATGTGCTAGGAACTGTGTACGCACTGAGGTGCAAATCACCGTGGATACTCTGGTAAACATTTATAACGGACTCTGAAAAGAAGACACACATGCATGTCAGGGGGCAGGTAGGTACAGCGTCAAGTCTGGAGTTAGCAAACTCATCTTCCTGAGGTTAAAGCTGGCCTTAGACATTATCATCTGAGTGACCCTGAGCAAGTTGTTTAACCCTGTTTGCCTCAGTTTCCTCATATGTAAAATGAGCTAGAGAAGGAAAAGGCAAACAAAGGAAAAGGCAGTATCTCTGCCAAGAAAACCCCAAAAGATGTCATGAAGAGTCAGACATGACTGAATAACAACATGCATGTCATATTTACTGTTGATTAAGTCCTATTTGAAAATTTAAGGATTATTCTCCTGATTAAGCCTGAGCTGGCTCCAGCAAATCCCCTGCCAATAAGTATGTACATATAAGATTTAGATTTATATTTAAAGTGTAAATGGAAGCCAATCTCAATGTGAAGGCACTAATAGTAGAGGGAACTGAAAAAGATCTGCAGAAGGTGGAATCTGAGCTGAATCCTGAAGGAAGCCAGGAAAGCTAAGAAGTGGAGGTAAGGGAGAACATTCCAGGCCTGGATAGTCAATTCAAAAGAACTATGATGGGAGACAGATTACCTTGTGTGAGGAATATTGTCCTTGTTTGGTAGTTTTTCAGACATGTCCTACTCTTCATGACCCCATTCCGGATTCCTTGGCAAAGATCCTAGGGGGGTTTGCCCTTTCCTTCTCCAGCTCATTTTGAAGATGACGAAGCTGAGGCCAATAGGACTAAGTGACTTGCCCAGGGTCACACAGTTAGTAAGTGTCTGAGGTTGGATTTGAACCCAGGAAGATGAGTCTTCTTGACTCCAGGTCCAGCACTCTGTGCATAATGATGGCACCTAGGCTCCCTGTGTGAGGAATGGCATGGAGGCAAATATAGCTGTATCAAAAAGTATGTAGAGGAGTGTCAAATGAATAGAAGACTGGAAAGGTAGGAAGGGACCAGGTTGTGACCGGCTTACTCTTCTTGCTAGACTTAGTCTCTGGTCTCATACTACATGGTGCACAGCTAGACAGGTAGTCAATGCTGTGGAATTCTGGACAGTGATCAGACAGGTGCTAATCAATGGTTCCAGTTTCTGACACAACTGAAGACCTTACCTATCTCTTTCTCCAAGGAAGACTAGTCATGTTCTTAGCATAAGACCCAGATTGTTTCTTGCAACAGTTTTTTTGACCAAAAGGCAGCAACACTTGCTAAGGACTAACAAAGCTTCCCCATTGGGTTCTCCTGGCTTATTCCATCAGAATCTACTTTAGCCTCTTGTCTCCAGAACGGGAGAGTCTCAGCATCAGGGATTAGTCTAATAGAATAATTTTAGACTTATTTTTCTCTTTGAGAGACTTTCCCTGACCTAAGAACTTGGGTCCCTGTATCAGAGATTCAACCCCAGCTTACAGTGAACATTCCATTTAGCTCCAAGCTTTAATCTCTGTAGGTGAGATTATTAGATAATGGTTATTAGCTCAATAATTACCAAATCAAAGTGGGACTTTATTCTTTTTTCATTCTTCCTTATAGATAAGTGGATAGAGAAAAGGCATGGATACAACTTTAAGCTTAGGGAGCAAGTTTCTTCTTCTTTAGGTGTATTTTTGGATAGGGGCAGCTAGGTGGTGAAATGACTAGAGCACTGGATCTAAAGTCAGGAAGACTTGAGATCAAATCTGACCTCAGATAGTATCTGAGTATCACTGTGTGATCCTGGACAAGTCACTTAACCCTATTTGCCTCAGTTTCCTCATCTGTAAAATGAGCTGAAGAAGGAAATGGCAAATCACTACAGTATGGTTGCCAAGAAAACCCCAAAATGGGGTCACAAAAAGTTAGACACAACTGAAAGACTGAACAAAGCCTTTGAGGCACGTCCTCATTGAGCACTTTTAATCAATCTATCAGTCAGAAAGCACAAGGATTTATTAAGTGCTTACTATTTACCAGACACTGCGTACTTTAAGTTAAATGAAGTGTTTAAAATACATTATCTCTTGTGATATTTATAATAATACTTCTCTGTGAGGAAAGTGCTGTTATTTTCCCCATTTTATAGATCAGGAGACTAAGGTTAAGTGACTTTGCCTGTAGCCACATAACTAATGTGTCTGAGGAAGAAATTCTAACTTCCAACACCCCATCTTCCATGACATACTATCTCAACAGGTAATTGTTCTGACCCTAGCTTGATAATTTAGATAATAAATTTTGTCTTATTCCCTTGGAATATTGTATCCATGTTGTCTTTCCTAAGATGAACGACCAGAATCCTTGCAAAAGATTCTGCTAAAATTAGTAACTACTCTGATGCTACTTTCACTTGGTACTGTTTATGCTTCTTTTCCAGGGTTCCCACCCCACCCATAATTACCTGTGAAGGCAAACTTGCTAATTCCTGATTCTAATTTGAAATTAAGTTGCCCTGTCTCCCAGTCCACACCAGTCACTGACCAGAAAAATGGTCTTACCTTACTCAGGGGATAAATATACAACCCTGGATGATAAGTCTGTTGAAAAATGAAATGAGCTACCTCTGGAAGAGGTGGCTTCCCCTAACTGGAGGCTTTAAAGTAGAGGCTGAATTATCACTTCTTAGGGTATTCCTTTCCTGTTTGGGTTGGACGAGAATGGTCACCAAAGTCCCTTTCAGTTCTTAAATTCTGTGATTTTATGAAGCACTGGCAAGGTGGTTGAGGAAGAAAATTCTGCCCCTTGAAATCTTTTGTTTCCACTCCTCTGTGGATCCCCGCTTCTCAGCTCTCCATTCCTCTGGGAGCAGATAACCTGAAACGTTTATCCAGTAGCTTATTACTTCTCCTTCCTGGTCTCCATTAGTTGTCCCTTGGCCTCCTTCCTCTACAATCTCCTCTATGGTAGACTACCACTTAATAGCTTTCATCTGGATTGAGTCACACTGAAAAAAACATTTACCTAATGAGAAGAAATGATGTATTAGGTTTTCCACTGCAAATTTAATAACTGAGAAAGGCAGTGCAAAGTTCATCTGAGTGTCAGAAGAGTTCATGCTGAAAGGCAGAAAATAGCTTGTTCTTGATCTCAAAACATGAAAGCAGAATTCAAGCATGCCCCCCCCCCGCCCCCCATCCCCACCCTTTTCTTACGTAGAAGGTTTTACATCAAGGGGATGAATGTGAGGAGATTTAGGGAAGAGAGGTAGACAAAAGCAGAGGATAGAATATACAATCAACTGCTCATTCTTTGAGAAACCCAGAGTGGGCTTGAAGAGTAGAAGAATAAATAGCCAACTGCCATAGCCTGGGGCCTGGAACTTGTTGGGTTTAGCTGGGGTGTCCAGGATTGGACACTTAGTAGAGAGGAAGAGAAAAGGAGAAAGAACAGATACCAGAGAACTAGTCAAGTCAAAAAGGCCTGCATAAAGCAGGGGTGGGGAACCTGTGGTCACATGCTGCCTCAAGGCCATCCAGGAATAAAGATGGGATGAAGCAGGAAACCAGGGCAAGTGAAGAGTGAGTATTCCCAGGGAGCAGCTGGGAATTCTAGATGAGAAATCTTCCTGATTGCCTCTGCTGATTCCTAGGTGGTAGCTAATGAGATTTTCAACTAAACAATTAAAACAAAAGTTAATAACTACTAGGGTTGGGGTAGCCAAGCTCTTGAATACGTATCCATATTTTCTTTCTTTTTTTATTTTTATTTTTTATTTGACTTGTAATCTAATTGGTGTAGGGGCTTTCCAGGGAGGAATTTCCTCTACTAATGAAGATTGGTATTTTTTCTGTAATGTGTATAGTATTAGAGTTATATGGGGGCACTTGCCAAAGGTCCTCAGTCAGTATTAGAGGCAAGACTTGAACCTAGGTCTTCCTGACTGAAAGGGTAGCTCTCTAGTCACTATGCCAGCCTACCTTTACATATTTATTTGTACTTATTTTTAATGATATGTGTTATGTAATAAACACCTTTATGTACATCTCCTTCCTATGTACTAGCTTGTAAATTCCTTGAGGGAAGAAATTGCTTTATCTTTGCCTTTGTATCTCCAATGCCTAGCATAGTGCCTGGTACATAGTAGGTGCTTAATAAATACTTGTTCATTGATTGTGAGAGAGAACTTTATAAAGGGACTACAGAAAAGCAGGGACCAGGCAGGACTCAGGGGAATGATACAACAGTATGCCTGGGTAGTCTGGAGATGCTGTGTAATTCTTCTTCTCTAACATGAGTGATGTCTGTATAGCTTGATGGGGTTATGTGTGTGAGATTGTGACTCCATTGTGTGTGGTCTCAGAGGTTATACAATACAGATCACCTCGGTGGAGGAGATGGTTAATAATGCTTTGTCTCTCAAATTTAGCTGCAGCTATGATATACTGGCAGACCAGCTGTGCTGCATCCCAGGACCCAGGTGATACGAGTAGCAAGAGGACCTCTCAGGTACAAACTAAGCTCCAGCAGAAGAGGGAAAAGAAGTCAGGTTGCTCCACAATGTCATATCCTTCTAGGCAGGTTCTCTTTAATGGATCATGTTAGCCATATTTTCTTTTGTACCTTATAGAGACTGGCTTGATAGGATTCAGAAACTGGACAGCTACTTTGGAAGGCTCCAGTACAGAACCGGAAGAAAGGGATTGGGGTACAAATATCACCTCCAGTGTTTACTATCTTGAGAAGGTCACTTAAACTCCATGGGCCTCAGTTTCCTTATCTGTAAAATGAGGGGGTCATTTGGCCCCCATATGGCCTTTAAGGTCCCTTTCAGCAGTAAAGCTATGCTCCTATGAACTTCTCAAAGGATGCAAGACTTGCAACACAGGCCATTACAAGAAGCATGGGCCTATGATTATTGAACTACTATTAGGAATGATATAGGAACAAGAGGGGATGGAACCTAACCATGACAGAGAACGTTTGAAAGGTTCTATGATACAGCAAGCTATGAATGCATGGCTAGGCAGTGTTGCTATTTCTTCCCAGCAAGCCAAGACAATTCACAGGATGCTGGGCTAGTGGGTAGATAGTTCTAGAAAATAGTCATGTCTGTCTTGTCCTTCACACCGTTACTGAGGGAAGTAGCGGTACAGCAGCTGGATGCTTTCATCAATGCTCTTCACCATATTAAAGGCAGCTACACGGGATGGTGCCCAGGACCTGGAGACAGGAAGATGAGTCAAAATCCATCCTCAGACACTTCCTAGTTGCGTGACCTCTGTCTTTCTCAGTTTCCTCAACTGTAAAGTGGAATAATAACAGTATCTACCTCTTAGGATGGTTGTGAGAATCAAATAAGATAGCATTTATAGAGTACTTAGCACAGTGTCTGGCACAGAGTAGGTAGGTATTTAATAAACGCTTTTTCCCTTTTTCTTTCCCACCTTATACTAAAAAAGAAACGAAAGTTCCCCTATGGGAAATTAAGAAAAAAATATTGCAGCAGGGGTAGAAATTGCACTTCTTTCTCCAGTAGCTGCCTATATCAGTGCTGCCTATACTCTGACCTTCTCCTTCACCAAAATTTGTACCCCTGCACATAAAGCTTTGGATTTGAATTTCATTTTATCTAACCCAGACCCACTTCCTGGCTATCACCAAGACATGAGTGCCTTCTGCACTTCCCACTTAAACTCAAGTTTCCTATCTTTGCAGCCTTGAGTTCTGATTAGTGAGCTAGTCTAGTAGTCTAGTAGGCCTAGGAAGCCCATTACATGCCCACGCATGTCCGCTGGGTTGACTCCAGCTTGCTTCCACCATCCTGTTGTTTATTTATTTATTTTTTACCTCTAACTCACCTTTATTTGTTACTGTCCCCACTAGAATGTAAAGAACTATCTTGCTTGCTTGCTTTTGTACTCCTCGTGCTTAGCAAAGTTCCTCACACATAGTAAACATTTCCTAAATGCTTATTTACTGACTGACTACATACAAGCTGGAAAGAGAAAAATTCAGTTGAAAGAATTCAGAAAATTAAATGCATATTCACTCATTCGTATGTATTTGGTGAAAGTAAATTTAATTATAATGAGAACAAGGCAGAAAATATGTTTTGTATTTTGAAAAATGAATGTGAAATGTTTAAAGCAAGCCACCTAACTTTTACATTGCTTTTCCTTATTATCTTGGGGAGTGTCTCTAAGAAGTCATAGGATTTTTTGTAGTCAGTGGCTGTATGACTCTGACATTTAGGAATATGGTTCTTAGAATGGAAAAAGTCTAAAAACTGGAAGCAGAGGATGTTCAAAGGAAGCTGGGTCAAAACCATAAGTACAAACCTGGGGGGAGGAGAGTAGAAGGAGGACGCATCAGAATCAGAAGTTCAGGAATCACAGGTTTCATATTGGGTAACACGTTGACTTAGACTATTCTACCTCCTGTTAAGTTCTGTGGCAAGTGCCACGAATGGTGACACACGTCTGTGATTCCTGCCTCTAGGGAGACTGAGGCTGGTGGATTGCTTGAGCTCAGGAGTGATGAGCTTTAGTAGGTTAGAGTTGATCTTAAGTCTGTGCACCAATATGGTGAGCCTCTGACTACAGAAGAATGTGAGAAATGAATACTTCTCCCTTATATTTAATAACTAATTATTGAATCAGAACTAGGATGTTCCCCCCTTTTCTGCTTCCTCATCCAGAAACCAACTTTATCCAGAAATCTCTCTTAAAGATTTACTCAGGCCAAAATCTAATCAGACAGTGAAAGAAATTCTAATTTTGGGCTAATTCCTGCTCGTTGGGTTTGCTCAGACAAGTCTCAAGAAGTGTTGATTTTTCCCTTTTGTTGAAATGGGTGATATGGAAATGGAAGTCTCTGACCAAGATTTGGGTGACTCAAGTCATGTACCCCAAGACCCTCATTTTAATATAGCCCACTTCCCATTGTGTTAAAAAAAGGCCGTTCCCTGACTACTTCTTAAAGAGGCCTATTCACTCAATGGGCGTTACCTCCCTCTAAGTGAGTAACTGAAAAGTCATTAGCCTAAAAGGCTAAGGTCTCCCATTGCATCCTGTGTCATCTCCAGTTGTCCTGATGAATCCTGGGTCACTGGATTCAGATGGCTCTGGAGGAGAAGTCAGGCTGGTGACCTGCACAGCCCTCCCTCACTCAAAACAAAATCAAGTTCAAGTCATGTCATCATTTCTCTGATGGCATGGTCTTCTTTGGCAACGAAGGATGAACCCAACAACAACAACCAATCCGACTTGACTTGTTCTCCTCAGGGACTCCTACTCTTCAAAGGGCATATAAACTATGAGCCCACCAACCCTGAGGGGTCTTTGGTCTAAGAGAGATGGCCAAATGAACATCTTTTTATTAGTAACTGTGTTAGCTTTATTAACAAAATTATTAAATTATCCAGAAACTCTGTCTCTCTGAATTTTTTAATCATCACAAGAGAATGAGTGGTTGGAGTACCAGGCTGTCTAAGGAGGAATTAAACAGAGCAGAACAAAGCTCATGTGCCAATTACTGGTGAGATAGGGTCCATGAGTGGCCACTGTACTGCCAGCCAGGGTGAGATAGGGACACCCAGTTTAAAAAAAGTACACGTCAACTTTTGGCATCAGTAATTTCTAGGCTGGGTTCCAGGGTTGATACAAAATTGAATGATGTCAGTGGCAAGAAAAGCAGTGGGAACTGGATTTGTTGCTGTGGTTCAATCATGTCTGACTCTTCATGATTCCATTTAGGGTTCTCTTGGCAAAGATCCTGGAATGGTTTTCTATTTCCTTCTCCAGCTCATTTTGCAGATGAGGAACTGAGGCAAACAGAATTAAATGACTTACCCAGGTTCACAAAGCCAATAAGTGTCTGAGGCTAGATTTGAACTTAGGAAGATACGTGTTCCTGACTGTAAGTCCAGCACTATATCCACTGCGCCCCCTAGCAGCCTTAGGGAATTTGACAGCTAGAGTGAATAACAGGGAAGCTGAAAAATTCACACATGCCTTATAGACTAGAGAGTGCAAGAAAATATAGTTTTCCCAGATTTCTTCCCTTCAAATCCGGTCCTTGTCCTTGGTGATGTCAACATAAAATGTCATTAATCCTTTATATACCCTGGGTCTCAAGTGTCTCAGTCGTAGTGACTCACTTCCATTCTGAATAAGTCTTTATGACAAGCATTAGTTACCACCCATAATTCCTCTACCTTCAGTATATTGAAAGGAGAAACTCTCCTTTCGCTACAACTTCCAATTTTTTGATCTCTCCCATTTCCTAACTCAACTGAATTCAACAAATGTTTATGAATTGCCTATCTGTAACTAGTTATACTCAGAACCGTGAATACAAAAATAACTAATACTAATGTAATAGCTAGCATTTCTATAGTAACTTAAGGTTTGTGAAGCATTCAAATATCACATTCAATCCTCATGACAATCTTGATAGATGATAACAGTAGAAATATTTATATAGTACTTACTATGTGCCAAGCACTGTGCTAAGCACTTTTCAATTATTTTCTCATTTGATGTTCACAACAAGCTTGGGAGGTAGGTGCTATTTATTAATGAAGAGATAGAAAGGAGTGCTCGAGGCAGAAGGAGCAAGCAGAACACAGGATGTGAGATATGAGATAAGATGAAGGATGGGACCAGCCATAGATTATGCACTGATGCCCCTACTGTGGACAAAGCACTCCAACTACATGACATTTTGGAGCAGCTCTTCTCTTCCCCTTTCCTCTTCTCCTTGCTTATCTGTATGTCAAAGATACCTCTGTACCACCAGGCATTCCAGAACCCTGCTTGCCCTCCTCCCTTCTTCGGCTCCCCTTCCCCCATCCCATCAAACTATTTAGACCAGACATCTAACCTGGACAATTGCTCTGCCTCCTATGGGAAGCATGGCCCACTCTGCTTCTCCCATGTGGAAGCATAGCCCACTAGGCATGTGATCCCAATAAATGCCTTCTAACTTGGGGACTATTTGAATAAATTCTCTCAGGATATTAGGACCCACTTGTCTATTATTTATTTTACTGATGAAGAAGCTGGGGCAAACAAAGATTAAGTGACTTGCCCAGGGTCACATAACTAGGACATGTCTGAGATCATATTTGAACTCAGATTTTCCTTACTCCAGATCCAAGCCTACCTATTGTGCCACCTAACTGAAGACCAGGAATAACATAATTTCTGACCTTAGAGATCTTGCAGTCTTATAAGGAAGATCAAGACATGTTCAGAAATAAATAAAATAGAAAAGAAGATGTGATATCATCAGGAGATATGAGAAAAATAATAGATCATTTTGATCTAGGGTGATTAGGAAAGGCTTCAAAGGAGAATTGACATTTGAGAAGGTTAAAGGAGGAAAAATATCTCAATGGTTAAAGATGTGGATGGAGTGTGTTCTTTGAGTGGATACAATCTGTACAAAATCACAAAAGAAGAAAGGGCCTAGGCAAAATTGGGGGAGTACCAGTAATATAACTGAGCTAAAATGTATAGCATATGAGGTGAATAGACTGAAACAAGGCTGGAAAGGTAGATTGGAGGCAGACTGTGGAGGGACATTAAGGCTAGGTTCAGGAATTTATTTTTTATCTTAATAAGCATTAGAGGATTATTAAAGATTTTTGATTATGGGAGTAATATATAGTAGGGAGACTTTTTTGTAGGGGCAGGGTATGAACTGGGGAGGAGCAAAGACTGGTAGCAATAAGACTGATTAGCTAGGAAACTATTATAATAGTTTTTGATAAGGAGATCCATGATTCCCTAGGGATATAGGATTAGAGGGGACCTTAAAGATAATGGATTCTAACCCATTCAATTTATAGATGGGAATCCAAGGTCCAATCCATAGAGATGATAACTGATTTACTCAACGTCATACAGCTAATGTCAAATTCAAGCTCAAAAGTCATTGAATCATGTTAGAGTATGGCAAAGGAAGTATGGGAATTTCTATTAGAAAGTCAGAAGTTGAGCAAAGGTACAAGGCTTGGAGTATAAACAAGAGAAGGTTAGATTTTATTTTAAAAAAATCTTTCGTTGATAATATTTTGTTTTTTCCTAATTACATTTAAAACGATTTTTAACATTCATTTAAAAAATTGAGTTCCAAATTTTCTCCCTCTGTCTTTCTTCCCCCAGCCCAAATGGTAAGAAATTTGATATAGATTATGCATGTACAATCATGCAAAATATATTTCCATATTAGTTATGTTGTGAAAGAAAACACAGATTAAAAAAACTGAAAAAATTTAAAAAGTGAAAAATAGCATGCTTCCATCTGTGTTCAGACTCCATCAGGTCTTTCTCTGGAGGTGGACAGCACTTTTCATCATGAGTCCTTTGGAATTGTCTTGGATCATCATATTGCTGAGAATAGTTGTCATTCACAGTTGATCATGGTACAATATTGCTGTTATTGTGTACAATGTTCTCCTGGTTCTACTCACTTCGCTTTGTTCATCTAGGTCTTTCATTTCAGGTTTTTCTGAAATAATTCTCTTTGTCTTTTCTTTTAGCTCAATAGTGTCCCATCACAATCTTCACCTTTGTTCAGACATTCCCCAATTGATGGACATCCCCTCAATTTCCAATTCTTTGCTACCACAAAAAAGCTATAGATACTGTTGTGCAAATAGATCATTCCCCTTATCCCTTTCTCTTAGACTACAGACCAAGTAGTACTACTGCTGGGTCAAAGGGCATGCATACTTTTATATCTTTTTGGGCATAGTTCCAATTTGTTCTATAGAATGATTGGATCCATTCATAACTCCACCAACAGTCTATTGATGTCCCAATTATCTCACATCCCCTCCAAGATTTGTCATTTTCTCTTTTTTTGTCATTTCTATCACTAATTCTGACTCTGACTCTGCCTTCACCTCTGACTCTAGCCCTAATATTGATGAAATCACAGGTCTGGCCAGAAAGGGATGGGGCAGGGGATGGGGGTGGGGGGAATCAATGCAAAGATATTGGGTCAAATACAATAGACAAACTGGATGATCTGAGATGAATGGGGAAGGTTTGAGATAAAAGGGACATTCAAGATCTAATTTAATCCCACAATTTTATAGATGGGGAATCTAATATTTGATAAATACAAATACCCAAGTTTTGGGGTCAAGAACTCACTATTTGACAAAAACTGCTGGAGAAACTAGAAAACATTCCCTAAATGATGGGCACTCCTTTAGTTTCCAGTTCTTTGACATAACAAGGAAAACTGCTAAAAATGTCATTGTACATATGTGCCCTTTCCTTTTTTGATCTCTTTGAAGTATAGGCCTAGTAGTGGCTGAAAATAGAAACCTAAAGCCTTTATATTCATATAAAATGTCACAGTCTTTAGGATGTGTGTATGGTTATGCATCTATACGAACACCTCAGAAGGCCTCCTCAGACTGGGCTATGCTTTTCTGGAGATCCGCTTGTTTAGTAACTAAACACATACAATACAAGGAATTGAGAACTGGTGCTTAAAAACTGACAAGACACAGAAACAAGCCAATTTTAATTTCATTGTCCCACCTGAATTAGATTACGGGACTGAATTTATATTGTGGCAGACAGAGCTGCATGGAATACAGTCATATTGCCAACTGGGGAAAAAAGAGACAAAAACAAAGCTTTTTGTTTTTGACTAATATTTCGCTTTCCTTCAAGGAATTAAAGTGTGTCAGCAAGCCTCTAGATATCCTAGAAGACTGTATTTTCAGCATTAAATGTAACTTATGGTTTGGAAACCTCTCCCACAACTCTAGACCTATACTGCAAGATTTGACTGAGTAAGCAATGGTTGAAAAGGAGGGCATTTAGGTTCAAGGATCCCTTGAAAGGATGTCAGAGACCCTCAGGCATCCCTGGACTACATACTCTTTGGGAACTGTCTCTACTGTCTCATGTCAATAACTACATGATGAGAGTTCTGAATTTTTTTTACTTTCCATTATTGTTTTCCTTTCCATCATTGTGGGCGTTGCGGAAATTATTACCTTGGTTCTGCTTACTTCAGTCTCCATCAATTCATACAAATATTCCCAGGTTGCTCTGAATTCTTCATATTCATCATTGGTTATACAGTAATACTCTATTACTTGATATATCACTATTTGTTCAGTCATTCCCCAATCAATGCACACCCATTTTCCTTCCTGCTCTTTGTTACTACAAAAAGTGCTGCTATATATATTTGACTTTGAATTCTTCCTTCCTCAATGTCTTCAGTGACTAACTCATACTTTTTCCCTCCATCCCTTCTGCCTTCTTACTAGAGGACTTCAACATATCAATATATATCACTAGTATATATCTGTATATATCTATATATTATATATCATTATATATTACATATATCTATATCAATATATATTGGTATTTCACAAGTACTTAAACTTTTCGTTTTCTTAACATATTCATTATTCATGACCTATTCCTCTATTCCACTTCAGTTACAGAAATAGTCATGCTCTTGATCTTGCCATCACTCACAAGTGTTCCACAACCATTTTAATGAACTCTGAAAAGCCTTAATGTGGTTATAATCTTTTATCACTTCCCATTTTCCTGGACTTTATCATCCCTAACCCTGTTCTTCATCTAGATTATGACCTCCAATCCCTCCACTCCTCAGGTTTTTTTCCTATAATCTTAGCACCTTTCCCTATCTTAGCCAATCCCTGTCTTAAGCCCTTGGATAATCAATAGAATTCTGTATCTCTTGTCCTGAGCCCCTTGATTCCTTGTTCCACTGTTCATCATGCCTTGCCTCTCTTCAGTCTTATATTATGCCCATCATCTGGCATCTTATTTCTTATTCACTTGCTGTCAAAAGGAGCTTGAGAAAGTCATGAAAGCATGACTAGGTCCACTACCAATTTATGTTACATAATTTCAAATGGATTCCCACTGCAGCAATAGCAGTCTTTCATATATTTTTAATCTATTTACTCTCCCATTTACTACAGCAGCTATATGAACCCTTTATATCCCTCCTCAAGTCTCCCAAGGGACTCTGCCACCATTCTCTTCAAAGAGGATCATACCTCATTCTTCACCAAAAAAATATAAGTATAGTCTTCAAGAGAATTTCTTCTCCCCTTCTCATCTGCCACTATTTCTTCTTTCATCCCAAACTCATTTGAAGAAGTGATCCTTCTCTAAACCCCTCAATGTTCCTTAATCTCATTCTATCTCATCTTCTCCAGCAGATTCCACCCATTATCACCCACACTCTCATTAATCTTCAATCTTTCCCTATCAAAGGGCTACTTCCTTGCGGTCTACAAACATGTCCGCAACTCAGCTATCCTTAAAAAGCCTTACTTGATCTGACTACCCTCGCTAGCTATCATCCTTGAAACCCCTTGAAACTCAACTCCTTGAAAAAACTCTCTATACTCGATGCCTCTAATGCGTTTTGTTCCGATTAGATTCTAAGCCATCTGTAATTGTGTCCTCATCATTCAACTGAAACAGTTTATCCAAAGTAACTAATTATTTCTTAATTGTCAGATATAATGGTCTTTTCTCAGTCTTTACTTTTCTTGACCTCTCTGTAACCTTTAGCATTACTGATCATTCTCTTCTAGATAATCCCTGTTTTCAAGGCTTTCAAGCTACTACTCACCTTGATTCTTCTTCTACTTATTTGACTACTATTCAGTATCCTTTACTGGGTCTTCGTCAAAGTCACATCCTTCCCCCCCACCCCAAGGCTCCGTCTTTGACCCTCTCTCTTCCCTTATCCTGTTATACTAACTCATTTTGTGATTTCACAGCTCCCATGGGTTCAAATGCCAATTACTGTATGTATAGATTCACAGATTTCTATATCCAGCCCTACACTCTCTCTTGGGTTCCACTTTCAAGTTGCCAACTGCCTATTGGACATCTCAAACTGGATATATCATAGACACCTCAAATTCAACTTATCTTCAACTAAATTCATTGTTATTTTCCCTTTTTAATCTTCCCTTCTTTTAAATAACTCTATTACATTGAGGGCATCACCACCTTCCTGGTCACCTAGGCTCATAACCTTGGTGTCATTCAAGGTTAACTCTTCACTCCAAAAGGGAAAATATGGTGCTAAATAAATTATTGGAGAAACTAATTTTTGGAGAAAAATATTTATGGCATTTTCTAAATGGGACATATTTCTCTGTACCACTTGGAACACTTTCAAAAACTGACCATGTAGTAGGGCACAGAAATATTATAAATAAATGAAAAAGGTAGAAATAGTAAAAAAAATTCTTTTTTTGTTTCATTCTTTTTTAAAATTTCTTTTTTATTTTAAAATTTATTTATTTTAGTTTTCAATATTAATTTCCACAAGATTTTGAGTTCCAAATTTCCTCCCCATGTCTCCCCTCCCCCCACCCCAAGACACCATGTATTCTGATTATTTCTCAGTTGCATGCAAAAATAATTCTCAAATTCGTTCCTAAAACTTTGATTTCCAACTTCTGTCCCTTCCTTCCTCCCTATACATCCCCACTATGAAGGTAAGCAATTCAATGTAGGCTATACATGTGTAGTTATGCAAAAGACTTCCATAATTCATGTTGTGAAAGACTACCTATATTTCCTTCCATCCTGTCCTGCCCCCCATTTCTTCTGTTCTCTGTTTTGACCTTGTCCCTCCTCAAAAGTGTTTACTTCTAATTACTCCCTTCTCCCATTTGCCCTTCCTTCTATCATCTTCCCTAAACCCCACTTATCCTCTTCTCCCATACTTTCCTGTAGTGTAAGAGATTTTCATACCAAATTGAGTATGCATGTTGATCCCTCCTTAAGACAGATGTGATGAGAGTAAGCTTCATTTTTTCCCTCTTACCTCCTCCCTTTTCCCCTCCATCGAAAAAGCTTTTTCTTGCTTCTTTTATGAGAGATAATTTGTCCGCATTCCATTTCTTCCTTTCTCCTCCCAATATATTCCCCTCTCATTCCTTAATTTTATTTTTTTTTAGATATCATCCCTTCCTATTCAACTCACCTTGTGCCCTCTGTCTATATGTATATAATCCTTTCAACTATCCAAGAACTGAGAAAAGTCTCAAGAATTACAAATATTATCTTTTCATGTGGGAATGTAAACAGTTCAAATTTAAGTTTCTCTTTCCTGTTTACCTTTTCATGCGTCTCTTGATCCTTGTGTTTGAAAGTCAAATTTTTTATTCTGCTTTGGTCTTTTCATCAAGAATGCTTTAAAGTCCTCTATTTCATTGAATAACCACTATTTCCCCTGAAGCATTATACTCAGTTTTGCTGAGTAGGTAATTCTTGGTTTTAATTCTAGTTCATTTGACCTCTGGAATATCATATTCCAAGCCCTTTGATCCCTTAATGTAGAAGCTGATGTATCTTGTGTTATCCTGATTGTATTTCCACAATATTGGAATTGTTTCTTTCTAGCTGCTTGCAATATTTTCTCCTTGACCTGGTAACTCTGGAATCTGGCTACAATATTCCTAGAAGTTTTTCTTTTTGGATCTCTTTCAGGAGGTGATCAGTGGATTCTTTCAATATTTATTTTACCCTCTGGTTATATCAGGGCAGTTTTCCTTGATAATTTCCTGAAAGATGGTATCTAGGCTTTTTGTTTCATCATGGCTTTCAGGTAGCCCCATGATTTTTAAATTGTCTCTCCTTGATCTATTTTCCAGGTCAGTTGCTTTTCCAGTGAGATAGTTCATATTGTCTTCACTTTTTTCATTCTTTTGTAATTTCTTAATTTCTCATAAAGTCATTAGCTTTCATCTGCTCCATTCTAATTTTTAAAAAACAATTTTCTTTGGTGAACTTTTGAACCTCCTTTTCCATTTGACTAATTCTGCTTTTTAAAGCATTTTTCTCCTCATTGGCTTTTTGGACTTCTTTTGCCATTTGGGTTAGTCTATTTCTAAATGTGTTATTTTCTTCAGCACTTTTTGGGTCTCCTTTAGCAAGCTGTTGACTCACTTTTTATGATTTTTCTTGCATTGCTCTCATTTCTCTTCTCAATTTTTCTTCCACCTCTCTTACTTGATTTTCAAAATCTTTTTTTCAGCTCTTCCACAGTCTGAGACCATTGCAAATTTATTTTGGAGGTTTTGGATGAAGAAACCTTGACTTTGATGTCTTCCTTTAATGGTATAATTTCTTCTTTCTCCTCTGAAAGGATGGAGGAAAATACCTGTTCACCAAGAAAGTAACCTTCTATAGTCTTATTTTTTCCCCCTTTTTTGGGCATTTTCCCAGCCAGTTACTTGAATTTTGAGTCCTTTGTCAAGTGGAGGGTATACTTTAGGGACCTGCAAGTTCTCAATTCCTCCAAGTGGCACAGTGAAGAGAGAGGAGTTTACTCCTCTCCTGGCCTGCACTCTGGTCTGGGAGAAACCACAAGCTTTTCTCCCTAGAATCTGTGAGTGGGGTTCCCTCTCCACAACTGCCTCCCAGCTCCACCTAGCTGGTGCTCCTTCTCACTCCAGGACCACCACTCAGGGCTGAGATTCAGATCAGTAGCTCATTTCCCCCAGGGTCTTTAGGCCATGGGCTCCAAAAATTGATGCTCTTCCCAGTGACTTCTGCTGCCCGGGGCTGCTAGGGCCAGACCCTGCTCCCTTCTCACCCAGGTGAAAGACCTTTCTCACTGAAGCTATTTTTTGGTATCTGAGGGTTGAGAAATCTTGGAACTTCAGCTGCTGACTGTGATTCCACACCCTGAAGCCTGCTCCAGTCGTGTCCCTGCCTCACTGCATAGCCAAGTCTGGGCTGTACTCCACTCTGAGCCTGGTGTGATAGACCTTTCCTGTCAACCTTCCAGGCTCTCTTGGGCTAGAAATCTCTTTCACTCTGTCATTTTGTGGCTTCTGCTGCTCTAGAATTTGTTTGGAGTCATTTTTACAGGTATTTTATGGGCTTTGGGGGTAGAACTAAGAGCACATCTATTCTTCTACCTGCCATCTTGGCTCACCCCGCCCCCCCCCCCACTGCCAAAATTCTTTACAGACCATAATGCAGTAAGAATAGAAATTAGTTTAGGGACTACAAACAAAAGATACAGAATCAAATGGAGATTCAACAATGAACTCACAAATAACAATGAGTGAGTCAAAGAATGAATCATCAAAACAAGAATGACCATGTTAAAGAAAATGATGATAATGAAACAACATACCAAAAATTCTGGAAAGCAGTCTTTAGGGGAGGAAATCATATCTTACGATCATACATTAACAAAATAGAAAAAGAAAAGATTAATGAATTGAATGTGTATTTTTGAAGCTAGAAAATCAACATAAGCTCAAAAGAGGAAACATTAAAATTAGAAGGAAAATAGACAAATAAGAAATTAAAAATCCATAGAAATGATATATAAAACTAAAAGTTGGTTCTATGAAAAAACTAATAACATGAACAAATCTTTAGCTAATTTGATTAAGGAGAGAAGCAAATAAATCAATAAAATAGCAAATGAGCACAGCGAAATCACAGCAAACCAGAAGAAATAAAAATAATAAGAATACATTGTCATAGTTATATGCTAACAAAACTGAGAAGCCAAAAGAAATAAAGGAATACCTGAAAAAATACTCAAACTTCCACAAGATCAGATAGAAATCTTAAATCACACTCAGAAAAGAAAGTAGATTTAAGTGTAAAGGAACTACCAAAGATAAAAACTCCTAAACTTGAGAGATTCATAGGATAACTCTATCAAACTTTTAAATAATAGTATACATATTTCATAAATTATTTTCAAAAACTGAGAAAGAACCCTACCAGAATCCTTTTATGAGACAAATAAAGATGTAGTCCCTAAACAAGAGAATGAAAAAACCTGTAAAGATAACCATAGGTCACTATCTTAAGGAACATTGATTTAAAAATTTTAAGTGAAATCCTTTCAAGCAGATTACAGAGATTTATCCAAGAAATCATTCTTTTTGATCAAGTGGGATTGATACCAGGGATGTGAGAGTGGTTCAACATTAGGAAAACAGTCAACATAATAATACTAAATAATCATATAATAAATAATACTAAAAAATCAAAATATTTAAAGGCGCATGATCAACTCATCAGATGCAGAAAAATGCCTTTGACAAAGTACAATCTCTTTTATGCTATTAAAAAAAAACTTCCAAAAATATAGGGAGCCGTAAGTGTCATTTAAAAAAGCATTATCAAAAACCAAAAGCATCATATGCAATGGGGATATACCAGAACATTTTCCAATAAATACAAAGTCCAGTAAGGAACTCTACTCCCTCCATTATTATTTAGTATGGTTCTGGAAATGCTGGCAATAGCAATAATAAAAAAGGAAGGATTGAAAGGAATAATGGTAGGTAAAAAAGAGATAACACATTCCCTGTTTGCTGACTGTATAATGGTTTACTTGGAAAACTACAGGGAATCAGCAAAGATACACAATTAGTAGCCTCAGCAAAGCTGTAGACTACCAAATAAATCCTGAAAATCAATAGCATTTTCAAATAATAGCATAACACAAAGAGCAATAATAGAAAGGGAAATTCATCCCAAATAATTACAAAATGCATAAAACATCTGAGGATAAACTAAATAAATGTGCCAGGTAAAGAGAAAAATGGGATGAGAACAACGAATACATTAACATACAAATGGGATAGAGGAGGGATCTCCAGTTTTATACTCTAAAACCTCTATGTCTCATGAAAGACAGAGAAAGAAATAGAGGTGAAATATGTAAGAGTTTTGCCCATCAGTGAGAGAACAGGCTTCAGAATTTCCTAAAAACGGACAGAAAGAAGGAGGAAAACAAAGGAAATGTAAACATCTCTTGGAAAAAAAAGTGTGTCACTTTTAAAAAATTATTTATTTTTATTTTTTTTTTATTATCTAAGCTAAGAGGTATGGGGGCAGGAATGAAGTAGTTTGAAACCCAAAGTTATCTTAAGGATGGAGGAAAGAAGACTCAAAAGGAGGAGATAGATGACAGCTAAGTAAACATATAGATGGTAGATAAAGAATTTAACTAAATTCAATAAATTTGGAGTATATAAGGTAAAAAGGAATATATATAGCAAAAAGGAATAGGTGATGAAGAATCCTGCAGGAACTGACTAGTTTTGGATTAGTATAAGCAAAACTAAGTGCAGGGCCTTACTTTAAAAAAAAAGGTAATAAAGTCAATACAGAAACAAAAAAAATTAAGGAAAACATAAACCTAACCATTATAACCTTAAATGTAAATGTTTTGAATAATACAAAACAAAAAACCAATGGTAGAATAGGTAAGAAAATGGAAACAAAAAATTTACTGTATTTAAATTATCTAAAAATACATCTAAAAAATAAATGCATATGCATAATGAAAATGAGATCCTCAAACATAATTTACTATTCATTAGACAATTCCAAAAAAGTTGGAGTTTTTTCATAATGTTAGAAAAAAATTAAAATAAATGTGAAGAGAAATAAACAAGGAAATTACATGATGCTTAAAGATACCAAAGACAATGAAAACATATTATAAAATGTTTACATACCAATGATATAGCATCTAAGTTCAAAAAGAAGTTTATTGAGTTACATATATATATATTTGTATATATATATACGTATATATATATATAGTAATCTCATAGTTGTTGGAGGCTTTAATGTTCCTTTCTCAGAGCTAAATAAATCTAAAGGAAAGGTAAAGAAAAACAAATTGAAAAAACTTTCAAAGAAGTTAGATTTTAAAGACTTAAGGCATTTTCTGAATGAGACTATCAGAAAATCATGCATATTCTTAGCATTACAAAGGACTTTCATTTTTTTTTACAGAAGTCGACCATATACTAGGAAAAAGAGAACTCAAAAATAAATATAAACGGTAAAAATAATAAAAACTTCCTTTAAATGCCATGTCTGATTTGTAGTGTTTGCTGATTTCTGAGTATTAAATGCTCCTACTGAAAATTTTACATTTGGATTGGTTCCATAAGACACTAGCACACCCCCTACATTTGCTTCATTAATTTCACTTCAGCTGAAGCGCAGCTGCTGGATAAGGTTCTTCCTTGCTTCCAGGACAGTGTCTCAGCTGCTGATTCTATTTGCTGCTGGGTTTGGTTATACAGGTTGCTCTTCAAGGTTGCCAGAGGCCCCAGCCTTTGGAGGTCTCTGGACCTTTCAAAGCTCACAAGGTCATCCCATCTCCAATATTCATTCACCTAAGATCAAGAACAGCAGAGTGGTGCATTCACTGACTTCGCTGTGGCCATGGTAGTGAGGCAGGCAGAGTGACTGTCCCCTCACCCAACCCAGAGACTTAGAGCCATTTCTTATTTGAAAGGCTCCAGGGAGTGAGAATTTGAGATCCTCTATTTGAACCTTGTGTTTGCACTCTTAATCTTAGCTCACAGCCAATTAAAAGGGCTTTCATCATTGTGCAGAAAGTGGAAATGAAATTGTGAGAGAATATTTGCACATGCTCCCAAGTAGATTAAGACAGTCCTCCCTAACACATACTATTCATTTCTAGAAACAAAGGCACAACAGATTCACGGGTGGGTATCAGGTAGAGCAGATTGTGATTGCTCAAAGTACTGTCTTCCATGACATCTTGTTGAATCATCTAATAATATAATTGTTTTATTAGTCTATTATGCACGTATCATAATTATCATTGCGTAATCACCAAGAACTTTCCTATCTGATTTTTTCCTCAAAATTCCATTCTTATTTTAACTTTTTTCTTATCTATCTTTGTTAGATTGAGTAGGTCTAAAAGAGTTAATATATTAACAGTTAAGCAGTTATTATAGTAATGTGTAGTTCTCTTGGTGGTTCAATTAGCTTTTCCTTTAAGTACTTATCTAAAGTATGTATATTTACTATTGATACTGTTTCATTATTTATAGCGCCTTTAGGCCTACTATAGCTTACCTACTTATCTGTTCTTTTAAAGGACAATATTCAACTGTTTATTGGGTTTTAAGACCCATAAGACAATATTCAACTGTTTTTTGAGTTTATTGGCCCCAAACTCAAATCAGTACACAAGAATACAAGGCAAAGTAATATATAATACTAGCAATTAAGTCATTTCCCAATCAGCAGCAGCTAAGGCTAATGGAAGCAACTACTACCTACAAGTTCCTTGAAGAAAACCAAATCACTATAGTATAATTAAGAAATAATTAAGGCCTTCCTAAGAGCAAAAACCAAAAGGAGAGAAAAGAAACCTATGAAAATGACATAAAACTTTTGATTTAGGAGGTAAAGGAAAGAAACATTCAGTCCCTTAAACCCCGGGCAAACAGAACATTTGTGTGTTTTGGTGTCAGCATGTTGGTTCAGAGACCTTTAAGCACCACTTGACAGCTGTGACAGTTTGTGAGATGCACAATGTGACCTCTATGCTCACAGGCATAACAGAGCCCAGGAAACATCGGAGCTCACTGTTCCTACCCCTCACAGTCAGATAAGAGAACCTGATGGGCAATGCCAATGGACAAGGCTTACCTTCCCAAGTCACTAGAAGACACTTTAAAGCTGACGAATAAGAGGATTATGGTTCTCCCTTTATGTAAATTTGTATTATGCAAATTTGACTATATAAAGAATTCTGAAAGAAGTCCACATTCCAAAAAAACCCTATATTAACTCTACTGCACAGGAAGTATTGGACTCTCTCTCTCCACTCTTGCTCCTTGACTGGGGCTGTGTGGCTTCCTTCCCCCAAAAAATGCATTGGAACCCCCCTTTCAAGTGAAAGCAGAGCTAATGTACTACAGCTACTGGCTAAGGGGCTTAGCTTGAGATCTCTGGTGCCAGAGAGGAGACTTTTTTTGCCTGTTCTGCCCACCTACCCTGTGTCTGGCCCTGTTTGTCTCTCCATCCCTTGGGTCACACACCCTCGTTTATTATCTGTCCTCTTTTGTCTGTGTCCCTATCTGATGTTTACATGTTTGCCTCACCCGTCTTCTTCCTCTTGGGTAAGCCACATGTTCTTCCTTCTGTTCTTGCTTCTCTGTCTCCAGCCTCAGAGTTCTTAAATCACGTGCAGCCCCCTCCCTCCACGATGTGGGTCCCTTTCCTTCTTTCCCTTCCCCAGGTCTTTAGTATTATTTAAAAATCACTTTATGGGTCTGCTAAATGGTTGACTTTGGTAAAATGAGATTGTCTATATACTTAAATAATGTGAAGAAATAAGTGGGAGCAGTTAGATGGTGTAGTGGATAGAGCCCTGGGCTTAATCAGGAAGACTCATAATCCTGAGTTGAAATCTGGCCTCAGACACTTTACTGGCTGTGTGACCCTGGGCAAGCCACTTAACCTTGTTTACTTCAGTTTTCTCACCTGTAAAATGGACTGGAGAAGGAAATGGCAAACTATTCCAATATCTCCAGCCTTTGGAGAGCCAGATACTACTGAATAACAATGAAAAAGAAACAAGAGGACTTCATAGCACCCTCTGAAAAAGCCATACTAAAACAAAGTCAGAAGAGAAGATCAGAGGAATTCACATCATCCCCTCAAGAGCTAGGTTAATATTACTTAGAACATTCTCTCAATTCAAAAACCTGAGCTGGAAGAAACAAGGGTTAGAATCATAACTGCATGCACCAATTCTTGATTGGATCTATCTATTCATATATTTATTCAGCATTTTAAATATTGAAGGCCAGTGATGAATAGCGTCTTTGGTCGGAGAGATACAAGACTGCCAAGCACCAGCTTACGGTGTCTTATGCTGGTTTTTTATGATGAGACAAGAAAGGCAGCAGGTTAAAAGATCTGAATCTGCTAGAAACAAAGGAAATCTCTGCCACAACAACCATTTCTGATTGGATACTCTTTGTTACTGGTGTAAAATAACCCTCTTGAATGCATCTTCTCTCGATCTGTCAGATGATCCTGAATACATTTCCTAAGTAGTAGACAACATCTCTAGGGGGATCCTGTCTCTGTGAAATAAGTAATCAATATTTTCCCAGGCTTTAGTATTCTAGACACCAAAGCAGTGCAGTGGTTTTCACTGTCTCACTTCTGTGAACTGCAGCATCATCGTATTGCTTCAAGGCACCTTCATAGTGTTTCTCAAAGCTGTTTTTAATTTCATGATTAAAAACAAATCCAACAATAGCAGTCACCAACTTGACAAAAAATGAGGATCCGGAACTTGGCATGCTGTTTTAGAACCATTCAGAAGCCTCACCGGTAGCAAAGTGGCCAAAGTTATCCTTGAGGATAATGGTCGTGCTCATCCCAACAAGCACATAAGGGACATTTGCGACTTTCTTATTTAAAAGGGAGAACTGAACTACTAGGTTCACCTTGCCATGGATGTCAGTTGTAATGAGCATCATGTCTGTTAGAAAATGAAGGCATAAGTCAGCAGAACTCTCTTCAAACAGATGATGGCCAGCTTGGTCTGCAGTAGCCTGGAGGAAGATACAATGTCTACCCATCGTCCTGCCTGCCTGCTGCCTCATGAAACTGTTAGGCCCCCATTCCGCTGGCTTATTTCTTTTAGTCATGTCTATTTTTATTGTTGGCTGGTCTGAGATTGTGATTGCCACCCATGCTTTTTGGGTCCATCTGAGATATGAAAAATTCTACTCCAGCCTCTCGTTTTAAATTGTGTGAATTTTTTGTTTTTAATGTGTTTCTTATAACCAACATGTTGGGTTTTGCTTACTGCTACCTTTCCCACTCTCCTCCATTCATAGTCAGTATCATAATTGTTAGGTTTATTTTCTCTTGCATCGCATCATGTTTCTTCTCTTTGTCTCCAAGTCCACTCCCTGATTCACAAGGAAAATGTCTTGGAAAGAAAGGAAATTAAATGAGCACTAGTAACCTATAGTCTCTCAGGTTTGTAACCTTGACATTATTCAGAATTTCTTACTCTTATCCCACATGTCTGATTAGTTGTCTAATATTGACGATAATGTCTAATAATGATGAAAATAGCTAGTATTTATAAAGCACGTACTCTATGCTAGGCACTGTGCTAAGAGCTTCATGAATATTTTCTCATTTGGGCTTTACAATGACCCTGGGAATTAAGGGCTGGTATTATTCCCATTTTACAGTTAAGGAAACAGGTTAAGGGACTTATCCAGGGTCACACGGCTAGAAAGTGTCTGAGACTGAATTTGAACTCAGGTCTTCCTGACTCCAGGTCCATCATTCAATCCCCTGGGTCACCTATTTGTCTTGCTTTCCATTTTTACCCCACAACATCTCTTGCATCTGACCTATTCTTTTTACTCACACAGCTACCACTTTATGTCAGGCCCTCATCACCTCTCACTTAGATTATTGTAATGTTCTGTCTGCTTCAAGTTTCTCATCGTTCAGGTCAATCCTGCACTCTGCTGCTGAAGTGGCTTTCCTTAAACAGAGATCTGACTGTGTGACTAGCCTACTCAACTAAGCTACTCCCTATTGCCTCTGGGATAAAATCGAAACTTCTCTGTTTAGCTTTTTAAAATTAGCCTCAACTTATATTTTCAGTATGATTGGATATTATTCCCCCTCTAGCATTCTAGTCTTTTCTCTTTTCTTCACAAGTAACACCCTATCTCTTGTTTCAGTACCTTGGTACTGGTTGTCTCTCATGCCTGGAAAGTATTTCCTCCTCATTTCTGATTTACAGAATTCCTCTCTTCTTTCAAGACGCAGCTAAAGTCCATTTTACATAAAGCCTTATTGATCCTCCTCTACTAGTGCCCTCATAACCAAAGTATTTTGTATATCGTCTTTTTATATTTATTCTGCATATATGCATATGTATTTGTATAGCTGTATAAATTTGTGGTTTTCCCCGTTGGGCTATAAATTCATTATTAGTAGGGATTGTTTAATTCTTTGTGCTTGTCTACACATGGTTTGGCGCATGGTAGGCATTTCTAAATGCTTACTGATAAGTTGACTCTTTGGAACTATCTGTCCTCATTCTCTTCTCTTTCTAGCATTTACTTTACAAGGTTGTTGTAAGGAGCAAATGAGATAATATTTGCACCAACAAAAAACAAAGTGCTTTGTACAAAATTTTATCTCTTAAAACATACACAGACAGACAGACACAGAGAACAAAACTAATAATTCCTAGGTTCTTTGTCTTGTCTTCTTCCCTTTTTGATCTTTTAAGATGATACTGGGTCTGTTTCCTTCCCTACCTCCTACCCATTTCCTCACCTTGCTCAGTTCTGGATCTTTCTCCTTGAATCTGTCTAATTCTCTGCTTACTTCATAGAATTTCTACACTATAATTTATCCCATTTCAAACTTTCCTGGCTCAGATCAGATAAGAGTGAGGTTCATGAATGTTTCTCCTGATACCTATATAGTCTCTTGCCATGTTCCAATTATAAGAAATAAAGTCCCTTCTTTTCCTCCTCATTTCTTCCCTAAACTATTCATTTTGGAGTTTTTTCTCTTTTAAAAAATACAACAACAACAAAACACCTAGGCTGTTTGTCTTGCCTTAGTCCCTTTTTGATACTTTAAGATGTTGGTGAGCTAAAGGTATAATTGTCTGTTCTCTACCCACTAGGATGTAAGTATTTTTTTGAGTTGCACAAATTTATTTTTCTTTCTGGTCTCCCTTGTCTCCTAGGTTTGTAGTTCAGAGATTTTTACCAAGCCCTGGCCTACTTAATGTGATTGTTTGGAAGTCATAAATTCTATTAAGGATCCATATTTGTCTATGAAAAATCAGGTAATAAACATTTTAAAGTACCTAGTATGTGCCAGGCACTTGGCTAAGCACTGAAGACACATAAAAAGGAAAAAGATAGTTCCTGCTCTAGAGAAGTGCATAGTCTAGTGGAAGAGACAAACATGTAAATAGCTGTACAAACAAGATATGTCCAAGACTGGAGATATTCAACAGAGGGAAGGCATTAGCATTAAGGGAGATCAGGAGGTCCTTCTTGTTGAATATAGGACTTGAAGGAGATCAAGGAAGTCAAGAGGTAGAGATGAGAAGAGAGAGTATTCTAGGCATGGGGAACAGTCAATGAAAATGCCCTGAGTTTGGAGATAGTGTCTTGGTTGAGGAACAATAAGCATACCAGTGTGACTGGATCACAAAGCCCAAGGCAGGTGGGGTGGGGAATAAGTTGTATGTAGCTTGGAAAGATAGGAGGTGGTCAGGTTGTGAAGGGTTTTGAATGTCAAATAGAAGGTTTATATTTGATCATGTAGTTGATAAAGAGTCACTGGAATTTATTGAATTCAGAATGGAGTGACTAGGGCAGATATGCATTTTCAGATTAATTTGAGAGGGTTGACTGGAGTGAGGAGAAACTTCGAAAATTTATACTGTTTTGTAACATGTTATTCTTGATTATAAATAATTTGATTTTTAAATATATAGTATTTCCAGTTTTTCTTTCCTTTCTCATATTTGTTGAGTGGTATTATGTGATTCTGACTGTTGTTTCTTGGTCTTGTTCTTCCTGGAGGCTTGGAGTATTTTTTTCTTTGACTTCAAGGCTCTGGAGTATCATATGTCACATCTCTGGCTATGGTAAATTTGGAAAGTCTATGCTGAGGCAATTGTGGATTCTGTCTATTTCTATTTTGCTGTAGGGTCCCAATAGTTCTGAGCAGTTTTATTTTATTATTTCTTGAAATATGATATCCATTTCATCATGGTTTTTTAGAGACCAATGATTCTTAAATGATTTCCGCTTGGTCTGTTTTTCGGTTGTTAGATACCTCATGTGTTGTTTTTTTTTTTTAATTTTTTTGTCTTTTGATAGTATTCTAATATTTCTTGTCATATCATTGAATTTTTGAGTTCTCTTTAGCCAATCCTACTTTTAAGATCTAAACTAATTGGGTAGTTTATATCTTTGTTTATCCCTCATTCAAGATAAGCTGATCACCTGAAATCTCATCATTATGAAGATTGTCTCAGTTTTTGATACTCAACATCTTCTCCGCTCCCTCAGCCTCCTTCCTCTTTGATTAGAGGATTGAAGACTGGTGCACTAAACTCTTCCCAAAGCCTTCCTGGGATCTGAACTTTCCAGGTAACTCTCCATTTTCCATTTGCCATTCTGCTTGGTTTGCGCTCCACAGAGCATTATTCCCTGAATTCCGCACCCCCCTCCACCTTGACTTTCTTCTGTATGTTGTCTTCTTCTTTTAAATTGTAAGCTCCTTGAGGACAGGGACTATCTTCAGTGCTTACTCAATATCTAGCACATAGTAGGTGCTTAATAAATATTGAATTGAGCATGATTTTCCAGTTTTTCTTCCAAGCTATTTATTTTCCTTTCAAGATTTTCCCACAAGAGCTTTAATGCAATTCTTTATTTCTTTTTGTAAGCTTATCAATCACTCTTGGATTCCTTGTGGCCAATCCATTTTTTGAGATTTTACTTGTAATTAATAGAGAAATATTTTCTTTTTCTGGGGTTTTATCTTGGGGTTTGCTTAACGCATTGTATTTCTTCTTGCTCATTTCTTCAGTCTGTTTGCTTGGGTTGGCTGGCCAATGAGTCTCTCCTTCTCTTCACAGTATCTTTGGAGATACACGTGACTGCAAATGTTTTTTGGTTACTCTAGACCTTTATTGTGGGACCTAGGGCATTAGCAGACAGGATTGAGGCAAAATAAGCTCTGTCCTCAGGGCATCCAGTATAGATGGCAGAGAATTAGCTACTCAACATTGTTCTCTCTACAGAGTCTTGATTTGATACCCCAAGGTGTTCATATCATAGTTTTGGGTGAATGAAATGAGCCTGTGATCTTTGCCCTATCCTCTCTTGGGTGACGTAGATGAGTTAGCATCAATGATGATTTGTCTCCTGCTGCAGACTTGGACTTTGATACTGATCTCTTGTCTTTAAAAAATACACGACTAATTATCAACACCAATACTCCAGACCAATCAACAAGTACTAAACACTAGTTTTGAGGAGTGGGAGGAAAACGTGTAGTAGGAAGAATACTGAGTTAGAAATCAGGAGGCCTGAGTTTTATTTCTGATCTGGAATAAATTAACTCTGTGAAATGGCTCAGTGATCTGTGAAGTCCCTTCAGGCTCTATAATCTGTTATTCTATGACTTTTGACTTCCAATTTCCCTCTGAGTATTCTCTCCTGAACAATTCCTCCTAGAATAAAACCCAATTTGACATGGGAAAATTAGGACACTAATAAACTGTTGATAGAGTTGTGAACTGATCTAACCATTCTGGAGAATAATTTGGAATTGTGCCCAAAGGGCTACAAAACTATTCATACCCTTTGGCCCAGCCATGCCACTACAGAGTCTATGCCCCAAAAAACATTTTTTTTTAAAAAAAGAAAAGGATCTATGTGTACAAAATTATTTGTAGCAAATCTTTTTCTGCTAGCAAAGAAATAGAAATTGAGGGGATGTTCATCAATTGGGGAATGGCTGAACAAAATGTGGTATATGATTGTGATGAAATACTATTGTGCTATGAGAAATGGCGGGCAGGATGTTTTCAGAAAAACCTGGAAAGACTTATATGAACTGATGGTGAAACGAACAGAACCAGGACAATAGTGCACAAAGCAACAGCAATATTGTACAATGATCACCTATTAATGACCAAGAATGATCCAAGACCACTCTGAATGAATTGTTAACTTGAAAAATGTTATCCAACTACAGAGAAAGAAATGATGGAATCTGAGTTCATATTGAAGCATACTTTTAAAATTTTTCTTGTCTTCTTTTCTTGGCTTGTGTTTTCTTTCACAACATGACTAATAAGAAAATAAGATTTGCATGACTGCACATGTAAAACCTATTTCAATTTGCTTGGTTTCTCAAGGAGGGGAGATGGTAGGGAAGGAGGAAGAGAATTTGAAACTCAAAAAAAAGTTTACAATGATTTTTACATGTAACTGGAAGAAATAAAGTATTTAAAATAAAATAAGAAAGCCCAATTTGAGGAATGCTTTTTAAAAAAATTTCTGAACTCTGATGGCCTGTTGGCAAAGACATTTGACAACCAACTTTAAATATAAGTAAATAAAAAGGTAGCAGGTCGTAGTGAAAAGAGGGTTGAATTTGGAACCAGGAGACCTGAGTTTGAATTTGAATTCCAGTATTTATTGGCTGTGCCAATATGTCATACAACTTCTCTTTTTTCTCATCCACAAAGTGGGAGTGATAATATCTTGTTGGATAAATGATAGCTTTCCCGGTGACTCCAGGAAGGAAGAAGATGCCTATGCCTAGACTAGAATAATTGGAGGACATATAGGGAACCTAGGAGAAATGGATGAACTGATAACAAAGACACAAGGAATCACTATCTAATCAACTCTGGATTATAGCCTAGATTAGAATTTGCGTAAAGAAAAGCATCAGGCAGGAGAGGCTCCCACACATACATACGCATGTACATGTACATATACATACATACATTTATACACACACATACACACATACATATATGTGGGACCTCAGTTCCAAAATTCATTGGTGTAGAATTCTCTCCGTATTGGTGGAGATGAATACTATGACTTCTGTGAGGGATGAGTTGAAGTTGGCTAGAGTTGGGGAGAGCTCTTCAACTCTCAGCTAGCCTCCTTCGAGTTGTCCAAGTTTCAAATTTAGGTGCTTCTGGCTTCCACCTTTAAGAGGGAAGATGAAACAAGCCAGTCCCACTTCAGACTGATAAAGGAAAAGAGCAGTCTTCAGCATATCCTTATCCCCAGTTTGCTACACTAGAGACTTTGGGGAAGTTAGCATTGGGTGAGATCTCAGACTCTTTCCCTTGGTTGAGGTGTTACCTCACTCCCAGTGGGAGAGCTCCTTCACTCTGCATATATTTATTGTCTTATGTATAATTTCTTTGATTTCTGATATGCTACTAATGTGAATAAATGGGCTTTCTTTGATAATTGCTATGTGTGTTCATTTTGGAACTGGTACTTGAAAGCAAAAGGATCAAGCCTTAGGTATAAAGCTTGGGATCCTCCTTCCTACCAATATTGAAACAGCAATCAGAAATTAGCTTGAACCTGAAAACACAAGTCCTTTAGACTAACAATATTTAAGAGAACAGAGAGATATAATTCTAACCCAATAGGGCTAGGGCTTCTCTTTCTGAGAAAGCAGAGTGGCATCTTGCCCCAAATTTCTGCTTCCCCTCCTGATAGGAATTTTTAAAATCTCTTGGTGAAGGGTGACAGAGAAGGTAGGGAGAAAAGAGGCTAGAAATGTTTATTCTGCCTTCCCTCGAACCTCATAGTAATACCTTCATGGTACATGTCAGGAATAGACCCCACAACATGTACATGTAGATGTATTCACACACATATATATAATATATATTATATATACTGGCATATAGGTATATTAAACACATATGCACAAACATGCATAGCTCTCTCTATCTTTAGATCTATATGAATGAGAATGATCCCTGGATGTGTAGTCAATGGATTCAATCTCATATCCCAGTTCTGCTCTTTATTATCTGTGTGAGCCCAGACAATGCACTAAATATTGCTGGATATTCTGTGAAATGAAGACATTAATTGAATTAGCTACCTCCCATGACTGTTGTGAGCAAAATGTCCCATCACCTTAAAGTATTATAGAAATGTCCTACTGTTATTATTCCTATCTGAAGTAATTTTTAAATAATCTCTAACCTTAAGTTGTGACAAGATTCACTGTTATTTATCTTTTCCTTACATTGTCTAGGTCAGAGAAAACAGATTATGATGAATAGTCCTAAAGCAGTTAAGTACCTAGTCATGCTAAGAAGTGTGTGTTCAGCAAGCTTCTGTCTTGGTGTTTGGTCAACTTGTAATGAACAATAGTTTCTTCTTAGCCCTGTTCTATCAATTGCACTCCTCTTCGGTCCAGACAAGATTAAGCATGTCTGTTACTTCTAGGGGTAGAAACTTCAAATGCCATTGATAGAACAAACATTGATAATAGGAAGGAGACTGACAGGAGAGTAGACATGCTAGAAAAAAGAGCCACATTAAAAAAATAAAAAAAATTTAAAATAAAATTTAAAAGAGAGTAATATGATTCAAGGATGGAATTTTTTTAAGTTAATTGGGAAAACATGGGATTTCTGGGCATGAGAATGAAGGAGGACAGCAAAACCAGTTTGAATTGTAAAGGACTTTGTAGAGTGATGACCTAAGTCTGGGTTCACATCTGGATAATCAAACAGAAAAATCATTTTCTTAATGTGAGTTCTTAGATTGGAGGCGAGTCTAGTTAGCCTGGAATGTAAATCCAATAGAGCTAAAATTTATCTATGAAGCTGGACAAATCTGGCTTCTGTAATCACTTTGTGTGCCTATAATTTGTCTATCTGTCATATCATTAGAACATTGGATTTAGAATGGGAAGGGATCTAGTCCAATCCCCTCATAGGATTATAGGGGTATTAATGGGTGCTCGGAAAGTACAGACCCATTCTCAGAACATGAATCATAGGAGCATAGATTTATATAGATGGTAAGTGGCAGAGCTTGGAACCAAATCTAGGTCCTCTGACTTCCAATCCAGGGTTCTTTATGTCATACCATGCTGACATTCACTATTTTACAGATGAGGAAATTGAGGCTTGTAGAATTGAAATAACTTGCTCAAGGTCACAAAGGTAGTAAGTAGCAGATGCAGGCTTTGAACCTTGGTCATCTGATTCCAAACTCAGTAGTCTTTACAATGCAATATACTACTTACAGTTCCTCACATCTATTGGGGCACAGTAAATGTTGGAAGAATGAACAAATAAAGAATTATATTAGTTTCTTGCATACTTAACAGGGATTGTACCTCCTGGAGCATATATGAGTATGGGCTTGTGGGGGACCCATCTTATGGAACATGTACTGAATTTCCTAGCCTCTTCTAGGAAAATATCATTGAGTCATTTCAGTCATGTGCAACTCTCCAATGACCCAATTTGAGTTTTCTTGGCAGAGATACTGGAGTGGTTTAGTTCATTTTACAAATGAGAAACTGAGGCAAGCGGGGTTAAGTAACTTGCCCAGGGTCACACAGCTAGTAAGTTTCTGAGACAGGATTTTTAACTCAGGTCCTCCCAACTTCAGGGCCAGTGCTTTATCCACTGCACCACCTAGGATAACATGTTCACCCATGAAGGATTTTAGGATGAGAGTTGGTCCTTCATGACAACTGAAGGTATGTTGGAGGAAGAGGCTTCATTAACGCTGTGTCAAATAGGTTTGTCCAGTTGGCAAGGAAGAGTGCTTCACTCGGTGGACTTTTAACAGGGAATGGCTCTGCTCACTGTCTCTCTTTAACTCAGGTAACTCTGGGACTTTCTATGAACAATCCTCTGACTATTTCATGACTGCTCTCAAGTGACAAAGAAGGTACTTTCCTAGGTAAGCTGAGCTGACTCTTAAAACAAAGAAAAACAGCTCAGTAAAACCAGTGATCCTGTATGCAGAGGGCAATGTCTTACTATTTCAATTAATAAACAATGCAATCAATGCTTCTTTTGGAAATCGAAGGTTCTTATGGAAATAGTTTATTGAGTTTTTCTGTATACATATGTCCTGTGTGTGAGCACTTGTGTATCTTGATTATAAACTGCTTTTGATACAGCAATGGAATATGGTAAATAAATATTCCACTATTATACGATGTTACTCCTACATCTCAAATACAGCTAGGTGGCAAAGTGGATAGAGCGCTGGACCTGGAGCCAGGAAGATCTGAGTTCAAATCCAACCTCAGATACTTACTAGCTGCATGAACCTGAGCAAATCACTTACCTTCTCTCTGACTCAGTTTCCTCAACTGTAAAATTGGGAGAATAATAGCACCTATCTCAGTGTTATTGTGAAGATCAAATTAGATATTTGTAAAGTCCTTAGTACAGTGCCTGCCACCTAGTATGAATTTAATGTAATTTAATAAATAAATGTATTTAATAAATAATAATAAATTTAATAATTGCTCAATTTCTTCTCCTTCACTTCAAAAGCATTGATGATCCATTGTCCTAATACAAATATATTCATCCCCAAGCAAAAATGATATTCAAAACTTTAGAGCCAGTCCTGGAATATTAATGTAATGGAAAGAGAAAAAAATTTCAACACAACTTGCCTGCCATAGATCTCTGAAGGGAAGGGCCACAGGAATATAGATTCAGAGATGGAAGAGATTTCAGAGATCCTCCAAATTGAATTCCTTGATTATATGGAGGAAGAAAATAAGGTACAGAGAAATTCAGTGATTTACCCAAGGTCATACAGGTAGTAAATAGAAGATGCTGCATTTCAACTCAGGTCTAAGAAAAACAAGTTGCTGATATGATTCCAGTCGGCACTGGTACAAGGACTTCTCCATTGAAAGTCCTTTATACCAATGAAGTTGCATATCTGATTTTTAAAAATCATGGAAGCCTACCTTAAAGACATGAAGTCCATGAGAGACCTAGTGAGAAACCCTTTTATAATCAGATGTGGTGAAAACAATATCCTAACCCTTCCTCTCCTCACCCTCATCACCATGCAAGTTAGGCTAGGTTTTCCTTCAAAAGCTAGCTAGTATTGAAACCATCCTTGGGAACTGATTGGCTCAAGGAGCTAAAGACTCAGGCTACTGACATCACTTCCTGGTTGTCTGCCTAGACAAAAAGCTGGTGCTCTCTGATGCCTGGCTAGCTGACTACTATAGGCAGCTTGGATGAATCGACTCACAGTATCCTCAGTCCGTATTCTTGTTAAGTATACTTCTCTTGCCATGCCTAGCTAAACCTCCTTTTGGTAATCGTTCAATGATCTATGAGCCTTTCATATCATTCCAATATGGGCCAGAATGGAAGCCACTGGAGAATTTCTACAATGCCCTAATGCAAAGAAATTACCCTTCTATTTTCAAAAACAGCAAAAGATTCCACTAAACAGTGAGAAAGAGAAAGTGTGGGAGTTCAAGAAGGAGAATGGTAGCAGCTGCTGTTGCATCCAAAATGGACAGTCTGGGGGAAATGAGGACACATGTTACCAACACTCATTATCTCCACAAAACCTGCTGCTGTATACACATGGACCAAATTCACTGACATCAACAATATTTTTCTATCTTCTCCTGCCAATGCTGTTACTGAAATCAGACTGCCGACTCATTTCCCTTCCTTTATTGCTCTATGGTTCAAGAATTGTACCCTAGCCACCTGTGCCTAATTCTGCTGCCATTTCCTTCATCTCTTTAATTGATTAAGAAATCATAGCACTCTGGATTTATGTACAAGTGGGCCTCACTTTACCCTGTAGTAATTTTCCTGAAAAGTTGAGTGGGAATTCAACTCAATTCAATTAATGAGGTATTTATTATCAACTTTTGTGTCCTGTGTTAGGGGCCAGGACTACAAAAAAACCCCACCATCCCTGCCCTCAAGGAATTTATATTCTATTGATGAGTTTTAGGATCAGCAGTCTAGAAAGAGGAATAAATCTCTGAAGTCATCTAATTTGATTTCACAGGAAAGGATACTGAAGACCAAGGAGGACTTGCCCAAGGCCACACAGGGAGAAAGCATCAGAAACAGAAATTAAATCCAGGACCACTGACTTCAAAGACATGTTTATGCCACCATATTTTTGTTGCTCAGTCATGCCTGACTCTTTGTGACACCATTTGAGGTTTTCTTGGCAAAGGTACTGGAGTGGTTTGCCATTTCCTCTTCTACCTCATTTTATAGATGAAGAAACTGAGGCAGAGTTAAGTGATTTGCCCAGGGTCACCCAGCTAGTAAGTGTCTGAGGCCAGATTTGAACTTAGGTCTTCCTGGCTCCAGGCCACATACTCTATCTACTGTGCCACCTGGCTACCCTTATGTCCCCATATGATGAATCAAATGACTAGAAATCAAGTCACATTTTAATGACATAGGTTATGCTGGCTTTCAACTTTTGGTTGATTACTTAGAAAAATGAAGAATCCTTTTGCAAGTAAGTTCAACATCCTCCCTCCTCCACCCCAGCACCCCCAATTCTGTTACATAAGTCTGGATTTGTTACACCACTGTTGTCCTCAAGGTTCTATATGACTATGAATCAGGGAAGAACATAACCTCAGAAGAATTAAGATGACAAACAACTCATTAGGCAATGGTAAGATATGAGGAGTATAGGCTTTAGGATGTTGCCAGTGATGATTTTCTCAAAACAGTGGCATGAAAGAAACTTTCAGGGACAAGCATACCTGGAGAATGAAAGACAACAGATGGAAAGCCAAACTGGCACATTAATGCCACTAAGACATTAAAAAAACAGAGGAAGGCCTGTAGGGCATTAAGTTGATTCTCTGTAGGGGACTGATGTTAGGAAAGCACAAGAATCACACAGGGAAGATGTAGAAAGGTATAAACGATGTCCACACATGACATTTAAGTATCATCTACGTGATTTTTTAAAAAAATTATGAGACACCTCAATTATTGTCTTTATTTTGAGATGCTGAGTCCTTTTCCCATGATAATTCAATTCCTTTCTGCCATGATACATGTACTTAAATTCATTGAATTTCCTAGAGAGTTGTTGGTCATACAAGTGGCTAGTTCCTCAAAAAGAAAGGGGACCTTACCATTCCTTCTTTTATCTCATGCTTCTCCCTCAGATGGGCTGTCAAATGCTGCACCCAAGAGTTCAATCTGGATTAAACTAGATAAACCCAGGGCTTGTCTTTGTGGTCAAGTTTTTTATGTTTTATGTTTTTTCTCCAAAATAAATCTATTTTTAACATACTATATTTTATTTTAATATTTTTCCAATTACACATAAAACAATCTCTTAACATTTTTAAAAATGTGAACTCAAAATTCTTTCCCTTCTCTCCCTCCTTCAGCCCCCTCATGGAGAAGGCAAACAATTTTACATAGGTTATGAATGTACAGTCATGCAAAACATTGTGAAGAAAAACACAGACCCAGCCAAACACACATACATACATACACAAAATAAGGAAAGTATAAAATAACATGCTTTGATCTGCATTCAGACTCCATCAGTGCTTTCTCTGGAGGTGGATAGCATTTTTCATCACAAATTCTTCTGAATTGTTTAGAATCCTCATATTGCTGAAAATAGCTATCATTCGTAGTTGACCATTGTACAATATTGCTGTTATAGTGTAAAATGGTCTGGTTCTTCTCACTTCATGTTGGATCAGTTCATGTAAGTACAGGTTTTTATTAAAACATTCTGCTCATCATTTCTTTTTTTTAATTTTTTTTAATAATAAATTTATTTATTTAACTTTTTACATTCATTTTTACAAAATTTTGGGTTCCAAATTTTCTCCCCATTTGTCTCCTCCTTCCACCCCAATACATCGAGCATTCTAATTTCCCCTATCACCAATCTGCCCTCTCTTCTTTCATTCCTCCCTTCCCTTGTCCCCATCTTCTCTTTTGTTCTGTAGGGCTAGATAACTTTCTATTCCCCATTACCTGTATTTTCTTATTTCCTAGCAGCAAGAACAATACTCGACAGTTGTTCCTAAAACTTTGAGTTCCAACTTCTCCCCATTCCTCCCTCCCCACCCATTCCCTTTGGGAAGGCAGGCAATTCAATATAGGCCATATCTGTGTACTTTTGCAAATGACTTCCC
>CM053769.1:455975130-456057494 GCA_028658325.1 Potorous gilbertii
GGCTAATTCTGCTTTTGAAAGCATTCTTCTCCTCATTGGCTTTTTGAACCTGTTTTGCCAATTGAGTTAGCCTATTTTTCAAGGTGTTATTTTCTTCAGCATTTTTTTGGGTCTCCTTTAGCATGGTGTTGACCTGCTTTTCATACTTTTCTTGTATCTCTCTCATTTCTCTTCCCAGTTTTTCTTCCACCTCTCTTACTTGATTTTCAAAATCTTTTTTGAGCTCTTCCATGACCTTAGCCCATTCGATATCTATTTCAGATGTTTGGGATATGGAGGTCTTGACTTCTATGTCTTTCCTTGATGGTAAGCATTGTTCTTCCTCATCAGAAAGGAAGGGAGGAAACACCAGTCACCAAGAAAGTAACCTTCTATGGTCTTATTTTTTTTTTTCCCTTTTCTGGGCATTTTCCTAGCCAGTTACTTGACTTCTGAGATTCCTTTCCACACCCACCTGGCCTCCAGATCTGCCCAGCTAGTGCTTGGGGTCTGAGATTCAAATGCTGCTCCCTAGCCTCAGGGCTTTCTGCGGGGGTGGTGCTGCTATTCAGTGTGAGATTTTAAGTTCAGGTGCTCAGGTGGGGGCAGGGCCGCCTCACAGGTCTCAGTTCCCTCAGGGGGTTTACATGAAGACCTTCAACAATGGATCCGAGCTCCTGCCTGCTTTGGGAGCCCCAGTCTGCTGCTGCCTCCCGAAGGGGCCTGAGTTATGGAGACACCCCGCTCCTCTCTCGGCAAGCAGAAAAGATCCTCTCACTGACCTCTGCGCCTGTGTGTGGAGGGAACTGTGAGGCTGCTAGAGATTCTGTCCTCGAAGCCTGTTCGGATCTGTTCCTCTCAGGCTGTGCAGCCAGGGCAGGACTGATTTCTGCTCCTGTCCTGTGCATGATGGACCTTTGGTGTCAGTTTTTCTGGAACAGAAGTCTCCTCCACTCTGTTCTTCTGTGGCTTCTGTTGCTCCAGAATTTGTTGGGAGTTCTTTTTTACAGGTATTTTATGGGCTATGGGTTAGGAGCTAGCTAGTCTTTCTACTCTACTATCTTGGCTCCTCCCCCTCATCATTTCTTATAACACAATAGTATTCCATTACAATCACATACCACAACATATTCAGCCATTCCCCAGTTGATGGACATCTCCTCAATTTCTAATTCTTTGCCACAACAAAAAGTTGGTCTAAATATTTTTGTACATATAGGTCTTTTTCCTTTTTTAAAATCTCTCTGGAATGTGAACCTTGTAGTGGTTGCAGGATCAAAGAGCATATACAATTTTATAGCCCTTTGGTCATTGTTCAAATTGCTTTCCAGACTTGTTAGATCAGTTCACAACTCCACCAACAATGCACTAGTGTGCATTTTCAATTTTCAATTGTCTCACATCCCCTCCAACATTTGTCATTTTTCTTTCCTGTCATATTGTTGTTGTTGTTTAGTTGTTTCAGTAATGTCCAACTCTTTGTGACCCCGTTTGGGGTTTTCTGGGCAAAGATACAGGAGGGGTTTGTTATTTCCTCCTCCAGTTCATTTTATAGATGAGGAACCTAAAGCTCACATAGCTAGTAAGTGTCTGAGGCTGGATTTGAATTCCGGTCTTCCTGACTCTAGGCCAGGCATTCTATTTACTGTGCCACCTGGCTGCCCTTTCTCTGACATATTAACCCGTCTGATAGCTGTGAGGTGGTATTTCAGAGCTGTTTTAATTTGTATTTATCTAGTCAACAGTGATTTAGAGCATTTTTTCATATGACTTTAGATAGCTTTGACTTCTTCATCTGAAAATTGCCTGTTCATATTCTTTGACCATTTATCAATTGGAAAATGACTTGTATTCTTACAAATTTGAATAAGTTCTCTATATATTTGAGAAAGGAGGCCTTATCAGAGAAACTTGCTGTAGTTACCCCCTCCTTCCAAGTTTTCTGCTTTCCTTCTAACCTTGGCTGCAGTGGTTTTGTTTGTGTAAAACTTCTTTAATTTAAAATCAAAATTATCCCTTTTTTACATCCTATAATGCTTTTTTACTCTTGTTTAGTCATAAATTCTTTCCTTATCCATAGAGCTATTCCATATTCTCCTACTCTGCCCATGGCATCACCCTTTATGTTTAAATTATATACCTTATCTTGGTATGTGGTGCGAAATGTTGGTGTGTCTTTTGTTTCTACTATAATTCTTTTCAGTTTTCCCAGCATTTTTGTCAAATAGTGAATTCTTTTCCCAAAAGCTGACATCTTAGATTTATTAAACACTACATTACTATGATCATTGCACTACTTTGTACTGTATAACCAAGCTATTCTGCTGATCTCCTACTTTGTTTCTTAGCCAGTACCAGAATGTTTTGATGATTACTTTACAATACAGTTTGAGTTCTGATAGGGCTAGACCATCTTCCTTTACAATTTTTCATTAATTCTCTTGAGCTTCCATTTTTCCATATGAATTTTATTATTCTTTTAGCACTATAAAATATTTTTGGTAGTTTGATATGTCACTGAATAAATAAATTTAGGTAGAATTATCATTTTTATTATGTCTCAGTCTATTCCTGAGCAATTAATATTTTTCTAATTGCTTAGATCTGACTTTATTTGTATGAAAAAATGTTTTATAATTTTGTTCATGTGGTTCCTGGATTTGCCTTGACAGATAAACTTCCAAGTTTTTTTATATTGTCTACAGTTATTTTAAATCAGATTTCTCTTCCTATCTCTTACTTTTGGTCTTTGTTGGTAATATATGCTGATGATTTGTGTGAGTTTATTTTAGGTCCTGCAACTTTGCTAAAGTTGTTAATTATTTCAGCTAGTTTTTTCAGTTAATTCTCAAGGATTCTCCAAGTATACTATCATCATCTGCAAAGAGTGACAGTTTTATTTCCTCATTGCTTATTCTAATTCCTTCAAATTTTTTCTTTTCGTATTTAGCATTTCTAATACAATATTGAATAATATAATGGCATCTTTGTTTCACCCTGATCTTATTGGGAAGGATTCTAGCTTATCTACATTACAGATAATGCTTGCTGATGGTTCAAGATAAACACTACTTATTATTTTAAGAAAAGCTCCATTTCTTCCTATGCTTTCTAGTGTTTTTTTTTAAATAGGAATGAGTGTTGTATTTTATCAAAACATTTTCTGCATCTATTGAAATAATCATATGATTCTTGCTGGTTTTGTTATTGCTATGGTCAATTATATTGATAATTTTCCTAATATTGAACCAGTCCTGCCTTCCTGGCATAAATCTCACCTGGCTGTAACATGTAATCTTTGTGATATATTACTGTAATCTCCTTGCTATTATTTATTTAAAATTTTTGTATTGATATTCTTTAGGTAAGTTTGTCTACAGTTTTCTTTCTCTGGTTTAAGTGTCAGCACCAAATTTGTGTCATAAAAGGAATGAACTATAGTTTAAAGAAGAACTACTTTCTTCAGTGAGCTTTTGAACCACCTTTTCCATTTGGCTAATTCTGCTTTTTAAAGCATTCTTCTCCTCATTGGCTTTTTGAACCTGTTTTGCCAATTGAGTTAGCCTATTTTTCAAGGTGTTATTTTCTTCAGCACTTTTTTGGTCTCCTTTAGCAAGTTGTTCACTCACTTTTCATGATGTCTTGCATCTCTCTCATTTCTCTTCCCAATTTTTTCTCCACTTCTTTTACTTGATTTTCAAAATCCTTTTTGAGCTCTTCCATGGCCTGAGATCATTGAATATTTATTTTGGATGTTTGGGATAAAGAAGCCTTGACTTTTATGTCTTTCCCTGATGGTAAACATTGTTCTTCATTATCTGAAAGGTTGGGAGAAGGTATCTGTTCATCAAGAAAGTAACTTTCTATGGTCTTATTTTGTTTCCCTCTTTTGGGCATTTTCCCAACCAGTTACTTGACTTTTGGATCCTTTGTCAAGAGCAGGGTATACTCTGGGGATCTGTAAGATCCCAGTTCCTCCAAGGTGGCACAGTCCACCATGCACACTGGTCTGGGAGCCACCAGAAACTTTTGTGCCCAGAATCTGTGAGTGATAGAGTTTCCTCTCCACAGCCACCTGACCTCCAGTTCTACCAAGCCAGCACTGGTGGTTGAGTTTCAGATAAGCTGCTTAATTCCCCCAGGGGCTTTCAGGGGTGGGGGGGGCAGGGCCACCATTCATAGTGAGATAAAAGATAATCTGCTCAAATCCCCAAAGAGCATTAGATGGAGGCAGGGCCATCACAGAGGGCTGAGGTAAGGATCAGCTGCTCAGTTCCCCCAGGGATTTTACAATCCAACAATGGATGTGGGCTGCTGTGGGAGCTGCTGCTGCCTGATGTAGCCTCTGCTTCTGCTGCTTGAGACCTGAGCTATGGGAAGATCCTGCTCCCTTGTAGGCCAGATGAAAAAACCCTCTCACTGACCTTTGGCGCCTGTGGGTTGAGGGATCTGCAAACCGCTGCTACTGCTGCTGGGGATTCTGCCCCTAAGGCCTGCTCGGGTTCTGGTGCCATGCTGCATGGCCAAGACTGGACTGGGCTCTGTTCTGCACCCGGTGCAAAAGACCTTTCCCATTGACCTTTCAGGTCACCTTGGCCTGGAAATCTCCTCCACTTTATTGTTCTATGGCTTCTGCTGCTCTAGAATTTGTTGAGAGTCTTTCTTTACAGCTATTTTATGGACTGTGGGGGAAGAGTTAGTGTATGTGCATCTTTCTACCCCACCATCTTTGCTCTGCCCCCAAATATTCCATATTTTAAATAGAGAAATGGAACAATAGTGTGTGTGTGTGTGTGTGTGTGTGTGTGTGGTTCTGAATTTCAACTTCCTTACTTGGGATTCCCTGGAAAATCAAGTGTAGGTTGATTGGAAGAAGGAGTATAGAAGAAGTGGAAGGATTTTCATATAACTTTCTGGGTGTACATAAGAAGAATAGGGTCCATTAAAATGCATTCATCCCTTCAGTTTGCTTATTGTTTCTGAACTGATATATCTATACATACTGTACAATTATTTAAAACAGCTAAAAAGTTCAACTCATCTTGAATTCAACTCATTTCTACCAAACTGGATACATTTCCATCCATTTTAATTTTCAAATTTTAAAACTCCAACATTAAAGATTGTATAAATCTGTCTCCCCAGCTTGTCCCCATCTCCAGCCTTCAATTTTCTTCCCTTTTCTCTTTTAAAGATTATCTGCTTTCCTTAATAGTCATATTTCACACTTTCTGACAATTCTTTTATAGTGTCACTCATGACACAACAGATGGGCAGCCCAGATCCTACATTGGTATCCTCACAATATTAAAAGTAGATGGAGGCCTCTAATTTGTTGGCTAGACACTTTTTGGACAAGAATTATTTAAGATTAGGAAGGCATGTGAGAATTCAACTCAATTCCAACTAAATATATTAAGAATTTATGCAATATGTTGGGAGAGATATAAACTTGAGAAAAGATATAACCTTTGCCCTCATGTAACTTTCCTCCTGGTATGGTAATAAGACACATACATAGATTAAATATAATACATAATGATACATTGTAAATGCAAAAGAAAATGCTACATGAAGTTTGAGGTAGAGGTTTGAAATAATAAGTGCATACAAATATATCATTCGAAAAGGATAAATGCTTTACAAAATGTTACTTAGATGTTGAATATATAACAATGATATGAATAGCAAAATAATATTAATAATTATTTGTATTGTATATAATACTGACTGTCCTCCCTGACTAGAATGCACTCTCTTTTCACCTTTATCTTCTGCAATTCATGGCTTCCTTTGTTGCTCTTTGTCCTTTGTTCTCAAAGAGGACCATGACATCAGGAAGGTGATGCCATGACTTGCAAGTGAATTGGATTTAAGTGAGGGAGAGTTGTACAAAGTCACCAGTCTCATTTTCTCCTCCAGAACCATCTGGGTCCAGTGGCAAGATATAAATCAGGACAACTGGAGATGGTCCTCTGGTTTCTTTCAAGTCTCTGCTTAAGGGCTACTTTCCTGTTCATCTCTCTCCCTCAACAGTTAATGGCTTTCCCCACCCCACCAGGTAGTCTTGTGTCTACTCAGATGTTCTGTGCATACACCTACATTTGTACATGTTATATCCTCCATTGGAATGTAAGTTCCTTGAAGGCAGTGATTGTTTTAGTTTTTGTATCCCCACTACCTAGCACAGTTTTTGTGTCCCCACTATCTAGCACAGTAGACTAGTATCTCCCTTCCTCAAGCAGCTAGCTCTTTGTAGGAAACAGGCACTTGATAGATCAGTCCACTGCTGAACTGGGTCAAGTAGGTTGCTCCTGAGGGGTTAGCTCCTCATAGACTTCACTTTCTGCTGCTACTGGCCCAAGGTGGTTTCTGCTGCCAACTTTGGTGGCTGAGAGGACTTTGATGGCTTTTCTGAACTTATCAACTTAAAAGCACGGGTGTACTAGAGAGTCAATTGCTAAATTTTCAATGTAAGCAGTTATACCTATCAAATTGATACAAATCAGGGCTCAATTTATTGTTTTGTTGATTGCCTAGATTTTAGAAACTGTTACTAATACAAAGTGTTAAAAATAAACTTAAAAAAGTGTATGCATACATTTTCCCCCAAAGACATTTACCAGTTACATTTCACCCTCCTGAACTTCCATGTTTTAACCTGGTTTATTCTATTTTCAGATATGAATTCACCTAAGATCAGGAAAGAATAAACACAAATGATATAGGTACAATGCACTCAAAGATATATGGTGGTTGGATGGAGGGGTACCAGTTGCTGTCCCTGCTTCAACCTGCTAGGTATTCACAGCAATTCTCTTTACTCAGAGACTGATAGAGAAAGAGAGAGCAAGAGGTCATTTTCTCAAACCTTTCTCAAACTTGGTATTATCTACCTAGAGTCAGGAAGACCCAAGTTCAAACAAAGACACTTACTATCTATGTGACTCTGGGCAAGTTAACTTGACATCTGTGATCCTCAGTTTCCTCAGTTGTAAAATAGGGATTACAGCAACATTTAGTAAAGATCAAATAAAATAATATTTGTAAAATGCCTGGCACAGTGTCTAGCACATAGTAAGTTCTTAGTAAAAAATACTTATTCCCTATTTCAACCTCCATTTCATCATCCTTTCAGTTGTCTTTTTGTGGCAATGTAAGGATCCCATGGCCAGAGTTAGGCTCTTTGAAGTTCCTGGTATTGAATTGAAACCAGACAAGGAATATAATCTTGCCTGCACTGAATAACCCACATGTGAGGGCAAATCTAAAATCTTGGCATGCGCTAAGTACTGGGTCCTCCTATTACATATATAGATTTATGTACATATATATTTGTATTATACAAAAATTGTGTCTTCCCATTAGAATGTATACTCACTGAGAGCAGGTACTGTCATATCCACATATCCCACCCCCAACCCCAGAGCCTAGGACAGCACTTATATACATTGTCCTGTAGGAGTTTAATCAATGTTTGTTAAATTGACTTCTCCATGAACTCCAGTGGTTCTTAATGGCTCAATAAACTCTTGTGGCTTCTGGGAAAAAATACAAAACATCTCTGTTTAGCATTTAAAGCCCTTCACCGGGGAACCCTGATCTATATTTCCAGGCTTAGTATACAGGATTTCCCTATATGCTCTTTATTTATAAATTCCTTGCGAGCAGGGACTATTTTTTGCCTTTCTTTGTATCTTTAGCACAGTGCCTGGCATATTGTAGGTGCCCAATAAGTGGTTGTGGACACATATATATACACAGGTAAAATCCCACCTTCTGCAGGACACCCTTACCAGCTCTCCCTAATTTTTGTGCCTTGCCTCTGAGATGATGATTTGTCTTCTCCTTCTCCTCCTCCTTCACCTTCTTTCTTGTGTATAACTTATCGTTAGTATCTAGTTATTTGAGTGCTGCTCCCTGCCCCCCCATTCCCATCCACCACCACCATAAGACCATGAGCTCTTTGAAAGCAAGGACTGTCTTTTTTTTTTGCTTTCTTTGTACCCCTAGCTTAGCATAGTGCCTGGCACATAGTAGGTACTTCATAAATGCTGGTTGACTTGATATGTACACATTCTCTCCTCCCCAACAATGTAAATTCCCTGAAGGTATCCGTTGTCTTTGTCCCCTCAGCATAATAAGCTTAATGAATGCCTGTTGCGTGACTTGAATTGAGGTAAAACTAGTAGCATCATCAATTCTAAAGCTCGGTACAATGTAACGTAAGCAGAGACAGGGGCTACTTGGGGGTAACTTGGAAACAATTAAAAAGATTGATGGCTCATCCCAAAAGGGAAATGTTCAAAATTTTCAGTAAAGCCCTCGACTTGGAGGACAATTTGGAGATCAGAAAATTTTATCTTCCCTTTTTCGGAATGGCAAACCACACGGGGATCATAGGATCCTTCTCCCATCTCCATGCCTTGGTTCTCCCCCCTCTCCCCTTTACTTGCAAGGCTCTCTCTCCCGTCCCCCTTTTGGCTTCCTTTAAGATAGCACAAATGTTATCTTCTGTAGAATGAAGGCCTTTCTTGGTAGGATCCCCTGGTAGGGGTCTGCTGATTAATGTTTGACAACCAGCAATTGGGGTGTGTGTGTGTGTGTGTGTGTGTGTGTGTGTAAAAAGCCCACTTTGGTTTAAGCGGTATTACTAACATTTTCTCCACTCCTTTCTTAAGTCTAGACAAAACAAAACACAAAAATCAAGTTCGGATTTGTAGCGTTTGCCAATTTCCAAGCAGCTGAGAAGTGCACGCTTTCTCCGCACAGCAGCGCCCAGGGGACCCTGCTCCCGGGGGTGGCCCTGCCCCGCCCCGCGCCTCTGCTGCCCTCCCCGCCGTCCCCAGCCTGGCTCGGCTCCCCTCGCTCCGATCGCAGGTGCTCCTTCCACAGGTGCGGCCGTCGGGCTGCAGCTCTTCTCCGCACCCAACAGCGGGCGCCGCTGTTGCAGCTCGCCAGGGCATCGGGACCAATTCTTGGAGAGTTAAGGCAGACACTTGCGCTGCCTCCTCCTCAGCAGCGCGGCCGCGGCGGCGGACCTGCCTGCTCCCCCTCGGCCGGCTCCAGCCTTCAGCGCCCAGCTCCCACCGCTGCGCGCAAGGCGGAGAGCGGAGAGGAGGCGGAGGAGAAGGAGGCGCGGGCGCCCGACCCCTCCGCCTTCTGGGGGCTGCCGAGAAGCGCTGACCTGCACCCAGGGAAAGAGGGCTGGGAGCCCCGGACCGCGAATCCAAACAAGGACTAGGAGCACCCAGTTGTGCCCGGCGCTCAGAGGACCATGGTAGCCGGAGCTGCTGCTCACTAGCTTTTCCTCTGGGGAATGTCCCGGAGCCGGGTCCGAGAAAACTAAGAAGGGCAAAGAACCTGGGGAATAGCCCGGAAGCAAGCCTGCACTTGTCCCCGAGGAAAAGAAGCTGCGGGAGTCTTGGGTTCTTTTGCCTTCTTTTTTTTGTGTGCCATGAACCAGGCTCGAGCTGGTCCCCGTGGAGAATAACATTTTTTTTTTTAAAGCAGAAGGGAAAATAAAAGACAATTCTTTGGTTGCTAAGGTAATTGTAGTTGGGACAAAAAAAATGTGCAAGAAACATGTGGGGGAAAGGTGCTTAAAGACTGCGTTCCCTCTCTCCCCTCCCATTCATGCTTATCTTTTCAGCTTCTGTGTATGGGCATATGTGTGTTAGGAAGAAGTGTTCAAAGATTTGCCTGTGCCTAGTTTGGAAATGCATGCACGACGTATGTGTGCCAAGAGGAAAGCATGTGTGATGTGGCTAGGCTGGGTTGCATGTCTGTCCTGTGTGGATCTTCCTGTATATACATAGATTATGTGTGTGTGTATACACACACACTCGTATTTATGTGTGCATATGTATATATAAAAGTAATACGCTCACTTATATATATTTAGGTATCTATGTAGAGAGAATTATTTATCTATATATAATATACATAGAGGAGAGAGAAAGAATATTTTACTGTAAATGTCGAGTGAAAACACTTTGTTATCATTTTCAGTCTTTTAAATGTATACTGTAGAAACTTGTAATAAGAAACAGGGATTCATTAAATTTCCCCCTCCCTGCCCCATGGTAGGTCTTTCTCCTTTGGGGTTTGGACAAAGCAAAGGGAGTCTTTTCCCATGCGGCGAAAGGTACAGACTAAAGTATCTGTGGAGGTATATTTGTTTGGAAACTGCCAGGAGGAAAAAGCCCTAAATCATCTTGCCTTTTGCAACAATAACATTGAAACCAGTTGCGTTTAAACATCTTCCTTTACTTTCTGACATGCTGCACAGAAAGTGGCCCTGTGAGGCTAAGAAAGTGACCCAGAAAATGTAATTTTGCTCAGAAGGAAAAGCTGCAGTATCTTGCTTTTAATTGAGCAGGACAGGGAAAGAAGTTTGTCTACAGGACCATGTATTTCCCAAGCAATATAAGCCAAGTGTTGAGGGTTTTTTTTTTTGTTTTTGTTGAATATCTTAACTGGAATGTACTAGAGTCAGAGAGCTAGATTAGCAGGCAGTTTTATAAATCAGTAGGCTTTTATGAATAAAAATTCAGGAGTCTTTAATAAAGATTTAAGAAATAAGCAAAACCAGTTAAACTACAACATTGAAAACTGTTTCCCTCCCTCTGTCCCCAGTGTTGTCTTGGGCACCGGGTGAAAATGAAACAGAGTAAAAATCAGGATTTGAAAGTGACATGGTTTAAAAATCATTGTACAGATCTCTGGAGTGCATGCTACTCTCAAAGGAATGAGCAATAGTAAAAAAAAAAAAAAAAAAAAAGAAAAAGCTCATGTGATAACAACAATGCTCTGAACTTTGTATATACATTGATGGTGGTTTTTTTTAAAGCAATGTTCATATAATTTCTGTACAGATGCTATTTCATGAATCCTCCAAGGTTGATGGATTAAGGTCTTGAGAGATCTAGAGAGTAAAGTTGTGAATATGACTCAAATTTGGGGCTATCATCTTAGTTTTAATGTATGTAACAAATCATCAAACAATTTTTCAAAGGAATGTAGGTGACGATTAGGACTGAGATGAGGAGGAAAAAGGCATCTTCACATGTATGGTAGGTTTTTTTTTCCTTAAGGAGCACCCAATTAGGCTTTCTTCTTATACACTGGTCATTTCTGCAAAGAGAATACATTTTTTTTGTTCAAATGAGAATGAGAATAAGATTAAAACAAACATGGATTAACAGAATATACATGCTTAGAGGAGACAAATTGCCTGTAAAACAGAGCATCCATCATCAATTATGTTGAGGAGTTGATTGGATATTAGTGTCATACCAAACTGCAGCATAAACAATATATCCTCGGAAACCTATTGGTAGAAAAAAGGAAAAAAATGATGTTCATGGACCCTTGTTGCATACTTCATGTTTTGCTGTCTATAAATTCTAGGCATTTCAGTCATTGTAATGTGTTTTATTAGAGGACTCTCATGGTGTTTTTTTTTTCCTTTCCCCTACAAAAAAAGTACAGAATTTGTTACATGGTGTATCATTCATTATCTGCATTATCTCCTTTAAGGAACTCTATTATTTCTCTAGAATTGTCAGTAAAATACTGCTGGTTTTGCTTTGAAGTGACAAATTGTCATATCAAATGAAAAATTACAACAAGGATTTTTTAGTAGAAATATTTCTGAATGGACTGCTTTTTCCCCCCTCCTTTGTCTTGATAAACTGTTTTATAAAAGAAACATTAAAATGAGGCATATGTTTCATGGAAGGGGAAAAGTCTCAGAATAAGACTTGGCTAAAATGACATCCTATAATTTTGGATGTCTTTATTCCCCAGGGACAAACTTTTGTGTCAAAACGGAATAATTCATTTAAGAATCTTTCTGCTTTTCTTCTGCTTATGTGTTTCTATCCCTTACACTCACAATTTTTTCCTAGGAATTTCTGAAAAATTTGGTTTGGATAAAGATAAAACATCAAAAGTTATGAATTGGGATCTTTGTGTCATGTACTTACCTTTAATCCAAAAGATAAATAGGGATAGAGGGGAAAGAAAGGAATACTCTCAGGTTTTCAGTATAAGATTAGATTTTTCTTTTTTAGGTATTCAAGTCATATTTCCTTTGTTTGGACCAGTTGTGAATCTAGGAAAGGGTTTGGTGCTCACCCTTCCTAGAATTAATAGATACATTATTATATACCTAACATTATTATGGTATATGATATTTTTATAGTTACAGGTATGATGCTCCTTATGTTATAGGAATAGGAGGATTGTACATAACTTCAACATGAATTGTGATGCAGACATTGAATTGTTTGTGGGGTGAAATGTTCCCATCCTATGAAGTTTCAGAGCCTTGTAACCAGAAGTAAGAAACAAGGTAGTCTCATGATAGATTTGGAATCTAGAGATGTAGATTTGGATCTCAACTCAGCCACTTAGCCAGTGTGACTCTGAACAAATCACTTAACCTCTCTAAACTGCATTTTTGAGTTCTCTGTAAAAAGGGGATAAGTAATGCTTTTACCACACATTTCACAGGGTTATTGTGAGGAAAGAGCTTTGTAAAACGCCCCAAAAAATCACATAAAGGTGATCTCTTACTATTAAAACGTATGTCAAAGGATTTAGAAATGAAAGGAACTTTAGAGATAATCCAGCCTAACTGCATTTACAGAGAAGGAAAGTGACATAGAGAAGCTGTGACTTGATCAAGATCTAACAGTTGACAAATGTCAGAGCTGGGATTCACATCCAAGTCTCCCAAATCCCATCCCCTGCTCTTTACTTTGTATTTTGTGAGAATGTCACTGACAGGTTAGCTTTGGTGAAGCGGAATTTTATGTTCATTAGTTGAACTTATTTGTGGAGAGAATAAAAATTTCTCATCATTTACAAAATGGAGTTCTCCATCAGAATTAGGAATGACAGGGGATTTCCCTATGAAGGGAAGGTGTGACATATAATGGAAAGAGAATAGAATGAAAGTCAGAAGAGTCAGAGGAAATTTCTGGCTCTGATACCTACTAGCTAAGTGATCATTTTGGGGGATTCGTTTCCTACCTTTATATATTGAAGGTGATGGATGACATCATCTTTAATATCTCCTCTACATCTGAATTTTGTGATCCTATATGCATTTATGAGCAGAGGAAAAAAAATCTTATCCATTCCCTTGGAGTACTTTAAATACTATTGAAAAGGTTTTTGTTTTTCCCTCTGATAATGTTTTCCCTGAATTTTAATAGCTTTGCTGTTATGCAACACTATATAGCAATGATCTCCTTTGCTCCTCATAACTACCTCCTTGATAGAGACTGACTTATGACCCCTATTTCTTAGATGAGAAAACAGCCTCTGGAAAGGGAAATGACTTGCCCAAGGTCACACAGCTGGTGAATGAAGAAGATGAGAGAGGAGTTCAGATCATCTAATTCCTAATTTAAGGACACATCAGCCTCTTGGAAGGTTGCTCTGGAAATCAGGGTCATCAGTAGCAAACTTGTGTCTCTTAGTTTGTACTATACAAATATGATTAGGTTTAAATTGTCTTTCTCATGCTGAATGGCAGCAGTGAGGCAGATTGAATTAATAGAATTTTGGCATTTTCTTTCCTGAAGCACGTGCTTGAAGGCTGTTCTTTCATTTAACTCCCTAGCTTTAATGTTTGCTGTAAATGACTACTTCAGCTATGTTTTTCTTTTCTTGCAATCTTGAGAAATCGTGTTTCATAGTTGCTTATTACTGATCTAAGACATATGTATTGGATAATTATTTATTATCTTTATTTCAAAAGAACAAGGAGAAAAGACACTGAACTGGGAGTCAGAAGGGAATCCAGTTCTTCTAGATCCAAACGCATGTCTTAGCTTTGCTACTTAATACTAGTTGTATGTCTGTGGGAAGGATATTCCACCTGTCTGAGCCTCATTGTCTTAAGCTGTAAAATGGGGATGATCACATTTGGACCATCTATTGTACTTGTTCGTTGTGAGTTAACCACTTTGGAAATTGTAAAGAGCTATGTAAATGTGAATTGATATTAGTTATTTTTTCACGAGTTATTCTTAGTGTAGAAAGTTGTGATAAGGTATACCATCTTAAATGGTAGTTGTCTAAATCAACAATTTGTTGTTGTTTACTCATTTCAATTGTGTCCAACTCTTCATGACTTCATTTTGGGGTTTTCTTGGTGAAGATATTGGAGCGTTTAGCGATTTCCTTCTCCAGTTCATTTTATGCGTGAGGAAGAGAGGCAAACAGGCTTAAGTGACAAGCCTAAGGCCACACAACAGGGGTCTGTGTGTGTGAGGCTGGATTTGAACTCAGGAAGATGAGTCTTCTTGATTCCAAGCCCAGCATTCTATCCACTTTAGAGCCACTAACAATGGCAGCCATCAATAAAATTTCTAAGTGTAACCAGATTAAATTGGGGCTTCTTCCTTAGAAATTCTCTAATCTACAAGGGAAATAAAAATGTATTATGATGTCTCATATTTGCAGTAGTTATTTGTGGAGAAAGCATGTGCTTAACTTATTTTCTCTTTGGAACTGATTCCAAGTCTTGGCTACTTGTAAAAATTGAATAGGAATATAACTGGCTTAGTCTGAAAGTGAGTGAAATTTCTACAAGGAAAACCACAAATACTAGAATTAATGATTTATTCCTTATTGAAAACAGGGTTATGGCTTGGGAGATTTTAACTGGCATATTAAGGTGGGGATTCTGACGGTAAATCAATTTTAAGCCCCAGTCCTCCCTCTGGTCAACTCATGTAAGGTATTATTTTTGTTGTGGTTCAGTTGTTTCAATTTTGTCTGACATTTTGTGACCCCTTTTTGGGTTTTCTTGGCAGAAATACTGGAGTGACCTGCCACTTCTTCTCCAGGTCATTTTACAGAGACAGACGGGGTGAAATGACTTGATCAGGGTCATCCAGCTAGTATCTGAAATTAGATTTAAATTCAGGAAGATTCATACAAAGTTACTGTAGCTTATTTAGTAAGCAGTTGGTGAGCATTTACTATATGTAAGGCATCAGGAAATAACCAGGGGTCCCTTTTTCTGGTACATTTTCCTCTTTAATTTGGAGACAAGATAATATAGCAGATTTTCTTGTAAACCTTTCTCTAAAAGGAAGAAAGTTCTTATATTCTATCTATAAGACTGTCTATAAGAGCAAGGTAAACAAGCTTTTATTAAGTTATACCAGGGGCAGCTAGATGGCCCAGTGGGTAGAAAACTTAGAGCTTGGAATAGTGAAGACCAGTTTTCCTGAATTCAAATCTAGCCTCAGACATTCACTTAGCTGTGTGACCCTCGGCAGGTCACTCCACCCTGTTTGCCTCAGTTTCCTCATCTGTAAAATGAGCTGAAGAAGGAAATGGAAAACCACTCCAGTGTCTCTGCCAAGAAAACCGCAAATGGGGTCAGAAGAGTTGGACACAGCTGAAACAAGTGGACAACAACAGGTTGTAACAGACACTATGCTAAAAACTTAGAAAGATAAAAGATAGTTTCTATCCTAAAGGAACTTACAGTCTAAAATGAGGGAGGAGGGTTGTCCTCTGAGACCCCTTTCAGCTCTAGATGTTTGCTTCTATATCATAAGTCCATGAGACAAGTGTGTTGCAACTGGATTCATGAAAAGAAAAATGAATATGTTTGTGGAACCCTAAGCAAGTGCAAATAGTTCATATCCCATCATGTGTGGATGAGGCTAGAACTGACTGCAAGGAAACCATGCATTCTAAGAGGCTGATGATGTTGACTGGGAGCCAACTGAAAAGACGAAGACCGGAAATAGAGTGGCGTATGTGGGGAATCCTAAGTAGACCAGTATGGTTAAGCTGTAGAGCATGGTGAAGGGAATGATGTCTAAGAAGATTGTAAGGGTAGTAAAAGACACTGGTTGTAAAGAATTTTAAATGTCAGAAAGAGGATTCCAGAAGCAATAGGGAGTTTATTTAGTAGGGGGATGATATGATCAGATTTATGTTTTAGGAAAGGTAAATTGGAGTGGGGAACGAACTGAAATGGGAGCCCAATTTGGAGACTTCTTGAAAGTAGTTCAGGGAAGAGGAGATACGTTCCTGTTCTAGGATAGTGTCTGGGAGTAGAGAGCAAGGGACATATCCAGGTGCAATTGAGTAGATGGAAACAAGATTTTTGCAGTTAATTAAATAAGTGGAGTGAGGGAGAATGAAGAGTTGAGAAACTGAAATTTGTTTGCCAGTCTGGATAATCAGAAGGATTATGGTGCCTTTAATAGTAATGGGGAAATTCAGAAGAGGGGAGGATTATGGGGAAAGATAATGAGTTCTGCCAGGTATGTAGGTATGCTCATGGTAATCCTGAGGCTAGTAGATTTCTTGAGCTGCAGTGGGTTAAGCTGCTTGGGCATCCAACCAAAATTCAGCATTTATATGGTGAGCTCCAAGGAAAGAGGGACCAGCAGGTTGCTTAAGAAGGGACAAACTAGCCCAGGGCATAGAGAAGATCCCAGCTCCTTATTCCAAGTTAGGAACACAACTGTGAATAGACAATACAGTACTCCCAGCCAGCGTGAGATAAGGAGTCTTAATCCTTTTAAATAATAACAATGAAATTTGGGACATGCAAAGTTTAGGATGTCTCCATGAAATCCTGTTTGAAATTATATTTAGGTAGTTCATTATGTGGGCCTGGAGCACAGGAGAGATTGTCTAGGACTGGATATAAAGATTTGGGAGAAATGAGCATAGAGTTGTTGAAAGAAAAGAGAAGGCCCAGGAGAGTACCTTTAGAATTTCTTCCACTTTTTGATTGTAACTTTTCTTCTCAACAACATCTAAAAGTAGGATTCTTAAGCTGACATATTTGAATTTTTTTATATATATTTTTGATAAGTGTATTTCAATATAATTGGTTTCCTTCGCAATCTTGTGTATTTTGCTTTATTCTTTTAAAAACATTCTGAGAAGGGGTTCAAAGGCTTCATTAGACTGCCTAAATATGTCCATGATGCAAAAACAGGTTAAGAATCCTTAATCTAGAAGGAACTGTCTCTAACATCTATCTTCAATTTGTAGGTTTGCCATGGAATATCAAAAGATCTTCAGGGCTCAATTAAAACATCTATATATAGATAATTTATTAAGCTCTTACTATGTGTCAGGCACTGTGCTAAATGCTGAGGACACAAATACAAGGAAGCATGATAGTCCTATCTTCAGGGAGTTTCTTGAATAGGGGAAGACCCCTAAAAAAGATCTGGTAGGGGGAGGAGTATGTGGGAGAGGCAATATGGTAGGGACATGACCTGGAAGTTGTCTGGAGACCTGGTCTGGGTGAAACTAGGCAGAAGTTCTTCTGTCAAAACTTTCTCTGCCCATCTTTGTTATGCAGTTCCCAAATTCTGGTTGGAGTGAGGGTAGAGACAGGAAGGGAGAAGGTGAGATTATGGCTGGAGTGCAGGATGTAACTTTATCTCTATATTTCTTGATTTTTAGAGCTGGAAGCTTCCAACTTATCTCTTCCAGTTCTCTCTTTTTGTAGATAAGGAAACTGGGGCCAGAAAAGTGAGTTGATCTGCCCAAAATTTCACATTTCATCTCTCTTTTCCTTTTGGCAGGTAGACATCTTTTAACCACAGGATAAATGTTTTTAAGCTTCTAATTGAGGCTAATCTCTTGGGTTCTAAGTGTGTATTCAATGAGTACAGCTCCAGTTTTTTCCATCAGGCGGAAATCATTTGGCCCCTCAGGTCTTCCTAGCAATATTGGTGTTTGAATGGATGACTCAGAGTTTATTTCTTTTTTTAGGTGCTGCAAAGCACCTACAGGGTCATCTTCAATAATTCTGATCTCTATCTTGCTATTGAACTCTGATGGTTCCAGAGGAGAAAATGAGGCTGTGACCTTGCATAGCCCTTCCTCACTTAAATTCAACTCACTTGCAAGTCATAGCATGATCTTTCTGAGTCATGGTCCTCTTTGAGAAGAAAGGACAAGTAAAGAAAAATAGAAAGCACCTAAAATGTGGCAATATATAAAAAAATTAGTGTAAGGTTATATTTTTAAAATTTCATTTTTGCCAATATTAAGTACAAAGTAGGTATGATTGGTCAATTAAGAGCAAAATTTCCTTTTCTGGTACCGTTGAAGGGAAGTTACTCTAGAGGTTGGGGTGGTGGTAGATTGGAGGAAAGAGCAATATAATTTGTAGCGATAATTTGACTGGGAGAAAAAGCAGTACATGTCCACTTAAATTCATGATGTCACCTTTTGTCTTCAGTCTTTCTCAAATAGACATTTCCTTGGCTGTGAACAGAGGGCCTAACAGGAGCTCAAGGCACAATGAAACTCTGTAATCTACAGTATGTACAGAGATATGTATCAATGTTGTCATCCTTTTCCAAATACCATATGGAAAATCACCTTGTGGCTAGAGAAGAAAAATGGGGAAGGGAACCCTTGCTTCTAGATGGGGACTCCTCACAGTCCGAGAAATGAGAAACATCTTCAACTCTGTGTCATTTGCCACATCCTAATCTTGGTAAAACAAATAAACAAAAAAACTGTTGAGTATAGTGCAGACAGCAGCACAAAGAGAAAAATATAGATTGTGCCTAAATAAAGGTTTTTTTTTTCCTTTAGAGCCAAGGAGTGATGACTTGCTACAGGGGCACTTAGACAAAGTAATGGGGGAATCAGATGCACCTTTTTGGCATGTATTGGCTCTGCAAACAAGGGAGAATTGCTGATTAGCAGATAAGACAACTGATGAGTCACATAGGTGCAACATCTCCCCCTTGGGGTGATATTAGAGGCTTGTCACTTAAACTTTATTCCTTTGATCAGTCATGCCAAAGGGCTGAGAAATGCATGTAACTAATGGCTGGCAATTCAGTACCTTAAAAATAATTCAGTGTTCTGAGATAAGTCATGGGTAAATCCAATGTAGGAGAAAAAAATGGCAGCATGATTTGAAGAACTCCGTAGTCTTAAACATAATTGTTTTTGCTTTTATTATTTTTAGAGCCATGATTTTGTAAGTCTGTTTTTGTGTTTCTTTGTTTTTTTGTAATTCTATCCCACATTTATATCTTTGTTGTAAAAGATATCCATCTATTTACCTATCTGTAACTTAGAAAAACAGTTTTAGAGAACTTTAAACAACTTAGAGAATTAGCTATTTTGCAGAATATATTGTATATATACATATACCCACATAGCTGTATATACATATATACACATACACATGTGTGTATATATGTATAGATATATAGCTATATATTTACACATACATATATATGTATAATGTATGTATACACATACATGTATGTCTGTGTTCGTCCTTTTTTGAAGAAGATCATGACAATAGAGAAATTGTGACATGATTTGCACTTGACTTTGTTTTGAGTGAGGGAGGACTGTGAAAGGTCACCAACTCCTCCAGAGCCCTCTGGATCCAGTGACCAGATACTCATCAGGATGACTGGAGATGGCCCAGGATGCAATGGGAGACCTTGGTCTTTTTAGGCTGGCCTTCTCAGGTCCTCACTTAGAGGGAAGTAATGACAATTGAGTGAATAGGCCTCTTTAAGAAGTAGTCAGGGAATGGTCCTTTTAATCAACAAAAGAAAAAATAAATAAATCAACAGAAACTGTTACTAGCAATAATCACTCTAAGCCAGCCACTAAGTGAAGCTTGGGCAGAGACCTATTGTTGTCCAGCCCATGGGTTTCAGAGTGCATTGGGTTTAAGGTTTTGGTAATAGGAACGAAGGAAAGAAGGAATGAAAGAAGGAAGGAAGGAGGGAAGGAAGGGGGGAAGGAAGGACAGAGGGGTGTAGCCAGTACACCCCAAAGCCCCATATATATATATTTATGTATTTATGTATGTATGTATAGCAGGGTGGCACAGTGGATAGAGTGCCAGGGATGAAATCAGGAAGACTCATCTTTCTGAGTTCAAATCTGACCTCAGACATTTACTATCTGACCCAGGACAAGTCACTTCACCCTGTTTGCCTCAGTTTTCTCATCTGTAAAATGGACTGGAGAAGGAAATGGCAAACCACTCTAGTACCTTTGCCAAGAAAACCCCAAAGGAGATCATGAAGAGTCATTCATAACTGAAAAACAACTGGACAACAAAAATAACAACAAAGATATATAACTGGGGGTGTAGTGGATGGAGTGTTGGACCTGCAGTCAGGAAGACTGAAATGAACAAGTATATATACAGATGTAGTATGGTATAATGAGCAAAGCCTTGGAAGCAGGTAGACTTGAGTTTGGGTTCTATTTCTGACATTCTACTTGCTATAGGACCATGAGCATGTCACACCTCTCAGTGTCCTTTAAGAACATGAATCATAGATGGGTTTCCCCATCTGCATCAGTGAAAAGAGTTTCAACACCAAGAGTTTCTTATGCTTATGAAATCACAGGTCTATCCCTAACCCTATCCCAAGGATATTACTCCTTTCTGAAGGGACAGCTAGATGTTACAGTGAATAGAGACAAGTCAGGAGGACCTGAGTTCAAATCTTACCTCAGACACTTGACACTCACTAGCTGTGTGACCTCGGGCAAGTCACTTAACCCCAATTGCCTCTCCTGGGTCATCTCTAGTCATCTTGATGAATATCTGGTCACTGGATTCAGATGGCTCTGGAGGAGAGGTGAGGCTGGTGACCTGCACAGCCCTCCTTCACTCAAAACAAAGTCAAGTGCAAGTCATGTTATCATTTCTCTGATGGCATGGTCTTCTTTGGCAATGAAGGATGAACACACACACGCTTTCTGAGTAGGTTTGTTTTATATTCTTCGGCTGTTTCTTCATCCACTTCTGATCTACCTATCACTACTTCAGGATGCCAAAATTTTTAAGGTACTGAATTCCCAGTCATTAATTCCAATATTTCTCAGTCCTTTCCCAAAGGAGACAAAACTTAAAAAATTCCTGGGCTCAGAATATAAGAAATTCATTCTATCAGAAAGGATTCTTTCTAGCTTACCTTCTCACATGGGTTCAATAAAACTTCAATAACTGTATCTGTGGTCCCTGGAGAAGTTTGAATGCCTCTTCATGTAAACTCACTCATGTGGTAAGTGTGGTCCCTACCTGGCAACAACTTTCTTCTGGTCTGTTTAATTTCTTGAAATAGGGAGATTTGTTGAGACCTCTTCATGTAATGGATGGGAGCAGCTGAGACTTAGGAAGAGAGAGTGTAGTAGAATTTGTTTACTTTGGTTTCTTTGGTCTTGTGACTATCATTTTACATTGTTTTCCCTCCTGCTTTGATTTGGATGCTAAACTTTGAGTATTCAATTTTAGTTTATGGCTCCAAAGAGAATAATTAGTCCACAGGTATTTGAGTCTATCAGAACTGATTCTAACACCAAGTGAGCAGGGCTTTGTTCCAGGACTCTGGCATTTGAGGAATTGGGCACATTCATTCTTTAATGTCTCTGACGTCTCCAAGTTTTATCTTATGCTCCTTTGGAATTGTGGGGTCTAACTGCCCCCTTGCTGCCACCTCTAGTGTTTCATTCTGTGGTGTCTTACTCCTGATTCACTTTCTAGTGTCAGAACTCTCTGGGGGTGGGCCATCTCCTTCCAATGCAGATTGTGCCCATTGTAGAACTGTTTTCTGCTATTACTTACTTACTCTCATCTTCCAGTCCTCAAGCTAAGACACAGAGACACATATGACGTGATCCCTGCCATCAAGAATCTTACAGACTAGTTAGGGAAACTGAACATAGACATTTGAAAATAAAGTAATGCTGTAAAAAAATTAAAATAAAGCAGCAGTACAGAAGTCAGAAGTCATCTTATTCTTAATTGGTTCTTTGAAAACACATCAGGTGAAATGAGGCTGTAGAAAGCAGTTCCACAGCAGTAAAGCCAGAGCCTAGGGGCTGAAGAAATGGAATTGATACTGAGCATGGCATATTGGGAAGGGTACAGAAAACCATCTGGTAAAGTTGTGATGAATGGAGACTGGTGGGGATGTCCAGGAGTGCACAGCTGGTCAAGAGTAGGGAGGGCATGAATAGCACTGAAATTGGCAGAGAAGTAAGCTAGGCTAATCTGCCTAATGACATTATACTGGTGTGTGGGATGCTAAATGACATTATTTCAGGCAACCTTATGGTGGCGTATGCCTACAGATAATTGTGAAATGAGTGGCATAGACAATATGCTATAAATCTGAAGAAGGGAGAGATCCCTGTGGGCTTGAATAGTCTGAGAAGATTTCACAGAAGTAAAACTTGAGCTGAGCCATAAAGAATAAGTAGAATTTAAGTCAGTCAGTCAATAAACATTTATTAAGTACCTACTATGTGCTAGGCACTGTGCTAAGGACTGGGGATATAAAGAAAGGCCAAAAAAAAAATCTCTGCTCTTAATGAGCTTGCAGGGGTAGGGAATCTGCGACCACAGGGTCACATATGCTCGTCTGAGTCCTCAAGTGTGGCCCTTTGACTGAATCCGAACTTCACAAAACAAATCCTTTTATTAATGGAAACAATATACAAACAAATCAAGATATACATGCACATATAAGATATACATATATATTCATATACACATATAGAATGTATTGGGGGTAGTCTCAATGGGAGGACACTAATTTTAAGTAGAACTGGAAAGGATAGTTGATGAAAATGGAACTTCAGTTGAGACATGAAGGAAGCCAGGAAAGTCAGCAAGTGGAATTGAAGAAGGAGAGCATTCCAGGTATGGGGCACAGCCAGAGCAAATACCTGGAGACAGTAAATGGAGCATCACATGCACTGGAGAGAAACAGAATAGGACATTTCAGTGAACTAATATTTATAATTCATAGATGTAGAGGAAGAAGGTATTTAGGCATCATCAAACCCATCATCCCACCCCCCTCCATTATATAGATGAAGAAATAAAGTCCATGAAGGTAGACCTGAAGTAGCAGAGCTGGTGTTTGAACCCGGGTATTCTGAATCCAAATGCAGGATTCTTTCCACTGCACCAGAAGTGGAGAATAATTTGTTACTAATATACTAATATTGTAAGTTATATTACTAATCTTTCAAAATATGACTAGTATGTAGAAGTATGTATAGGATGAAATTACATATGTATACATATACATATTTGTGTCTAATGGTAGCCAATTGGGGGGAGCAAAAAAAAGTTACATGATAATTATTATATATATATGCATACACACATATATATATATATATATATAATTAATTTATTATATATTTGAAAGGAATAGCAAGTTGTACATAATAGAGTTGCAGTTTCATGTGTAATCATCCTTTCTTCTATTCTACTATTATGGAAGTGCTAGTTTTATTTCTTAAGTTCAGAATAAAATAAATAAAATTTTAAAAAAACAAGCCAAAAAAAGGAGAGGACCAAAATTTTATAAACTAGCACAATCTGTTAAGTCAGAAAACATTTATGAAGTGTCTAATTTCACATAAGGCACTGTACTGAGTGCTAGGAATTCAGGCACTAGCGCTAGGGGCTGGAAGGATTGGAAGAAGCTTTCTAATGAAAGTGAGATTTGAACGGAAGCTTGAAGATACCCAGGGAAGCTAAGAGGCAGAGGAGGAAGGAGAGCATCCCACGCAAAGGGGAGAGTCAGGGCAAAGGCACCAACTGGAGAGATGGAGGGCAAAGAGTAAATGTGTGGTTGGATCACAGGTTGTTTAGAGGAGAGCAAAGTGTGAGAAGATTGGAAAGGTGGGAAGGGACCAGATTGTGGAATGATGTTAATGCCATAAGACTTGATAGGTGATCCTGGAGGTATAGGAAGCCAATGGATTTCATTGAGTAGGAACAGTGATATATAGCTGTGCTTTAGGAAAATCAGGATCAGCTGAGTGGATGAGGAATTAAAGTGGGGAGATACTTGAGGTTTTGTTTGCAATAGGCACTTAATAAATGTTGATTTGAGTTGAAATAGCTTTTTAAAACATCCTCAGGTATATTTTTTCCTCTTTGGTGCCTAATACATAAATGCTGTGCTTGAGTTTCCAAATGAACCAGGAAGATCTTTTAGTTTCTATATGTTAAACCACATAATTTCATACATAAGAACTTATTGAGCTCCAAATTGATTCAGATGAAAATAGAAAGTATAAATTCAGAAAAAAAATGTATATACTGATTTATATATTTTTATTGTTAAGCTGTTTCATTCTTGTCTGACTCTATGATCTCATTTGGGGTTTTCTCAGCAAAGATACAGGAGTGGGTTACCATTTCCTTCTCTAGCTCATTTTACAGATGAGGAAACTGAGGCTAACAGGGTTAAATGAGTTGCACAGGGTCACAGAGCTACTGAGTGTGTGAGGCAACATTTGAACTCAGGTCTTCTCCCTCCAGGCAAGGCTTTCTATCTCCCCTATAACACATCTAGCTGCCCTGATATACATATATACACATATGAGAGGAGGGTGCCCATATTTGTGTGTATGCACATGTATGTATATATACACAAATGAATATGTGTGTATGCATGCATACACATGTGTCTGTACACATACTTATATGTATATGTAAAAATACATATACATACACACATATATGGGCATCCTTGTCATATGTGGGGCCACCAGAATAATAAGCCCAGGTTTAAAGAACTCTCTGCATGTCCACAGCCACTCAAAACTATAGCTTAAGAGGCTGCCATTGTTATCTACTCCAATCAGTCAGAAGATATAGTTATATGCAAAGCCATTTCATGAACTACCAGAATAAGAAAAATCCTAACAAAACACTTCTCCCATAAGCCTAGGAGTACATACTCCTGGTTTGGACAGGGCTCACTTCGGGGGTGTTTATATAGGGAACAAGTATGGCCCCAGTATACATTCCTTGATGCTGCAGAACCACTTAACTCTCCTGGGGATGCTATTATCATGTTCTGATTCTGAACTTGTTTCCTACAGAGTGTGGCATCTTCAGTGGAACAGGCTGCCATACTGGTCTCCAGGGGTCTTGTGGAGGCTGCTGGTCATGGTAGACTCTTCTGGGTAGTCTGTCGGTCAGAGATTATAAAATTATAGATAAACAGGTTAATATGTATGTAAATATAATAGCTCAAAGAATTTCAGGGCTGTCTAGTCTAATCTTTTCAGTTTACAAGTGAGAAGGTTGAGATTGACAGTTCAAGTGACTTGCACAAGATAGTAAGCCTCAGAGGTGGGAATTGAATCCATATCCTCCAACTCCACCTGGAGATATGGTCCAGGCTTCATCTTATCAAGGCTATCTTGCAGGCCCTCTCTGCTCCAGTCTGGTAAAGTTATTAAAAGCTAAAACCCCTTGGAGAGCAAGCTGGTAACTTTTTAGAGTGTCCCCATAGCCAGCTAGCTTACCAAAGCCAGGCTAGATGTACCCAGGCTAAGATTTCCCTTTTTTCCTTCCTACTTCTGGGCAGAGATCTTAGAGACCTTTGTTAGAGGTAACTAGGTTTAGACATTCCAAGATCCAAGTTTAGCCTGAATGTGAATTTAATTCAGAAAAAAAGGAAAGCTGAAAGGTAGGGTGATTATTCTTCCCCCGTGTGGCCCATGTATCAACCTTTATTAAGCACATCTGTCAGCTGAAAAGTCTCCTTTGGTGTTTTTGAATAGTGAAAAACTTTATAAGTTTTTATTCTGGGGGTACATCAGACCAGCGGATACTCCTCAGATGTCAGGGTTTGAACCAAACATCCTTCTGCCTTGACCACTAGAAAACTTAGTGAGAGATTCTGCTAAGTAAAGTTATCCTGAGAGCCTGTTAAGTGGGTAATGGAGTGGGGACAGTAGAAAAAAATCTGTCAAGATTTTGATAACAAACCCTTTCCACCATCAAGGCTAGTAAGTAGGGTCATTATATTTTAACATTAACATTGCAATCCTGGACATGCTTAGAGAAAGTAGAAATGGCATTAAAGAGACAATCAAAGCACCAGGATTAGGCCAAGTGTACACGGAGAAGATTCATACTGGAGGCAATATAATTGTGAAGGCATTAGGGAGTTGATTAACTAGATACCTAAATAATGTGAAGACACCAAAGATACGGGGGGGAATTTTCTTTTAGACATTAGTAATATAAAAAAGTTTCTTGAGGGAACTTCAATAACTGTTGACCTATATTTCTCCTTTTCCATCTATATACAATTTTTATGAGAATCAGCTCTGCTGCATTGAAGATATCCTCAGTGAGGGAGTGGGTAGGGAATGGGTAGGGCAGAGTTCCACAAGCAATATTCCACAGTAAACCACATCTTTAGTATCAAACAACTGAAAGCTGTAAATAATATAAGACCCATTGTGCTTGTTGTTTGTTGATTTTTAAGAAAGTTTTATTTAGCATAGTGAAATGCTTCCACACATCAAGATTATTGAAGATTGCCTGTAAGCTATACCAAAGAGAACTTTGATTCTGATTATTTCAGGCAAGGCATATGTGTGCTTATCAAAGATGTTTGCCACCAGCAAGGAGATCCAGCGTAGAGTCCAAGTTGAAGAGGGATGCCTTATGGATTGTGAGGTTTCCAAATGTTCCTGTGTTTGTGGATGACATCATGCTGATTATATCAAGCTTTGAAATATTGTAGTCTCCTTGATGATATCTGTTACCATTCAAGAGAGTGTAGCCTAACTACCCACACAACATCAACCAAATGGATGACTACTATCTATTGCTAGACTCATGTTAAGCAGTTAGATAGACAATCTAGCAGGGGTGGGGAGCACCTGTGGCCCTCTAGGTCCTCAAATGCAGCCCTTTGACTGAATTCAAACTTCATAGAACAAATCCCCTTAATAAAAGGATTTGTTCTCTAAAATTTGGACTCAGTCAAAAGGCTGCACCCAAGGACCTTTGCCATCCCTGATTATAGAGCTTATCTATCTGTATACCATCTATGTGTAGAATAGGCAGTACAAATGGATGTTTGGCAGAGAATTAAACAGGAGGAGGACAGCAGGATGAATTGCATTCATGTCAGAACCATGCTTACCCTAGTTAGGTGCCCATCCTGGCCATCTTGTCATCCACTTTGCTATTACTTTACTTCTCGTCACCAAAAATGATACCTTTGGACAAGGCCTCCCTAAAAATGGTAAAGCTAGGTGGTGCAGTGGATAGAGTGCGGGGCCTGGAGTCAGGAAGACCTGAGTTCAAATCTAACCTCAGGTACTTACTACTCTCTGATTCTAAACAAGTCATTCTTCCCTCTTTTGCCTCAGTTTCCTCAACTGTAAAATGGCAATACTAATAAAGCCCACCTCTCAGGATTCTCACCTGAGGATCAAATGAGATACTTTTTGTCAAGTGCGCAAACAGTAAGGACTATGGAAATGCTTATTTCTTCCCTCACAATTCCTTGGATTTTCCAGAACAAAATACTCTGGGTGACTGCCACTGCCTTATAAATATTATCTCTGTCCACTGGAATATATACTCCTCCAGGACAAAGACTAGAGTATTTTGTGTATGTACCCCCTTGTATTCTGCCCAGTGCCTGATACACTGTACATGCTTGAGAAATGATTTTAGATTCCTGCAGTAAATGGCAAAGGACCTTTAATGACTCCCGAAATTGCCCACCTTTTTAATATGATTGTTCTCATGGAGTTGCTGTTTAGTTTTGAGTCATGGAGTGCTTTGGTCAGCGTATTTACAAAATCATTTCACTCAAGGGCAATGGAGAGGTGAAACATACGGTAAAAGGAATTTTGAAGGAGAATTCGTATAAATATTGTCAGGGAAATGTAGGAGTGAAAAAAAAAAGGTGACCCAAAGCCTTGTGATTCAGTTGAAGAAGAGTAGGACTTGGAAGTGTGGGGCTTAGATTTGAATCTACCACATATTCTCTGGAAAGTCATTTAACATCTCTGGCCACATTTTTCTCATCTGGGAAGTGAATAGGTTGAATTAGATAATATCTAATGGCTGATTGGAGAAGCTTGGTGGCGCAGTAAACAGAGTACCAGGCCTGGAGTCAGGAAGACTCATCAGTCAAATCTGGCCTCGACACTTATTAGTTGTGTGACCCTTAGCAAGTCACTTAACCCTGTTTATCACAGTTTCCTCATCTATAAAATGAACTGGAGAAGGAATTGGTAAAGCACGGCTCCAGTATCTTTGCCAAGAAAACCCCAGACAGGATCATGAACAGTCAGACATGATTGAAAATGACTGAACAACAATGTCCTATGACTAAAAACATGGACTTTTTATAACACTTGCAGGTAAAAAGAGTAACAAAAATTATAAATCTTACCACCATCAAAGAATGTCCTGGTGGAGATTAGGAAAAATGACCAATAGTGATATTAAGGGTTGGCCAGCCAGGTCAGGGGAGTCTGATACTATTTAACAAGAGTTCAAGGTAGGAGCACCTGATGCACAGAAAGAAACAATTCTAGGGATCCAAGGTGGGATAGTTTACAACAAGGTACAAGAACAATTCTGAGTCATATCATAAAATCTGCTGGAAGCAAATCCCATAAGCTTCCCCTAGATAAGTTCTACTAGTAGGTAATAAACTGCAAGGAATATACTCTTTCTCTTTTAGAAGAACATGCAATTTGCAGATATAGAGTAATTGATTAAGTGATTGATTTCTGGCCATTGTTAGGCTGTCTCACATTGGACAAGTTACTTCATGTTATTTACTCCCAACCCTCTATATAAAATGGGGTTGATGATGATGCACAATTGCTTTTGGAGCATTTGGAATTCAGTGAATATAGTAAAGGTATATTTAAATACCTACTGTGTACAAGATGCCACAGGGTACAAAGGTCAGTAATTCATGGTCCTTATCCTCACAGATGTGGTAAGAACTTACAATTGTGGGGCAAATGAGAACATAAGTATGCATTTACATATATAGTGTTCTGTGAGATTTCAAAGCTCATCTCCAGTTAATGGGGATCAGAGACCAAGTGTCATATGATACCTCTGCTAGACTTCAAAGTGTGGAGAGGAATGAAAGATCCCAGCATCTATAGAAGCTTACTCCTTTTGGTTTAACCAGCTATTTCAGAGGAGCGACACCTTCAATTTATGGATTCTCTATGCAGCTAGGTAGCACAGTAGATAGAGTGCTGGATCTGATGTTAGGAAACGTGAGTTCAAATCTAGCCTCAGACACTAACCATGTGCCTCTGGGCAAGCTACTTAAACTCTGTCTGCCTCAGTTTCCTCATCTATAAGAGGAGGATGATACTAATATCCATCTCCTAGGGTATTTGTGAGGATCAAATGACATGATGCATGTAAAGCCCTTTCCAAACCTTCAATCACTATATAAGCATTAGCATCATCACCATCCCAATCATTTTTGCTACTTTTTCTCCAAGGTCCCTTCCCACTCTAAAGCTGTAATCCCATGATCCTTGCTCCTTACATGAAGGAAATAATAGTACCCATTGGTTAGATGCTATTGTTATTGTTAATTACCATTTTACAGATGAAGAAACTGAGCTTCAGAGGACTTACATGACTTGTTCAGAGTCAAACAGTGAGTAAAACTCCAAAGATCTAGGGAATTTTACTAGAGGAAAGGCTGGCCACTGACGTGACCACGTTTGCAACTTATTCTCATGGTTCTAGGGGTAAGCTTTGTTGCCCCATAGCAGCTGAAGCAGACACTCCTGCTATTTGCCATAGTAGCTCTTGACCCACCTGCCCACTTTGCTTCCCTTTTATACAAGATCAGCCACAAACGGATGACAATACCAGTAAAAAAAAAAGCATTTTCAAATAAAAAATAGGAAAAAAAAGGGGATTGATTATGAAACCTGGAATCCATATTACTTACTTTTTAAAATAGAAGTATAATAATAAAATTCTATCTTTACTTTCAGAACTGTGCTGTTTATGTTTTCTTCTGAATTCTCTTTTGTGCATCTATAAGCACTGTTTCTCCTCTTTTTTTTTAAATTGGCAACCCCATCCAAATCATTAACTCCAATTAAAAATGGGAAAAAAATTCCTTGTAACAAATAAGCATAGTCCAGCAAAAATAAATCCACATATCTGCTGTATCCAAAATGTACATCTCCTTTCACACTCTAAGTGTGTCACTTCTTTGTCAAGAGGTGGGTAACATTGTCACAAGTCTTCTGGACATGTGGTTGGTCACTGTGTCAATCAGAATTCTTAAGTTTTTCAGCCTTTCTTTATAAAGTGATTGTTGTTGTATAAATCATCCTCCTATTTCAATCCTTTTCATGCTATCAGTTCCTACCTTCCCAGGATTCTGCAAAGTCATCTCTTCTGTCATTTCTTATAGTATATTCCATTCCATGCCATTCCATTATACTATAAAGTTGCTCATCCATTCACCAGCTAATGAGCAAGCCTTTAAATTTTATTTCTTTTCCTCTTCCTCAGTTTCTTTCTCCCCTCTCTTCCATTTCCCCTTTTTTTCCTCAATCCTCTGCTCCTAATCCCATACTTACCCTTCAGAATTAGGAAGCTTGTTTTGCTTATAACTGTCTCCTCCTGGTAATTATCCCTCTGCCTTCAACTCCAGTTAACTTTTAGCTTTTCTGTGTGTGTGAAATCTATTACTCCTGCAGCTCTTATTTTGAATAGCATCACGTGATAGGGGTTGGAAATTTTAAAGTTCCAGTAATGTAAAATAGCTGACTGTTGGGGCTGGTGGTTGGTGCTTGTAGGGGAGAAAAAACAAAGGCCTGTAGAGTAGGAGGTTTGGGTACTCCTCAAGGCTTTAGTACTAATTAGATATGTGTACTTGAGTCCAATATTTGACTTTTCTAGTCCTCATTTTCCTCATCTCTAAAATCAGAGGGTTGGATTGGTGGTTTTCATAGTAACTCACAACTTTAGCATTCTGTATTTAGGAAGGATCAACAAGCAAATATTAAGTGTTTGGTTTGAAGAAGAAAGTGAGGCTGGTGACCTTGCACAGCCCTCCCTCACTCAAATCAAAGTAAACCGTAAGTCATGTCATCATTTTCCTGATGTCATGGTCCTCTTAGAAAATGAAGGACAAACACAACCTGTGAGTAGACTGAACTGCCTAAATGAGATAACTCAGCTTATCCTCTCCTCCTTCTCTTCTCCAAAGGAAGGTAGATTTTGATAGCCAGAAGCTGTCCAGTTAACCTGGGGTTTACTGGATAGATTTTCTTTCTTTTCCCTCCCTCCCTCTCTCCCTCCCTCCCTTCCTTCCTTCCTTTCTTCCCATCTTTCTCTCTGTGTTTCTTTCTGTTTTTTTTCTTTCACAAAACCTTAAACCCAGTTCACTTTGAAGACCATAGATTGTACCACAACAGGTCTCTGCCCAAGCTCCACTTAATGACTGTTTTTTGGGCTCTCCTGACTTAGAGTGAATGTCAGTGGTAATTGTTGGTTTCTCTTTGGAACAGTGACCCTAAGGGCCTTTACCCTCCCAGCTTGATTTTTTTCTTCTTTTTTCTAATTAAAGGGCCATCCCTTGACTCACTTCTTAAAGGGGCCTATTTACTGAATGGGAGTTACCTTACTGTATGTTAGTACCTGAAAAGGCCTCAGCCTAAAAGGGCCAGGGTCTCCCATTGCATCCTGAGCCACCTCCAGTCATCCTGATGAATCTAGATGGCTCTGGAGGAGAAAGTGAGGCTGGTGACCTGGCACAGCCCTCCCTCACTCAAATCAAAGTCAACTGCAAGTCATGTCATCATTTCCCTGATGTCATGGTCCTTCAAAAACTAAGAACAAACACAATTAAGTGTTTACTATATGCTAGGCATTATAGATACAAAGACAAAAATGAAACAGTCCTTGACCTCAAAGATCTTTCCTTGTAAAGATGATATAGTTGTTGTTCAGTCATGTCAAAAGCTTTGTGACCCCATTTGAGGTTTTCTTGGCAGAGATACTGGAGTGATTTGCCATTTCTCCAGCTCAGTTTACAGATGAAGAAACTGAGGCAAATAGTGAAGAGACTTGCCCAGGGTCACCCAGCTACTAAGTGTCTGAGGACAGATTTGAACTTACAAAAGTAAGTCTTCTTGACTTCAGACCCAGTGCACTATCTACTGAGCCACCTAGCTGGCCCTAAAAGACATGCATATGTAAGTAAATGTAACCTAAGTAACAAAGTCATTTTGGGAGGGATCACATTTCAATGGTTGGAGGACAGAAAACTATTCATGTAGAAGGGAGTATTTTCCTTTGAGTGCCAGCTAAAATCCCACTTCCTATAGGAAGACTTTCCCAATCTCTCTTAAAATGAGAACTTTTCCTCTTATTTCCTATTTATTCTGTATCTAGCTAGTTTGTACATTGTTGTTTGCTTGTTGATTCTCCCATTAGATTGTAAGCTCCTTGAGGACAGGCACTGTCTTTTGCTTCTTTTCATATCTCCAGTACTTAGCCCAATGGTTGGCACAAAATATGAACTTAATAAATGCTTATTTACTGCCTGCCTTGAATTAAGCTTTGAAGGAGGCTAGAGATTCTAAGAGGCAGAGGTGAATGGGGAATGCATTTCTGGCAGAGTTTAACAAGCTGAGAGAAAACATCCATTTAAGTCTAATTAATTAAGTCTAATTGAATAAAAATTAACCAATTTTATTCTTGTTTTCCCCTCTCTTTTCATTGTAACTAATTGTCTAATGAATGGGCTCCAAAAATTCTTCCAGTAGTCCAGGTATTTCTTGGTAGGTAATTATTAGTTCAGTAAGTCACATGCCTTTTGAACTTCTGAGGTTTAATAGTAACAGCGTTTATCCAGAGGCATTGAAAGAAGTCAATAAAGTATGGGGAAGATATTTTAGGGAGTGCTCCCTTTGCCTCTTTTACATGAATGCAATGAGGGGGAGAACTGGTTCCCTATAATTTCTCTTGTTTCTTGATAGTGAGGCATAGTGACCCTCCTGTCTTCTGGACAGGTTGAAGCTGGTGGATGTTTTGGGTTCAGGTTGTCTGAGCTGAAGTAGAACCAAAACCAGTTAGATGATTGTGCTAAATTCTTGCATTAATAGGATGAGTCGTCCCCTTCTTAGCTTCTTCTTACTGGGAATGAGGGGTTACCAGATTTAAACTCAGCTCTTCCTGATTCCCTCTAAAGAGGGACAAACTGATTCAGATAAGAAACAGAAAGATCCAAGCCTTTGTGCCAGTCAGCAGTAAGTTTGGGTCATGAGTGGTCATTGCATTTCCATCCCAGGCAAAACAGGAAGAAACTGTTAAAAAAAGGTACTTGAGGAAACATTTTGTCCTTCAGATGATGGATTCTAGTGGTGTTGTTTAAATAAAACTTTTTTTTTGGAAAGTCTTAAGATCTGTGAGAATTATTTTTATTTCATTATCCAATTGACTTAAACCAATTTGGTTTTTATTTCTATGGTTTTATACTAGAGTGTCTGTACATGCTTAATTGAAATCCTCTTTTCCTAGCTTTTTGATGGTGACATAGAATTGTATAACATGGCCTTTGATTTCCAGATGTGCTTTTTGTTAGGCCTGCCTGCTTTGAGTCTCTTCCCATTCCCGTTGATCCTCCACATAACTGCTGAAGGAATCTTCCTGAAGTGGACCATGTCACTCATTTCATCAATCCCTATTGACTATGGGATCTTCTGTTTGGCACTTAAAGCCCTTCACAACCTAAACCTTTCTTTGCTCTAGTTGTCCTCTGTACCTGGATTACTTTCCCTTCTCATCTCTGCTTCTTAGAATCTTGGACTTCCTTCTAAAAGACTAGCCTTAATTACCAATTCCTTCAGGAGGTTTTTCTTGGTTCTTCCAGCTATTATTGCCATTCCCATAAATACTAGTTTCAATCTACTTTGTGTGTTTATTGTATATGTATGAGCATGTTGTTCTCCTCCTTGAGGGCAGAAACTTTTTTCTCCTTTTTTATTTGTATTTTCAATTTATTATATCTAGCTTGTTTGTACATAACCATATGCAGGTAGGTGGTGCTATATCACTAGGCAGACTCATCTTCATGAGTTCAAATCTAACTTCAAACCCTTGATATGTGACCCTGGGCAAGTCACTTAACCCTGCTTGTCTCAGTTTCTTCATCTGTAAAATGAGTGAAGGCAGTTAGGTTACACAGTGGATAGATCACTGGACTTGGAGTCAGGAAGGCTCATCTTTGTGAGTTCAAATCCAGCCTCAGACATATGACTTTGGGCAAGTCACTTACCCCTGTTGGCTAGTTCCTCATCTATACAGTGAGCTAGAGAAGGAAATGGTCAACCAGTATCTTTGTCAAGAAAACCCCAAATGGGATCATGAAGAGTTGAATATGATTAAAAATGACTGAACAACAACAGGATAGTTGTTTGCATGTTGTCTCCTCCATTAGTCTGTTAGTTCCTTGAGGAACTTGAGGAGACTCCATCAAAATAATGTCATGGGGATGGGATTTCTAGGGTTTACAGAAGGAGGGATGGTGGTTTAGGGAGTTGGTAGTCTATGTGGTGAGGGCAGGTAGGTGATGTAGTAGGTAGAGCCCTGAGCTTGGAATCAGGAAGAGCTGAGTTTAAATCTGACCTTAGACACTTATTAGTTGTGTTACCCTGGGCAAGTCATTTCACTCCTCTTTGCTTCATTTCTTCATCTATAAAATGATCAAGAAAAGGAAATAGCAAAGCACTTCAGTATCCTTGCCAAGAAAACCTAATGGACAAAGTTCATGGGGTCATAAAGAGTCAGACATGACTAAAGGGTTGAATAACCACAAATAGCAACAAAAGTCCATTGGTACATTGCAGGGAACTGGGTAATGTTGGTACACCTTGCCACTAAAGTATGACTAGCTTCCCACAAATACTGACTATAAACCTCCTTCCAAAAATACATTTTATATCATGGACAAACAAAGATGGTAGAATTCAGAGACATTAATTCATTGAAAAGTCAACAAATTTATTACCTATAAGTATTCTGTTCAGCTGCTGAGGAAGAACTCATGATAAGTAGGATGTTTTCCTTTGTCTTTGAGTAGCTAATATGTTTGTCCTTCATTGCTGAAGAAGACCATGCCATCAGAGAAATAATGACATGACTTGCACTTGACTTAGTTTTGAGTGAGGGAGGGCTGTGCAGGTCTCCCTTCTCCTCCAGAGCCATCTGAATCCAGTGACCAGATATTCATCAGGATGGCTAGAGATGACCTAGGATAGGCAATTGGGGTTAAGTGACTTGCCCAAGGTCACACAGCTAGTGAGTGTCAAGTGTCTGAAGTGGGATTTGAACTCAGGTCCTTCTGACCCCTGCACTGGTGCTCTATCCACTACTTAATCCCAGTTCTCTCTTCCTGGGTTATCTCCAGTCATCCTGATGAATATCTGGTCACTGGATTCAGATGACTCTGGAGGAGAAGTGAGGCTGGTGACCTGTATAGCCTTCCTTCATTCAAAACAAAGTCAAGTGCAAGTCATGTGAGTAACTAGTATAATAAAGAAGGTGCATGTGTTTGTGTGTGTGTGTGTGTATGTATGTATGTGTAAACTGTAATACAAAATAAAACACAAGTACATAAGAGAGATACAAAAGGAGAAAAATTCCGATTTGGAGGATTAAGGAACATCTTCCTGGAGGTAGTGCTTGATCTGGGTTTTGAGGTGAGGGAAGGAGTAGATTATAAGGACAAGCAGAGAGACCCAGAGAAGGAAACTTATGGCACAAGCCTCTGCAATGTCCAGGCTGGCTAGAGTTATGGTCTTAGCTCTTCCATTAACTAATTGTATGATTTTGGTGAAGTTTTTTCTTGGAACTTCTGTTTCCTCTTCTTTAAAATGAGGAAGGTTGGTTTAAGTCACTTAAGTTTCTTCCTGCTCTGACTTCTAGGACAAGCATTTCTTTTGGAGGGAATTCCTATAAGGAATCTGCTAAAACTCTTCTAATGTTATTTTTTCTATTTGAACACATATGTCTTTCACTTAAGCTTGAAAGTATTTTATAGACATTATCCTTGGTGCGTTATTTTTAATTTTAAAAATTGTTGCTGTAATGGTTTACAAAACTCATGTATATTTTATGTGTGGGATTCTATTCTTACATTTCTGTATTACTAAACTTGAAAAACTTCCCACATAAGTCAGTTTATATTCGATTCCTTTCCTTTAAATAGCACATTTTAAAGCTGTAAGAGAAAAATAATGGAATTTAAATTTGCCTAATCTGTTACCTTAATTTCACTAAACCCAAACTTTTAGAACCACTTTCTCTTAATTAGAATTTATATGTTTTATTATAGTTCTACACTTTTCTGTGGCTTTTTTTGGAAAGGCAAATTGAAGGTATTAATATCTCTATGTTATGCTGGAGAGCCGTTCTGCCTTCTAACTTAAACTCCACCATTAATTAACTATGTGACTTTGGTCAAATTGTTTCACTTCCGTTGGCTAACTTTCTTATCAGTAAAATGAGAAGGTAAATCAATCAATCAACATTTGTTAATCACCTTTAATATAAATATATGTAATATAATAAAACTGTGCTAAGTGCTGGGGATATAAAAGGAAGTAAAAAGTAGTCCTTACCCTCAAGGAGCTTATAATCTAATTGATGAGACAACATGCAAATAAATACATAGAAAGCAAACTATATGCAGCATAAATAGGAAATAATTAATAGAGAGAGGGCACTGTGATTAAGAGGGATTGGTGAAGGCTTCCAGTAAAATGTAAGATTTTAGTTGGGACTTAAAGGAAGAAAGGAAGGTCAGTAGTTGGAGCAGAGATGGGAAAGCATTCCAGGCATAGTGTTCTTTTCAAGTCTGATGGTATGGTGTAATGGTTCTCAAAGTGTATTTGCAGGATCCCTAGTTGTCCCAGAGTCAAAATTATTTTCATAATAATTCTAAGACATTATTTTCCTAGTAAAATACTCCTTTTTTTTCAACTACACATCTATGTAAGACTGGGTTTTCTTCATAGACTTCACCCAAAACAGTAGGATTGAATGTAGAAACAGAGATGAGAATCAAGTTGCTTCTATTAAGACAGACATTAAAAAAAGATACTTATAAATATGTGAATACTGCCATTTTTCTCACTAAATATTTTTTTGGGGAAAATATAGTTTTTTTGTAATATGTTATTTATATCAACATACCTCTTATTGTTATTTTAAAATGAATTAGTAAATATTTTAAGAATTTATCCATTTTAATTTCTAAGAGGGAAAATATTGATAGATAGAACCACATAAACAAAGATATTTTGAGGTCCTCTGTAATTTTTAAGTGTTAAGGAGTCCTGAAAGCAAAAAAGTTTGATAACAACTGGGGTAGTGGTAATTGCTAGACTTAGAAATGAAAAAACTAGAATCAAATCTTGTCTCTTCTCTTTATTAGTCATGTGATGACAGGCAAGTAATGTAACTTCTCTAGGCTTCTTAATCTGTAAAATGAAGATGATAATGTTTGTACTGCCAGTTTCATAGAGTTGTGAGCAAAGTGATTTTTAAATTGTAAAGTACCATATAAATATGAGTGATTCATTCATCTACATATAGAAAGATAAGTGATTTGCCTAGATTCTGAAGTTATTTCCCAGGGGAGCCAAAAATAACATCTAGATCTTCTGTTCTGTATACTGTCTGCACTAATCAATCAATGAACCCCAGGTTAAGAAATCTTGTTTGAAATGAATATTATCAGGGGTAGAGGCAAGAAGGTGGAAAAAAGGCAGGAATCACCCAAGTTCTTCCCCAAACCCTTCTGAACACTTTTAAATAATGCCTTAAAACAAATTTTGGAGTAGCAGAACATACTAAAGGATGGGAGTGAAATAGTTTTCCAGCCCAGGGCAACTAAGAAGGTTAGCACAAAAGGTCTGTTTCACTGGGGTGTGAATGGAGCAGAGCCTAGTGCAGGCTGTGCCAGCACAAATCTGGGCTCCAGCAAACCAGAAGCAGACTTTGGGAGCTACTGAATCAGCAGTGGCAGTGGCTACTTCTGGAGCTCTCAGCCCACAAACAGTAAGGGTTTTGAACAATTGGTCAGAAGACTGCAAGGGTTTCTTTGCTGAGACTGTGGGTAGGACTCTGTTGCTTTATCCATACTTGAATCCAGGTTGCAGTTCTGGGCAATCCCAGGGCAAGTAGGAGCACTAATACTTCAGAACTTGCAGGTGAAAGGGAGCAGGGACCCTGGTCATAGTTCAAAAGCAGAAAAGAGTGCTTGTGGTCACTCACAGACCAGAGCACTGACCAGGAGAGTAGTAAACACATTTATCCCTAGATCATATCACCTTGGAAGAACTGAAAACTTACAGGTCCCTAAAAGTATCTCCGAAAACAATGCACAAAATCCCTGAAGCTTAGCATAGTGCACCCTTCACCTTGGAAGTAGAGACCCAGTTAAGCCAAGAGTTAAAAGTTAAGAAACAAGCTGAGAAATTTGCAAGCAATAGAAAAAAAATTATGAGTATAGAGTTATAGTAGTGACAAGAAAGATCAAAACATACACTCAGAAGAAGACAACAAAGTCAAAACTCCTATATCCAAAACCTCCCCTCAAAATTATGACTTTGTCATGGAAGAGCTTAAAATGATTTTAAAAATCAAGTGAGAGAGGTAGAGGAAAATTTGGGAAGAGAAATGAGAGTGATGCAAGAAAATCATAAAAAAAGAGTCAATAGTTTGGTAGAGAAGGCACAAAAAATATTGAAAAAAATAACACATTAAAAAACAGAATAGACCAAATCGGAAAAGAGGTACAAAACTGCATTGAGGAGAAGAACTCCTTATAAAGCAGAATTGGCCAAATGGGAAAAGTGGCACAGAAATTTACTGAAGAAAAGAACTCCTTAAAAAATAGGATTGATCAAATGGAAAAGGAAGTATAAAAAGCTAACTGAAGAAAATAATTCCTTAAAAATTAGACTTGAGCAAGAGGAAGCTAATGACTCTATGAGACATCAAGAAGCAATGAAACAAAACAAAAAGAATGAAAAATAGAAGACAATGTGAAATATCTCATTGGAAAAAGAGCTAACCTGGAAAATAGATCCAGGAGAAATAATTTTAAAATTATTAAATTTCCTGAAAACCATGATCAAAAAAATAATCTAGACATCATGTTTCAAGAATTATCAAGGAAAATTGCTCTGATATTCTGGAACCAGAGGGTAAAATAGAAATGGAAAGAATTCAGCAATCACCTCCTGAAAGACATCCCAAAATGAAAACTTCCAGGAATATTTTAGCCAAATTCCAGAGTTCCCAGGTCAAGGAGACAGTGTTGCAAGCAGACAGAAAGAAACAATTCAAGTGTCATGGAACCACGGTCAGGATAACACAAGATTTTGCAGCTTCTACATTAAAGGATTGGAGGACTTGGAATATGAAATTCCAGAAAGCAAAGGAGCTAGGATTACAATCGAGAATCACTTACCCAGCCAAAATGAGTATACTCCTTCAGGAGGAAAAAAGATACTTAATGAGATAGAAGACTTTTAAGCCTTCCTGATGAACAGACCAGAGCTGAATAGAAAATGTGACTTTCAATTGTTTTTTTCAAATTTTCAAATTTGACTCAAGAGAAGCTTAAAAAGGTAAACATGAAAGGGAAATCATAAGAGACTTAATAAGATTAAATTTACAATCCTACATGGGAAGATGTTACTTTCTTATTAGGGCAGCTAGAAGGAATATAGATAGATAGAAGGCATAGATGTGAGAATGATGGGATGATATCTACAAATGAAATCAAGGATGAGAGAAAGGAACACTGGGAGAAAGGGAAAGGGACAGGTAGGAGGAGGGTAAGTTATCTGATATAAAAGGCAACAAAGAGCTTTTACGGTATAGAGGAAGATGAGGGAGGTGGCAAGGAATGCTGGAACCTCACTCTCATCAGAATTGGTTCAAAATAGGATTAACATATACACTCAATTGGTTATAGAAATCTATCTTACCCTACAGGAAGGTAGGAGGAGAAGAGGATAAGAGAAGGGAGTAGAGCTAGGTGATAGAAGGGAGGGCAGATTGGGTGGGGTGGAAGTCAGAAGCAAAACACTTTTGAGGACATACAGAGTGAAAGGAGAGAGAGAATAGATTAAATAGGAGAAATAGGATGGAGAGGAATATAATATGCTGTCATAACTGAAAAAAATTTGAAGCAAATTTTTCTGGTAAAGACCTCATCTCTCAAATACATAGAGAAGCCCAATTTATAAAAAAAGAGCCATTCTCATTTGATAAATGATAACAAAAAAAGTATGAAGTCATTTTTCAGATGAAATAACCAAACCTATCTATAGCCATATGGAAAAAAATGCCCTAGATCACTTTATTAGAGATATGTAAATTGAAACAATGCTGAGGTACTCCCTCATACCTATTAGACTGACTAACAGGATAGAAAAGAAAAATGACACATGTTGGAAGGGATATGGAAAATTGAGACACCAGTGCCCTCTTGGTGGAGTTGTGAACTGATTCAACCATTATGTAGAGCAATTTGAAACTATGTTCAAAGGCCTATAAAACCATGCATGTATCCTTTGACCTCCAATACCACCATTAGGTCTGCATCCCAAAAGAGATTTTAAAAAAGGAGGAGGATCTATGTGTACAAAAATATTTATTGCTCTTTTCTGGTGGCAAAGAATTGGAAACTGAAGGGATGCCCACCAACTGGGCAATGATTGAACAAATTGCTGTATTTGATTGTAATGGAATGCTATTGTTCTATAAGAAATGATGAGCTAGATATTCTCAGAAAAACCTGCAAAGACTTACATGAACCAATGCAAAGTGAAATGATTAGAACATTGTATATCATAACAGCAATATCAGCAAAATATCAGTTATTAAGTTGATCACCTGTGACTGACTTAGCGATTCTTAGCAATACAATGAACCCAGACAACTCCGAAGAACTTACAATGGAAAATGCTATCCATCCCCAGAAAAAGAATTGATGAAGTCTAGATAGATTGAAGCATACCTTTTTTTAACTTTATTTTTTCTTAGATTTTTATTTTGGTCTATATTTTATTTTACAACATGACTAATATGGAAATATGTTTTGTATGACTACATATGTATAACATATCAAATTGTTTGTCTTCTCAATGAGGTTCATAGTGAGGGAGAAAATTTGGAATTCAATTTTAAAAATGAATGTTGAAAATTGTTTTTACATGTAATTGGGGAAAATAAAATACTAAATTAAAAATTAAAAAGAAAGAAGGGAATATTATCATGGCACAGAGATCAAGTGATTGCTGACTGAGGTAATTTCTAGGTTTTTTTTGGTTTCTTCATTATAGTTATTGCTTCATAACTGTCTTACATAAAGTTTCATTTTTCCGGTAGTATGTCCTTCTATTTGTCCCTGGATCACATCTTGAATATCAACAGCTAAGCTAATGTTTATAGAAAGTAAAGAAACTGTAATTATTAACACCCTCTGTGCCTTTTCAGCATTCTGCTGCCATCACTACACCAATGGAAAGGGAAAGCATAGGAGTGGGGGCCATAGTGAATTTTTATTTGTTTCATAGGTTGCCATGGCCAAATAATTCATCACCTAGTAATAGGCTCATGAACTCTATACTTAAAAAGCAGATATAATTTGTTGCCAGGATTGTACTTGGCCATTACATCATGGTAGAATCTGTCCCAGTTTACACTCCCCCAGAAAGTCTTCAAGAACTTGTAGTTATCATGCCTTCGTGATAATGAGGCATCATAGTAGGCTTTTATAGAAATGTTAATTTTAAAAATTAAGTGATGGATAAATGAGACTATGCTGATTTCTTTATGCAATTAGAAATTTTTATGTTCTGACAAATAAAGAAGAGATTATTTTTTACTTATACCTTTATTCAGCAATTGTTTGTTGTGTCGGTGATGTCCAAAATGCTATATGGAAAGAGATACAAAAGATAATTAGTACAAAGTTTCAACCCTTCTGAAGCTAGAATATGACACAATTATATAATAGCTGCAGTTGATAAAAAAATCATTAGAGATAGAGGAGTGAAAAAGATCCTTGGATTTGGATCCAAAAGACCTCATCTTGACTCCCACTTAGGTGGTGCAATGGATAGAGTTTATAAAGCACTTAAAGCAGTGTCTGGATGGAGTATGTTGTTACTGTTCAGTCATTTTTCAGTCATATCTGACTCTTTATGACCCAATTTGGAGTTTCCTTGGCAAAAGTACTGAAGTGGTTTGCCATTTCCTTCTCAAGCTCATTTTCAGTGACTTGCTCAGGGTCACACAGCTAGTACCACTCTGAGGCCAGATTTGAACTAATGAAGATAAGTCTTCCTTACTCCAGTCCTGACACTTTATTCACCATGCCATCTAGCTGCCCTGCACATAATAGATATTTAATAAGTTCCTTCCTTCTTTCCGTCTTCCCACCTTCCCTCCCTCCATGTTTTCTTCCTCTCTTCCCTTCCCTTTGGAGTTCAAATTCTAATGGGGGAGACAGTATACAAACAACTATGTACATTTAGCATATATGCAGGATAAATTGGAGGTACTCTTAGAGGGGACCAGAAAAGCCCTCTTGTAAGAGACTTGAAGGAATCCAGGGTAGTCAAGAGTTAGAGATGAAGAGGGAGAGCATTCTAGACCTGGAGTGAGGAGGAACAAAGAGAGGGAGTATCCCAAGCAAGGAAGAGCAATGAAGTCAGAGTCATTGGTTCATAGGGTGTGTGGAAGGAAGTAAAGTTCAAGAAGTCTGGGAAGGTAAGAAGGGCATTAAAAACCAAAACTGGGGTTTGTTGACATCATCAAACTCATATTTTTTGTAGCTGAGTGGAAGATGGGTTGGAATGGGAGGATAATTCCAGTAGTCCAGGCATGAGCTAATAAGGTCTGTACCAAGCTGGCAATACTGTCAGAAAAGAGAAGGGGGTGTATAGGAGGGATAAGTTGAAGGTAGAATTGATAGGATTTGCCAGCAGATTGAATGTGAGGAGTGAGAAAAAGGGAGGAATTGAAGACACCAGAGTTGTGAACCATAGTGACCAGGAGGATGGGATCTAGTAGGAGGTAAGTTTAAAACAGGAGAGAGTTTAGGGGAAAAGATAATCCATGCAATTATGGACATATCGAATTCATGTCTATGAAATGTTCTGCTTAAAATGTCCAATAGATAGGTCATACAAGACTAGAGGGCAGAAGAAAAATTTGGGCTAGAAAAACAGATATGAGAATCATCTGCCTAGAACTGAATCCATGGGAGATGATATTAAGCAAGAGGGGGAAGGAAGGAAGGAGGGAAGGAGGGCAAAGAAAGAAGGAAGAAAAAGGAAGATAAAGAAAAGAAGGAAGAAAGGAAGGAAAAGGAAAGAAAGAAGAAAGGAAATTTTTATCTGGTTTCACTTTACCCCAAGTTGCTTTAATACCTTTCTACCCATGGTTACCTTGTATACACACATGATGCACACACACACACACACACACACACACACTATCTCTCTCTCATTATAAATATATATATAATATAATATACACTTATGTATATATGTATATATATAATGTGCAAATTATTTCCCATTAGAACATATGTCCCTTGAGCTTAATAAAAATTGTTTGTTGATTGATTTTGTTTTTAATTCAAAGTCTTTTCCCCATCCCCTCAAGTTTTCTAAGATTTACTAAGTTAATCTCACTATTAGGCCATAAATGTGTAGTAATTAAATGGCTTATCTAGCATCACACAGCCAATATGTCAGAGGCAGGATTAGATGCTGCCTCTGTTTGGGTGGTAAGACTCCAAACTCTTTACTGATCCTTGCCTTATAATTCCTTAAAAATTTCATGAGGAAAAATGGGGAAAGATCTGTCGTTTTTTCCTTACAACCTGCCATTAGACGCTCAGTTCTTTGTTTCCAATGTTTCTTTTACATAAATTAATCTCGTATTCAATTATCCTTCTAGGGTGAGTGAAGACTTTCAAAATGGCTCAGGGAACCAGTGATCAAAGTGCAGTGGGTATTGCTGACCCAGAAGAGACTACTCCAAATATGATCGTCTACAGAAAAGTAAGGCATTTTGATTAAAATTCCTCTCTAGGTGATGAAGTTGTATGTGGCTGTTTGAAAACGAATTGAATATTGGAAAACATGTTGTTCTCAGTTTTAGTTGATGTGTTTTTTTTCAATTATAGTGGATTTTTAAGTCCTCAGGTTCAAGCCAAGATTGGCTTTTTCAGAATGTGGAAGAAAACGTTTTGAGAAAGGTTATATTTTCAATTATTGTCTGAATCTAAAGGGTCAATTAAGCAATGTGAATATTGACCTATTGCCTTCTTACTGCAAGTTGAATATAGTATTACAGTATTTTCCAAACTAATTTGACTACAGAACACTTCTGGATTTGAATTTTATTGATGGAACTTCATAAATTCCAAACTTTGTATTTAAGGCCATGGACAAATGGGGAAGAAATGGTGCAAGTTGGTGTAAGTATTGGATGTTGGATGTTCATTCTTGTAGCTTCTCCATTGCTATTATGAACAGAAGAAGACCTGTTGACCTGATGTTTGGGGGTTAGAGTCAAAGATTGATAAGGGAGATTATGTCATAGCCTAGTTGGAGAGTTCCTCTGTGGTTGGGCATCCCCTTCATAGGTGACTTACTTTATTTAAATTTTCATGAATAGTGTGAAACATTAGGGTTCTTTAAAAAACATAGTTTGCAAATCATTTATACATCTATGATGTGATTTCGTCAGTGTTGGTACTGTGTTGTTTAGGTGTTCAGTAGTTTCTGACTCTATGTGACCCCATGAACTTTGGTCTGTGGGATTTTCTTGGCAAAGGCACTGGACAGTTTGCCATTTCCTTCTTCCAGTGTGTCCCCATTTCACAGATGAAGAACTGAGGCAAATAAGTGTTAAGTGACTTACCCAGAGTCACAAGGCTAGTAAGTATCTGAGGCTAAATTTGAACTCAGATCCTCCTGGATCCAAGTTCAGTGCTCTATGTTATTTATGTAAAATGACCTATTGGTTGATACCTATTATAAGTAATTAATTACGTGGAAATTTAACCTAAGTTGATTGCTGAGTTTCACAGTAGAAAATTATGAATATTATTCAATTAATTAATTAAATGTATTCTTTTAAAAATTATTGCTTTTTTGATTTGTGGAATAAAACAAGCATTTTCACAATACAGTATAATAAAAATGATTGTACATGAAATTGCAAATCTATTATGTGCAACTTGCTACTCCTGTTAAATATATAATAAAGTTATCATGTAAATTTCTTTTTTAAGCTTCCTTCCTGCCCTATATATTATTCTTTATTACATATTCTTCAGTGTCTATATTTTCTGTTTATTATATGTTCCTTAATTATATATTATTATGCCATTATATTCTTAAGTGTCAGTATGAAGATACTTCTACATTTTCTGCTTTGTTTCCTTCTCAAATAATTTTATTCTTGATTCAATAGTCATATTTCTTATTCCTTTGATTTAAAAGAAAAATTGTAAGTGATGGAAGTATTGAAATCTATAAGTGATATATCTTGAAGGGAGCTGTTTAAATAGTCATGATAAGGAAAAGATCATGGTGTTAATAATGGAGGATATCATATAGAAAAGTTAAGGCTTGGTTAGGGAGGATGGGATTAGAGAGTCCTGTGGTTGGGGAAACCCTTTTTTAGATGATTAACTTAAAGTTTCATGTGTCATTAAAAAAAAGCACAACCTAGGCCTTCAGAAAACATAGTTTGGGAAACATTAGTACACTGAAGACTTATGGTTTTATCAGCGTTGGGGCTGTATTGATATAAAATGTCCCAATAACCATAACCTACTGGTAGATAGCTATAGTGGACTCTTAGGTGGTACAATGGATAGAGTGCTGGGTTCTTCTTGAGTTCAAATCTGATCTCAGACACTTACTTGCTGTGTGACCCTGGGCAAGTCCCTTAACCCTGTTTGCCTCAATTTTCTTATCCGTAAATTGAGCTAGAGAAGGAAATGAGAAACCACTTTATTATCTTTGCCAAGAAAATCCCAAGAAAGGGGTCATGAAGAGTTGGACACAACTGAAAGGACTGGACAACAACCACAAACCACTGTGCCTTTAGAGAGGGAAATCTTGTTCAAGTAAGAGTTGGACTAGATGGCACCGTAGACAGAATACTGGATTTGGAGCCAGAAAGACCTGAGTTTGAATTCTGTTTCAGACACATAAGCTGTGTGGCCCCGGGCAGATCTTCTAAGCTTTGCTCAGCTTCAGTTTCTCTATCTGTAGAATGGGGTAATAAGAGCCCCCGTCACGTGGGGTTGTTGTGAGGGTCAGATGAGATAACGTACAGCACGCTTTCGCCAGCCTTGAAGTGGTATTTAAATATGACTAGTATTATTACTGCTGTAATAGTTAATTCTTATCATTCTTAATGTCTAATCATTAATAATTAATTTAATAAATGATTGATTATTAATTAAAAATGATTAATTCTTTTTATCACCCAAACTCTGTGACTGTGAATATTTGAATTTTTAAAAATCTCTTTCTATATCAGGAATTTTCTTCAGGTAAAAGGTGGTGTCCTTCTACTCAAGCCTTATAGTGATATCTTAATGTGGCTTGCAAATGACCCCATATTCTAAGCCAGCACAGTGCCTGGCACATAGTAGGCACTTAATAAATGTTTATTGATTGACTGACAGAGGACGGTGGCAGAAGATTTGAAACTATGGCAGGTCTAACCCACTACTAAAGGCTTTAAGTATGATCTTCGCACTAATTATAACCATAGCCAGCATAGGGTTTTAAGATTTACAAGGTGTTTTACAAATATTTCTCTTTTTGTTTTCACAAAAAGCCTGGAAAATTGGTGCTATAAGTATCCTTTTTTTTCAGGTGAAGAAACTGAGTCAGAATTTCAGTGACGGTCCCCAGGTCATATAGTTGACAAATGTTTCAGGCCAACTATAAACTCAGGTCTTCTAAGGCAAAATCAGCAGTGTACACACTTTTAAAAGATACCTCTTTAAAAAAACTAGCAATTATACAGCTCTTTAGGGTGTTTAAAGTGCTTTTGAAGTATTTTCTCTTTTATAACATTCTTGAAAGGTAAGTGTTATTATTTTTATTCATATTTTACTGATGGGAAACTGAGGTCAGTTGACCTGCTCAGAGTCACACAGCTGGCAAGTGTCTGAGGCCAGTTTTAAACGCAGATCTTTCTGACTCCAAGTTCAGTGCTCTGTCCACTGTACCACTTAACTCCTATCCATGGTGCTCTTGGTGAATAAATTATATGTCTGTTGTCTGAGGACCCTCCTAAATTGAGTTCAGGCTAGCTTGTCATCAGGTTGGTTACATACAGTATGGTGATTCTCTCTGGCCACAGTATCCCATGAAGAGTGTTTAGTAATGTAAAGAAAAGTTTGATTTTTATATGAATAAAGGGAATAACCACCTGATGAACTCCTATATCTTGAAGAATAGACACTATAGCATTCCTATTGTGGCTTTATACTTACACTGTGGTTAACCATCTTTTTCTAGCAAATCTCTGACAGTGTAGGTTAGTGAAGATGGACCACTAAATGCTGAATCATTGAGGAAATATTAACTTTTTTCTTGACCATATTGAGGGGTAGTTTTTAGTTTATGGAGAGAGCAGCACCCTCTCCATTTAAGATCTTGGTCCCCAATTAGTCATTCAGTCAATTAGCGTTTAATATCTTGCTTTCTCATGTTTTGTAACTCTTAAAGGAGTATTGTGAGATATTAGGGATGCTTTTTTTTGACAAAAATTACTCTGAGATTTTCAATAAATATGCTACTGCAGAAACCATAAATTGGAGGGAGTTTATAAATAACACAGATGTTGGAAGAGATACTTTTTGTTTTAGTAATATGATATCCAGCTATAAAATGTTGAAATTCATCATATCATGAACTTTTCTTGTTTTTTCTTTGGCCTATTATACAATCTGAGAATTTTGTTCAAATAGTTTTAATTTCCCAGTAGTAATTGTCTATGAATAGTAGATAAAAAGATAGATTCCCAAAGTGGTCAGTACCACCCCCTGGGGAGTGCTGGAATGATCCAGGTAGGTGATATTAGCCTCAGGTGCAACTGGGAGTATTTAATAAAAATAAGAGGGTGGTGGAAGTATAAGGAAAGAAGAGAAGAGAAGAAAATTTTGAAAAACCTTTCATACATGTTTTATCTGTTGTATAACAAAGTTAAAGTTGTAGTGATTACATTCCATTATTAAAATGCAGGTTATAGTCAATCAGTGATCTAGTCTGCCAACAGGTCTTAACAAGCAGTTGTTGGTAGGTGAGCATTTAGTGCATTGTCAGGAAGTCCGGCATCCATTGTTAGGAATATGTTCATGTAATGACATGTTTACAATAGAGTACTGTACAGTTATGTGATGCTATATTGTATCATCCAAATTTCAGTGCAGGAAAATCCCTGCAAATTACAATAAATTAATAAATTTAAGATGAGTCATTTTAAAAAAAGTTATTTTAAATGATGCAAATTTTTTAAAGAAACCATTAAAGGGTTAAAAAAGTAGATTTCTGAAGATGGTGGAGTAGAAGAACAAACTGCTCTAGCTCTCTTCTCATAACCCATAAAGTACCTATAAAAATGTCTCTAAACCAAAGCAGAAGTCAGAAAATGACAGAGTGAAACAGATTTCTAGTCCAAGACAGCCTGGAAGGCTGATGGAAAAGGTCTATCACACTGGGCTCAGAGTAGAGTGTAGTCCAGCCTGCGCCATGCTGCATGGACAGGACTAAAGCAGACTTCAGGTCGCAGAATCACAGGCAGGAATTGTGGTTCCCAGATTTCTCAACCCACAAATGCCCAAAATAGCTTCAGAGGTCAGTAAGAAAGCTCTTTCACCTGGGTGAGAGGGGAGTGTGGTCTGGCCCCAGTGCCAGCTCCAGGGTAGTGGCAGCCACTGTGACAGAAACAATAGCATCCACTTTTGGAACCTTCAACCTAAAGACCCTGGGGGAATTGAGCCACTAATCTGGATCTTAGCCCTGTGTGGTGGCCCTGGGATGAGGAAGAGCACAGGCACTGGCGTGGTGGAGCAGGTGTTGGCTGTGGAGAAGGAACCTTACTTGCAGTTACAGGGCAGAAAAGAGTGCTTGTGGTTGCTCACAGACCAGAATGCAGGCCAGGAGAGGAGAAAACTCTTCTCTCTTGATTGTGCCACGTTGGAGGAACCGAGAACTTCTAGGTCCCTAGAAGTATTGCAGAGAATAGCTGCACAAAACCTCTGAAGCCTAGGGTAGCATACCCTCCACTTGACAAAGGACTCAAAAGTCAAGTAACTGGCTGGGAAAATGCCAAAAAAGGGGGAAAAATGAGGCTATAGAAGGTTGCTTTCTTGGTGAAAAGGTATTTTCTTCCATCCTTCTGGAGGAATTTCCATCCAAGGAAATCATCAAAGTCTAGGCTTCTACACTCAAAACCTCCCAAAAAAATACATACAATGGTCTCAGGCCATGGAAAAGCTCAAAAAGGATTTTGAAAATCAAGTAAGAGAGATGGAGGAAAAATTGGAGACAGAAATGAAAGCAATAAATGAAAATTATGAAAAGCAAGTAAACAACTTGCTAAAGGAGACTAAAAGAAATGCTGAAGAATATACTACCTTTAAAAATAAACTAACCCAAATGGTGAAAGAAGTCCAAAAAAGAAGAATGCTTTAAAAAGCAGAATTAGTCAAATGGAAAAAGAGGTTCAAAAACTCACTGAGGAAAATAGTTCTTTAAAAATTAGAATGGAGAAGATGGAAGCTAATAACTTCATGAGAAACCAAGAAATTATAAAACAAAACCAAAAGAATGAAAAAATAGAAGACAATGTGAAATATCTCATTGGAAAAACAACTGATTGAGATAATAACTCCAGAAGAGATAATTTAAAAATTATTGGTCTACTTGAAAACTATGATCAAAAAAAGAGCCTAAACAACATCTTCCAAGAAATTATCAAAGAAAACTGCCCTAATATTCTAAAATCAGAGGGCAAAATAGAAATGGAAAGAATTCACTGATCACCTCCTGAAAGAGATCACAGAAGGAAAACTCCTAGGAATATTGTAACCAGATTCCAGAGTTCCTAGGTCAAGGAGAAAATATTACAAACATCCAACAAGAAACAATTCAAGTATTATAGAAATATAATCAGGATAACACAAGATTTAGCAATTTCTACACTAAGGAATTGAAGGGCTTGGAATATGATATTCTAGAGGTCAAAGGAGATAGAATTAAAACCAAGAATCACCTACCCAGCAAAACTGAGAATAATACCTCAGGGGAAAAAATTGAATTTCAATGAAATAGAGGACTCCCAAGCATTCTTGTTGAAAAGACCAGAACTGAATAGAAAATTTGACTTTCAAATACAAGAATCAAGAGAAACATGAAAAGGTAAACAGGAAAGAGAAGCCTTAAGGAACTCATTAAAATTGAGCTGTTGAAATATATATATATATGGAGAGAGAGAGAGATACACAGTGGGCACAGGGTAAACTGAATGTGAAGGGAGAATACTTAAAAAAATAAAATTTATGTTGAATGGACTGTACTAGGACTAAGAGTAAGAGAAGAGTAGGATATAGCAAATCATCTCACATGCAAGAGGGAAGAAAGAGCTTCTGCAATGGAGGGGAAGGGGGGGAGATGAAAGTAAATAACTGAGCCTTACTGCCATGGGGTTTGGCTTAAGGAGGAAATAACACACACTCAATTGAATGTGGAAATTTATTTACCCTGCAGGAAGGCAAGGGGGAAGAGGATAGGAGAGGGAAGATAATAGAAGGGACGGCAAATTGGGGAAAGAGAAATCAGAAGCAAACATTCTTGTGGGAGGACATGTCAATGGAGAGAATGGAATAAATTGAGAGCAGGATGGGACAGAGCAGTGGTTAGTCTTTCATAACATAACTGTTATATAAGTACTTTACATTGTTACACATGTATGACCTATATTGAATTGCTTGTTTTCTCAATGAGGGTAGGTTGGGAGGGAGGGAGAGAATATGGAACTCAAAGCTTTAATAATGAATGTTGAAAATTGTTTTAGCATGCAACAAGAAATTAAGCTATATAGGCAATGAAGTATGGAAATCTATTTTGCCCTACAGAAAAATAGAGGAGAAGAGGGATGGAAGAAGGGTGGGTAATAGAAGGGAGGACAGACTGGAGAAAGGGAGGGATTGGGTGCATGCTGTCATGGGGTGGGAGTGGGGAGAGATGGGGAGAAAATTTTAAATTCAAATTCTTTTGGAAGTGAATATTAAGAACTGAAAAATAAATAAATTATATTTAAATAAAAAGAAAGTAGATTTCAGGGAGCACTGAGTAATTTTTTATTTTGGAAAGGGGGTGGTAGGACAAAAAAGCTTGGCAGTCTGTGGAGATCAAAGTAAGTCAAGTCAAGAAGCATTTATTAAGTACTAGTTATGTGCTAGGCATTGTGGTAAGTGTTGAGAATACATATACAAGGAGAAAGTGATTCTGCCCTCAAGGTGTTTACATTTTAAGAGGAAATATAAAACATAAAGGAAACTGAAAAATGGTGGTTGGGTGTGGGTTGTGGGGGCAGAGATGAATGGGACTGGCAGAGGGGCATAGTAGACAAAGTCCACAAAGTCAGAAGAGTCCCCTAAAGAGAAATGAAGACATTGGGCCCCTTCCATAAAATGGAAGTTCTTTGGGGAACCAGTCAATCAGAGGGAGAGGTTGAAGGGCAGAAGATACTTCCAACGTTTGTGGGGTCAAGGGTGAAATGAACTTCATGGGGAAAGAGATCTCTATGGCATGATAGAGGAAGCAATAATTTTTAAACAGAAATATTACTAACCTGTTGCTGATACATTGGGACATGGGTGGATTAAGACATTTAAAAAATCTTGGCCTTCCTTTGAGTAAAGATGATGTTATTGTTGGCTTTCCTCCAATTTCCAGTTTCACAATTTTTTTCCCTGCTTGTCTTGGAGTCTAGCACTTAGACTCTAGTGATATAACATAAACTATCTTCCTTTCAGGTTGATATTCCTTGAAATATTAAAGAATACTTGCTATGATACACAATAGAATTCAAGTCTCATATTTTGTTCATTATGCTGAGACTAAGAGTAGCAGTGGGTTGTGGAACTTGAGTGGAAAGCCAGAGAGAGAAGCATGGCGAGTGTGGGAATGAAAAATAGGCATGGAATGGGGCCAGAGCCAGGGAGTGATTAGATCTTTAGGTCAAATCAGGGAAGAAAAAGTTAGACAGGGAGTCAGGACATTGAATACCAGTAGAAATATAGGATCTTGTGAAAGAGACATAGCTCTTCCCTTAGGATGCCGCAGGTATTCTAATGATGTCATCACTCCAAGTAACTGGGTGTCATAATGTGGCCATGTTTGGCTAAACAGGCAAGCTCCTAATGGTTTCTCCATCTTTAATATGTGTCACGTTGTTGTTTAGTTGATTGATTGTGTCCAAGTCTTTGTGACCTCTTTTGGAATTTTCTTGGCAAAGATACTGGAGTGCTTTGCCATTTCCTTCTGCAGTTCATTTTACAGATGAGGAAACTGAAGCTAACAGAGTTAAGTGGTCACAGAGCTAGTAAGTGTCTGCAACTGTGCAACTGTATTTGAACTCAGGTCCTCCTGGCTCCAGAGCTGGCAGTCTATCCACTGCACCACCTAGTTAGCTGCCTCATCTTTAATATAAGACAATTGAATTAAATGATCTTTAAAGTCCCTTTTAACAGTAAAAATTTGTGATTTTATAGTAAAGAAAAAATTGCACTTAATTATTTTTAATCTTCATGTTTAATTATTCATGATCTCAGTTTTGTTACTGTCATTTTAACTTTTAAAGTGTTAACTTATCAAGGCATATATGCCAAGAAAGTCAAAGAGGGATATAAAAATCCTACGTCCACTAAAATATTCACAGTGGAACTTATGGTGTTAGCAAAAAACTGGAAACAAAGTTAAGTGATCATGTATTGGGGAATGGTTAAACAAATAGATATTCATGAATGTAGTAGAATGTTAATGGAACTTGAGAAATGATGACTTCGAAAAATTTAGACAAAGACTACATATGGACTGATAGGAGTGAAGTATACAGAACCAAGAAAATATACACAATGATTCATAATAATGTGAAGTGGAATCCACCTCTTTGCAACTGTAATGACCAAGCTTGACCCCAGAGAAGAGATAATAAATTGTACTATTCTGTCTTCTTTTCAGAAGTGGAACTTTGGGTGTGGAACATTGCATATTGGTTGATATGATGGTCAATTTTGCTGAACTGCCGTGTCCCGCCCCACACCCCCACCATCTAAAATCTTTGTTACAGGGTGAGGGATTTGCTGCTATGGGGAGAAGGAAGTATTTATTTAAAATTGAATGTAATGTAAAACCAAAGAAACATGAAAAATTAATTTTAAGCAAAGATTTTATAGCAAATGAGCCAGAATTTAAAATGCCATTTTGGGGGCTTAATTATAGGTTTCACTTTTTATCTAAAAAGTAATATTTTTTAAGAGATTTAAATGAAGAAAATCCCAAAGTACAAACTTTTTATGGGAGATAACTTTATATGATCTGTTTGTCCAACATTTAAAATATGCACATTAATATTCCTTTGGTCAGTGTTTCTGAAGTTTCTCTAATACCATGGGAAAAGATCTTACATATTTTTCTTTCCCAGGATAAGACAGTATAGGAAGAAAAACGCAATGTACCGCTCCCTGGGTTGCTAGGGAAGCAAAGTGCATAGGCCAAGCTCATCTCAGTGGTATAAGCATACATGGAAGAAAGTGTTGGTATTTTTAGCATGGGGAGTAGGGTAGTGAAGTTTTATAGGCTATTTTTAAAAATCAGTATAACTTTTCTTTTGATGTGTGTGAAATTTCATTTTCTCTTTCAGTATATTTTTTCCATTCATTGTCAAAGACCACAGGAAGGCCCTAGTGCACTTGTGGAGACAAGTGCTTTGTATACACACACACACACACACACACACACACACACACACGCACGCACGCACGCACACATGCACGCACAGTTTGCCTTAGCCTTACATTTTGAAACCTCTAGAAATTTTGTTGAAGAAACTCCCCACTGGAAGCTGCTAGAAAGGGAAAGATTTAAAGCTGTAATTGAAAGTAGATATTTAACAACAACAAAAAAAAGTTTTTCACTGGGGATAGGATTTCTTAAAAATGCAATTCTTTTGTCCTTAGGAGTTTGCTTGTAATAACCAAGAACAGCATGGTGCAACTAATGATTCCTGTTTAGTCTTTGCTAAAGATACACTGGTGTTAATCCAGATACAGTTTACTTATCTGGCATTCTCAAGGAATAAAATATTCAGGGTACAGACTGTCTTTCATTTCCATCTTAGTATCTCTGGCAGAGTGCCATGCAGGTAGCAGCTGCTTTAAAAAAATACTTACTGAATTGACTATGTATTGATTGAAAGTTGCCTCCTTTAAACACTAATTTTTAGAAATTTTTAATAGTTTTTGTAGAAATCTCTAAAAAACATATAGATACCTTTTCTGAATCCACTGAAAATAAATCAACCTTTTTTTGATGACTTGAGGTTATCACTGTATCAATCACTTTACTGTGAGGTAATATAATTATAATTATATTTACATTTAGTAGGGTGCCTACTGTGTGTCAGGCACTGTGCTAAGTGCTTTACAATTACTATCTCATACAATCCTCACAACAGCTCTGGGAGGTGGGAGTTGTTATTATGCCCACTTTACAATTGAGGAAACTGAGGTAGGCAGCAGTTAAGTGACTTGCCCTAGGCAGAACAGCTAATAAGTGTCTGAAGCAGGATTTAAAGTGAGATCTTCCTGGGTCCATTCCTGGCACTCTCTAGCCATTAGCTAGCTCCCTCAGAAGTTGAAAGTTGATGCCTGCAGGGGATCTTGAGCTGTGGATTTATTGTATCCTCTTGGGGTAGGATCCTGGAATTTGGAGATGGCATGGACCCTAAAGTCATCTCATCAGGAAATGTCAAGGACATGGGGCCTGAAGACTGTGACCCAAATAGGATTAAAATGTAACTGGGATTTACCAAACTAAATTAATAGCAAACACAACAAAACATCGATAATATTAACATGGTTTTCCAAGTCAATATGCATCCCACAAGGGATCCTTTTGTATGGTTAATGGCTTCTACATCTCTTTGAGTTTGACGCTACTGATCTAGTCCAGCGCCTTTATTTTTAGATGAGGAAACTAAGACCCCCAGAGTCAAAATGACTTGGAAAAAAAGTCCTATGAGTAATAAAATGACAGAACTAGGATTCCTATTCCTGTCTTCTGATTCCAAATGCTATGATTTTTCTTATGCTTCTTTCTTCTTTTGTAAAGGACCATCCTCACTGCTATTTATCTTTTCTCTTCTTATTGAAGGCTCTTTCCTACCCCTGAAGGCTTCTAACGTGCTATAGCCAATAGAAACTAGATAAATAAGCTTTAATTTTGGAAGCATTCAGTATCTACTGTGTACAGAGTATGTACCCTAGTCTGAGAAAAATAAAAAGATTAGATAAAGCAGGATTCCTGAATTCTTGGAGCCAACAGTTTAGTAGAAGGATATAACATAAATAGATTTGGCACTTGCCTACTCTGCCACCCTAGGAGTCCATGAGATAGGTGGTGCAAGTTACATTGTCTCCATTGGACTAATAAGGAAACTGAGACTCAGAAATGCTTCGCCAAGACTGCATAGCTAACGAGTGTCAGAGTCAGGATGGGATGGCCAGCAAAGTAGGATCTTTTGCTGTTTTTGTTTTAGTTATAAAGTGTCTCTGATTGAATAAAGTAATTAAAGGAGATCTTCCCCACCCATTAATGAGCCTGGGAGGATTTGTAGGAAGGCCTGAGACCTTTGGTTAGTTTTCTAATGAGGCACTGGTTCTCAAGGGTTGTGATGCCCTCTGGCTCTGAAGAGTGTATAAATACTCTGAAGCTGAGGTTTCACTTGGGGCTTACTGAGTGGAAGTGTTTTGCTTGACCAGACTCAGGGCTTTGAAAACCCAGATGTGGGCGCTTCCCTCTCTGGTCACAATGTATGCATGATCAGACAGTTATGTTGATCTGTGATGTATGTCAGTTTGAAGCATTATCTGTTGATTTAGATTTCTCTGTATTTTCTATGATACATGTGCTTGATTAAAGGAGATAGTTAACCCTTCTAGGGCTGTCTTTCATACATGCAGATCTAAGAACCTGTGATAGCAGACCTCCGCTTTGTATGTTGGGGTACTTACTGTTACACAGGACCTGAGTTAAGTTCTCCTGATTATACCCAGTTGTCCTTCTACATACCATGTAGCTGTCTTTCTTGGACTGTATTGCATGGGATGGGAACAGAGCATTCTCCATTCTAGGAGAGTCCAAGAAAAATAAGCTTTGACCTTAAATTTCACTCTCTTCTGTGTTCAACTTATAAGGAGATTGTCCAAAGTTTTTTCAAGTTTTCTTCATTGTTTTTCCTATAACTTTTGCTAGGATGTAGAATCCACAAACCTATATTATATTTGGCCTATCTGGGAATCTAGAACAGGGACCTGGAAAACTTAGGCCATTGAACTCCTGAGATTTTCCTGGCTGCAATTCTATGGTCTTAGTCTCCAACCTGTGGTTTTTAGCTTGGTTACTTTTCATAAAGCACTTAAGGGGTCCTTTTAATTAGGCATACTATTCAGAGACATACCCCAAAGGAGAAAATAGACATTGGCAAGAACTACTTAATGTAATAGCTCCTGGAAGCCAGTTGTTATTGTGGTCCTTTCTTCTCTAAGAGGACCATGATATCAGGAAGGTGCAAGTGAATTAGATTTAAGTGAGTAAACCAGCCTCACTGTGTCCTCCAGAACTATCTGGGTCCAGTGGTAAGATAAAGATCGGCACCACTGGAGATGGCCCCAGATGTAGTGGGAGACCTTGGTTTTTTTTAAGCTGAGATCTTTCCCAGGTCTATTTGTGTGAGGCAATGCCTGGTCAGTGATTAAGGATAGGAAATTCTGGCAGTCAGTAATTCTGAATGTGTTACTAGAAAAGTATGGACTGGTAGGTACGTTGGTTCACTAGAGTTGTTTATGTTATCAGTCTTTCTAGAAGCTCTATTTCTAGGCAAAATTCATTCAATAGTCGTATTACTGAGGGCTTACTATTGAGGTTAAGGTGCTCCACAGGATACATAGATGTTCCAGAACTTCAAAGACTTTAGAGTTTAGTAGAAGTGTGGATATGTATATAAATAAATATAACACATGGTTGAGTGTAACTGTGACCCAAATGAAGTACTTTAGGAATTCAGAAGTAGGAGAAATCACTTCTATCTGGGCTAATTAAGGAAGGCTTCATGGAAAAGTTTGTGTCTTTAAGTAGACCTTTAAAGGATAGGTAGGATGTTTTACTGGTAGATATTTGGGAATGGCAGAGGAATTCTAGGCATAGGAAACAACATGAGCAGGGTTGGCAGACAGGTGAAAGTCAAAGGTATGTTTGGAAATAGGCAGTTTCATAGAATCATGGTAATCCTCTATAAACATTAACAATAACAAGAACAAAAGTAGAATTGTGGAAGAAAAGACTGAAGTCAAATTGTATAGTGTCATGAATGCCAGGCTAAGAAGTCTAGGCATCATTCTGGCACAGGTGTTTGAGTCAGAGAGTAATATTTGGTTATTCTGGTGATAGTGTATAGGAAAGAGGGGGAAGAGGAGCAACTGGAGGCAGGGAGACTAGTTAGGAAGCTTTTGCAGTAATTCAGATATGATGGAAGTGCCTGAAATCTGTAGGTAATGGTAAAAGGAACTAAAAGGAAGATCCTGCCAAAGGCATTTTCAAAAGATTTTTATCAAAGTCAGGATGGAAGAGTATATGAAAATGAAAACAAATAATGAATCCCATTATAGGTAAAAAAAAAATGCAAACTTCAGCTAAACTTTTATTATTTGTCAAGTATCATTTTGGAGGATGAGGAATTTCATTTAAGAATATTTGAGTTAAGGATTTGAATTTCAGTTTTGGAGGGGGAGGATTCGTTTTGATAAATGAAAGTTTATGAGCGTCTCATAAATGATAATATTAAAAAATTGTGCTATTAAGAAACAAGTTCCTAGACATTAGGAGCCTCTGGTGTTGTTTTTCCTGTTTTCAAGCCCATCTTTTGGTCTCTGTGAAGAAAATTTCACTTTTGAACCATGTCTTGCTCTGGAAAGAGTAATTAAAACAGTAGTACCTTTGCTTCTGGGAAGGACATGTGTACTATCTAAAGTACTATCTCCATTTACTATCCCTGTGACTCCCCAGACCAACATCCTCTTCCCTGGCTACCACTCCCTCTTATATCTTGCCTTCTACTAGAATGTTAGTTCCCTGACCTTATAGTTTTGTATTTGTATCTCCACAATTTGCTACTGTGCTAGGCACAGAGCAGATACTTAATACATGCTTTTCTAATTAATTAACTAAACTAATTTATTTCAGGCTTTCATTTCAGGTTCTTTCATTTTCAGTTTAGATATCCTAACTTCTATATTCTGTTCTAAATTGAAACCTTTTCAATCCTCCTTGGTTTTGATCCCATGTACTATATAAAGGAAAAGAAGTACTTTTTGAAAATGAAATCTACCGGCTGATCTTGTTTCTTAGAAAGGTATGTGGGAGCCATGGAGGGGAATGAAAAAACACAGAAAGGTGGTAGTGAACGCAGCAGAATTTTGTAATTCTGTAAAAGGTGAGGCACACCTGAACTAACTCGTAGAATCACAGATTTGCAAGGGATCTCAAAGATCACTAACTCCATACTCAACGCATAATCCACTCTACAACTGAGTGACTGAACAACTCCAGTAAGAGGATCCTCAGTGTTTTGTGAGTCAGCATGCTTTACTATTTGACAGTATAAATTCATTGAGTCAGAATCCACCTTCTTATAATTTTTTCCATTTGCCCTATTACATTTAGCCTCTGGGGCCAAATGGAATAAGTCCTTCATTCTTGTGACTTGGCCTTATAGGAGTGTCATTAATAATGGGAATCACAATAGAGCCTACCTCCCAGGGTTGTTGGGACGATCAAATGAGATAATATTTGTAAAGTGCTCAACGCAGTGCCTGACACATAATAGGTACTGACAGGAAGGGGTGGAGAGAAAGAGAGAGACAGAGACAGAGAGAGACAGACAGACAGAAACAGAAAAACAGAGAAGACAAGACACAGAGAGGCACAGGGACTTTTACATATTGTTCTTGATTAGTGATTTTTGCATGAGACTTAACTGTGTTTTCTTGTCCAACAGTTTCACTTGGCAACCTATCAGGTAACAGACAAACGTGTGCAGTTGTCAAGCAACAAATTCTACTAGTTACAAGTCTACTAAATTTGGAAACTATTAATTCCAATCAAGTTTCCATTAGGTAAGGGAGGAAAAAGCCACTGACTTTGAAATTTCAAAGATATGTTTAAGAAATATAAAATCTTATGCAAGTCACATTGAAAAGTCATTTTGTTGATATATTTTCCTCTCATTATCCACAACTTTAATGTCTTATTTAGCTGTGTAAAGCCATCAACATTTAGTTCTCTTGATTGGTACCACTGCTCAAAAAACCCTAGTCAAGCAGACTTCCAAGGGAATGAATATGTCCTAAAATATGTGAGTGTTGTATAATTGTTTTAGAGAAGAAAATCCAGGTTTCCTTCCAATTTAGGTGGTTCACTGGCCAATTCTTTTTTGGCAAAATTCTTTTTTTTTTCTTCTAATATGTAATTTATTTATTTTTCAATTCTTAACATTCACTTCCACAAGAATTTGAATTCAGAATTTTCTCCTCATCTCTCCCCATCCCCCCACCCCAGGACAGCATGCACCCCATCCACCCCTTCCTCCACTCTGTCCTAACTTCTATAACCCACATTTCCTCCATCCCCCTTCCCCTCTATCTTCCTATAGTGCAAAGTAGATTTCTATAATCCATTGCTGTATAGCTTAATTTCCAGTCACATGCTAAAACAATTTTTAGCATTCATTCTTAAAGCTTTGAGTTTCATATTCTCTCCCTCCCTCCCCACCCACCCTCATTGAGAAAATAAGCAATTCAGTATAAGCCATACATGTGTAACAATGCAAAGCATTTCCATAATAGTTATGTTGTAAAAGACTAATCATATTTCCCTCTGTCCTATGCTGCCCTTCACTTATTCCATTCTCTCTCTTGACCTGTCCCTCCACAGTAGTGTTTTCTTCTGATTACCACTTTCCCCAATTTGCTGTCCCTTCTATTATCTTTCCCTTTCCCCTTGCCTTCCTACAGGGTAAAATAGATTTCCATGTCTAATTGAGTGTGTGTTATTCCCTCCTTAAGCCAAATCCCATGAGAGTAAGTCTCAGTTATTTCCTTTTATCTCCCCCTTCTTCCCCTCCTTTGTAGAAGCTCTTTCTTCCCTCTTGTATGTGAGATGATTTGCTACTTTCGACCTCTCCCTTACTCTTACTCTTAGTATATTCCATTGGACAGTAAATTTTAATTTTTTTAGGTATTCTCCCTTCATATTCAGGTCACCCTGTGCTCTCTCTCTCTCTTACTATCTATATATATGTATGTATATATACATACACATATACACACACGTACATATGCATACCTACACATATATAATACATACATACACACCCATACACACATCAATATATATATATATATATATATATATATATATATATATATATATTCCCTCTAACTACTGAAAAAGATCTCATGAGTTACAAATGACATCTTTCCACATAGGAATGTAAACAGTTCAAATTTAATGAGTTCCTTAAGGCTTTTCTTTCCTATTTACCTTTTCATGTTTCTCTTGATTCTTGTATTTGAAAGTCAAATTTTCTATTCAGCTTTGGTCTTTTCAATAAGAATGCTTGGAAGTTTTCTATTTCATTGAAATTTCATTTTTTCCCCTGAAGTATTATATTCAGTTTTGCTGGGTAGGTGACTCTTGGTTTTAATCCTATCTCCCTTGAGCTCTGGAATATCATATGCCAAACCCTTTGATCTCTTAGAGTAGAAGGTGCTAAATCCTGTATTATCCTGATTGTATTTCTGCCATACTTGAATTGCTTCTTTCTGGGTGCTTGCAATTTTTTCTCCTTGACCTGGGAATTCTGGAATTTAGCTACAATATTCCTATGAGTTTTCCTTTTGACATCTCTTTCAGGAGGTGATCAGTGAATTCTTTCCATTTCTATTTTTACTCTCTGGCTCTAGAATATCAGGGCAGTTTTCCTTGATAATTTCTTTGAAGATGATGTCTAGGACCTTTTTATGATCATGGTTTCCAGGTAGACCAAAACTTTTAAAATGATCTCTCCTGGGTCTATTTTCCAGGTCAGTTGTTTTTCCAAGGAGATATTTCACATTATCTTCTATTTTTTTCATTCTTTTGGTTTTGTTTTGTAATTTCTTGGTTTTTCGTGAAGTTATTAGCTTCCATCTGTTCCATTCTAATTTTCAAAGAATTATTTTCTTCAGTGAGCTTTTGAACCTCTTTTCATTTGGCTAATTCTGCTTTTTAAAGTATTCTTCTCCTCATTGACTTTTTGGATCTCTTTTTCCCATTTGGATTAGTTTATTTTTAAAGGTATTATTTTCTTTCGCATTTTTTTAGGTCTCCTTTAGCAAATTGTTGATTCAATTTTCATGACTTTCTTGCATCACTCTCTTTTCTCTTCTCAGTTTTCCCTCCACCTCTCTTACTTGATTTTCAAAATCCTTTTTGAGCTCTTTATGGCCTGAGACCACTGCATTTTTTTTGGAAGTTTTAGATGTAGGAGTCTTGACTTTGATGTCTTCCTCTGATGGTATGCTTTGTTCTTCCTCATGTGAAAGGATGGAAGAATACCTTTTCACCAAGAGAGTAACCTTCTATAGTCTTATTTTTTCCCTTTTTGGGGCATTTTCCTAGTCACTTGGCTTTTGAGTCCTTTGTCAAGGGGAGGGTGTACTCTGGGGACCTGTAAGTTCCTACTACGTGGCACAATCAAGGTCCTCTCCTGGCCTGTGCTCTGGTCTGGGAGCAGCAAGCAGTCTTTTCTGCCCTGGAAGTGTGAGTTGAATTACTTCTCCAGAGCCTCCTCTAGCTCCACAATGCCAGTGCTCCTGCTCACCCCAAGATTGCCAGTCAGGGCTGAGATTCAGATCAGTAGCTCAATTCCCCCAGAGTCTTTAGACCAAAGGCTCCAGAAATGAATGCTACCACTGCCTGAGGCTGGGGCTAAGGCAGCACCCTGCTCCCTTCTCTCTCAGGTGAAAGAGCTTTCTCATTGACCTTAAAAGCTGTCTTTGGTGTTTGTGGGTTGAGAAATCTTAGAACCATAGCTGCTACCTGTGATTCCAAACTCTGAAGCCTATCCAGTCCTGTCTGTGCCATGCTGCATTTGGCTGCACTGTGCTCTGAGCTGGGAGTGATAGACCTTTTCTGTTGACTTTCCAGGCTGTCTTGGGCTGAAAATCTCTTTCACTCTGTCATTTTGTGGCTTCTGCTGCTCTAGAGTTTGGAGTCATTTTTACAGGTATTTTATGGGTTATGGTGGAGAGCTACAGTAGGTCTGTCTTTCTACTTCGCCATCTTTGCTTTGCCCCCTTTTGGCAAAATTCTTAATGAAATGTCCCAAGATTTAGAAGTTTCACATTCCAGCATACATCTTCCTTAATAGAATCATGCTGGTATCAAAGCAGCAAGGTTTTCCCCTCATTTTTATGACAGATACTAGGTGCTTCATAGTGGTAATATCCTTTCAGTAGCAAAGATTAGCACCTAGTTGACCACAAGTCTCACTTACAACTCAAATTGGAACACTTTAAACAAATGTCTCCTTTGAATGTAAGTACTTTTAACGTAGGGAATATTGAGTGTGTTTCTGGTAGAATAATGAGTCAAGGGTAAGAAAGAAAGAAACCATGTGCCTTTTAAGTAGTACTTAAAGTTGGTTTTATATGGTGGTCTCAGACTGTGATGTGACTCAATAAAGTAAACATTGACTCAAGATTGGCCAATCTTTTTATTTTTTAAGAAAGGAAAAAGAGAACCATTGGGATCATTAGGAGATGACTAATAATGATGATTTTGGAACAGTTTGAAAAGGTAAAGTACTTTCAAAATGTCAGCGTGGCAGTGGGTATGCATACATGGGAAGAGAACTCTGTGTACTTTCTGTCCTAATCACTATATTTCCTTTGAGTATATGTGAATTTTACATGGGATTATTTTTCTCCTTATTTTGAAACAGTTTACAGTAGCTAGTTCTGTGGGTGTCTTTGGTTTCCTTCCTTCTTTCTTTCTTTCTTTTTTCTTTCTTCCTTTCCTTCCCTTTTCTTTCTTTGTCTCTTTCCTCTTTTTTCTTTCTCTTCCTTCCTTCTTTCTTTCCTTCCTCTCCCTCCTTCTCCTCTTTCTTCCTTTCTCCCTCCCTCCTTTTCTTCCTTCCCTCTTTCCTTCCTTTGTTTATTTCTCTTCCTTCCTCTCTCTTCTTTTCTCTCTTCTTTTCCTCCCTCATTTCTTACCTTCCTTCTTTCCTTCTATCCTTCCTTCCAACCTTCTTTACGTTTTTCCTTCCTTTCTCCCTCCCTGCCTTCTCTCCTCCCTTCCTTCCTCTCTCCTTTTCTTTCTTACTCTTTCTTCTTTTCTCCTTCCCCTTCTTCCTTCTCTTCATTTATTTATTTTTGCTTATGCTTTAGTTAAATCAAAGGCATGCTTACTGAAGGTCCTGAATTTAGTGATGTTTTCCACTGTCTTAGATCTCAGTAAACTTTAAATATTATTAACACTGGGACCTGATCCAAGGAATTGCTTATTGTCTTTTTTGCAACACTCAGCATGTAAATCTTGAATTACTGCTGACTGAAGACATATAAAGTACAAATCAATAAGCATTTTGTTTTTGTATCTTTCAGGAGAAGTGAATACATGAACAAGAACCTCAGAATGAGAGCTTAGAAGCTAGTTAGAAGTGTATCTTTTAGTTCATTGAACAAAATTGGATCCTATCACTCCTACCTTGGGTTCCATATCATTACCTTGCTTTGAAAGGACTGTTGTAGGAGGTAACTTGATTACTCTTATTAAGAATATATAGAACCTCAGATATCTCATCAGTTACCCTTCAATACCTGCTAGGGACTAATTCCAGTTCTTGAAAAATCTATAACGTAGATTGCTCCTCCACTGAAGCAAACCTGAGCCTATTTATATCTCAATAGACAGTCTTAATGAATTGTTGTGGTCACAAGAACTCTTTACCTGATTGTCTATCTTCTGGTTTTAATACACTCTGAGTTTAACTTGGTAGCTCAGATGAAAGACACATGGTTCATAGCCAGGCTAATATTAGAATTCTTTCTAAACTGAGTCCTTCGTCAGATAGCTTATATTCTTGTTTGATCAAACACTGGGCTGCTATTTTTTATGGCTTGCATTTTTTTTTTTGCTTATATTGTTTTTTCCAGATCTGTTTTTCTATTTTTCTTTTGGCTAGTATTATATAGTTTTGATGATTACTGCTTTATAATATAATTTGAGGTCTTGAAGTGCCATTCTCCTTCTTTCCTACTTTTTTTTCATTTTCCATGATATTTTAGATGTTTTGTTCCCCCAAATGAATTTTACCAATATTTCCACTAGTTCTTGAGGGTATTCTGTTGGTAGTTTTATATGTACAGGACTAAATGTATAAATCAACTTTGATATTATTCTTATTTTGTTTTACTAGAAAGACTTAACTGTTATCACTGATTATCTCTCCGACTATTTCAGTTCATCTTTATTACTTTAAAGAATTTTTTGTAATCTTTCTTTATGTGTTTTGCATATTCCTTGATGAATTGAATCCTAAATATTTTTGTTTCATGTATTTTAAAGTTTAGTTTGAATAATTTTCTATTTTTCCTTTTCTATTTTTCTACCTAGATTTCATTATTACCATAGGGAAATGTTACTGATTTTTGTGATTAATTTTGTATTCTGCTACTTTATGGAAGCTATTGTCTTACTTGCTTTCTTTTCTAATATTATGGGGGCTTAGAAATTTCTATTGTTTTCTGATTATATATAATACTTGCTTTTGGTTTTAGATATATTTTAATAATGTTCAAAATGGGCTTATAATTTACCAGTTTTTCTTTCTTTTCTTTTCTTTTTTTAGCATAAATATGTGCTGTATTTTGTTAGAGATATTTGCTGTTATCTATTGATGTGGTCATATGATTTGAAGCTTCTTAAGTTGTTCTTAATATGATTAATTATATTAATTATTTTCTACTGTTGAACCATTCTTACAATCTCTGTTATAAGTTCAACTCAATCATAGAGGATAATTTTTTGGGATATATTGTAATAGTCTTTTTTTTCTAAGATTTTATGTAAATATTTTGATTTGATATTCAATAGTGATATTGATTTATAATTCTCTTTCTTCACTTTAACTTGGCTTGGTATTAGGACAATATTTCATAAATAGAATTAAAAAAAACTTTTCTAGTCTAAGTATTGATTGTTCTTTAATATTTAATAGAACTTACCTGAAACTCCATCTGAATGAGGATTTTTTGGTATGTCCTTTACAGATAATTCAGTTTCCTTTAATGAAATGAGATTGTTTTAAGATCTCTATTTAATATTCTGTTAATTTTGGCATTTTATATTTTTATAAATGATCCTTCATTTCTTTTAAATTCTCAGTTTTTCTGGTATGTAATTATGCAAAGTAGTTTCTGATCATTCTTTTTATTCTACATTTTATTTCACCTTGTTCATTTTTTATTTTGACCATTTGACCATTCTTACTTGCTGTACTGTTGTTCCATGACCTCTGGGTAACCTAATAAATTACCTTTTTCAGTAGTAGGTACCCCTGATTTTCATTAATTTTCCTTTATGTACGATAGTTTTTCAAAATGCCATGACCTAAATTTTTATTAATTTTCCTTCAGTCATAAAATCTGGAGCTGGAAGGGACCTCAGAGGCCATCTGTTCAAACCCCATCATTTTACAAATGAGGAAATTTACATCCATGGTTGTTAAGTGACTCATCCAAGATCACATAGGTAGTATCACATATAAGATGTGAACCCAGGTCTCAGATCCCTTTGACTCCAGAGCCAATGATCTTGCCACTATATCAAAAACTCTTTGAGTCTCTTTGTTCATTTATCTGCTAATGTTATATCCAGTCTCTCCCTCTTTGATTATTTGCCTTTTATCTTTTTTTCTTGTGTTCTTAGTGGTTTGTCTCTTATTTATGCCTTTGCTCCTGGTTCTTCTCCCTTCTGTGTTTCAATAGTACTCATCTGGGTATCCACAGTTTCTTTGAGTTGGGGAGCTTGGGCTACTGGATGACTTTCTGACCAGAGAAAACTCCTTGAGTAAATAGTAACTGAAATCTCTTAGGTATCTAGTACTTTATTCCTCTTACAAAGAAGTTTCTATGGCTTCTCCTGTAGCCTTCCCTTGCCTGTCATCTTCAAAATTCCATTGATCAGTTGTATTGCCTTTCTTTCATATGCCTACTTGGTGTCAGTATCTTCATCCCCTTGTGTGGTTTATATAGGAATTATATGAAATACACACACACACACACACACACACACACACACACACACACACACACACACACATACACACACCCAAAGAAATATGAGAGGGTGTTCCTGGTTGTCATTTCCTTGTGTCAGTTTGGCTACAAACCTCATAACCATAATCTCTAGCATATCTGGAATGTTGATCATGCTAACTACTCTCTTCCCCTCCTTAGAATTTTTTCTTAAAGACCAAGTCTTAAACCCAATTGACTGTGGCTCTCATTGATTGGCCAACAATAGGTCCCTGCCCAAGCAATGCTTAAAGATTTTTCTGATGGCTCAGAATGAATGTAAATAGTAGTTATTTATCTTTCGACAAGAAATCCTTAGGGTCTTCCCCTCCCACTTAGATTTTTTTTCCTCTTTTTTCTTTATTTCTTCCTTCTTTTGGGAGGGAGGGGGAAGGGAATTAAAGGGACCATCCATTGGCTCACTTCTTAAACAACACTAATCACTGAATGGGTGTTGCCTTAGTCAAAGAGACAACTTGGAAAAGTTTTAGCTTAAAAAGGCCAAGGTGCCTCACTGCATCCTTGGTCATTCTCAGTTGTCATGATCTATATTTTGCCACTGGACCCAGATGGCTCAGGAAGAGAAAATGAGGCTAGTGACTGCACAGCCGTCCTTCACTTAAATCTAATTCACTTGCAAGTCATTGCAACATCTTCCTGATGTCATGGTCCTATTGAAAAATGAAGGACTTAAAAAACCATACTGTACCCCCTAGCTACTTCTGATATCTGTTCTATTATGTATAAAATGGTACATTGTCTCTCTTGATTTATACTTCTCTTAGTGAATCTGATCATCTTTTCATAATTTTAACAGCTTGAATCCCTGTGCTCCCTTTTCCTTTGGATATTGTCGATGTTTCTTGACTATTACCTGCTGGAAATATGTATTAGTCTTAAAGATAAGCATCAATTCTTCATATATTTTGCATTGTAGACCTTTCATCTAATGAAGTTTTTTACCTTTTTTTTTATCATATACTTTTTTGATAGTCTGGTTATGTATATGAAACTCTCAGAAGAATGTTCTAAAATTCATAAAATAAATACATAGAATTATGAAGAAAACTAATTATAAAAAAATTGTTTAAAAGCAAGTTAATGGACCACAGATTAAGAACTCATGATCTCAAGATTTGTTTCAATATTTTTCTTTTAATTTAAAATTTGTGCAAATTTTATTTGGACCTTTTAATTGTGCACAATTTAACCATTATACTAATTATTCTATTTAAATGAATGTCCTTAATAATTGAGACAAATATTACCCCTTTTTCCTTCAGACTTTAAAAAAAGATTCAGATCACAGATCCATTTAAATTTATATATATGTATTATATATGTATGTATATGTGTGTGTGTGTGTGTGTGTGTGTGTGTGTGTGTGTATTTAGAGAGAGAGAGGAAGACCATATATAGTTTGACTTGTGAATTAGTCCCCTTCAGAGAACCCCCCCAGCAGAATTTTAAATTGAATAATCATTCCACTCTCCAGGTATTTTTGAATGAATTTTTCAAATACTAATTTTTTATACTTGAGTATTTGATTAATTTTATTAAGCACTAATCATTTATTTTTATTGTTTTGTTTCTTTGTCCTTTATTCTGTTCCATTGTTCTATTTCTTTATACCTTTTCCTGTACCATTAAAAAAAATGGTATCATAATACATTTGTCGTAATACATTTGACATCTGGTATAGTTATTATTCCAATTTTCTTTTTCCTATTTAATGGAGGAAAGCATAAATTTAACTTATAACTCTACATGTAAAAATGTTTAAGTTTTCCAATGAAATGAATAAGAATAAGGGAAAAATGAATAAAATCCCAACATTTTGCTGCATTCAAGAAACATATTTTACTTTATTTGAATTTTAATATTTTATTTTTTAAATTACATGTTATAATAATTTTAACATTTTTTTTTACAATTTCAGTTTCAAAATTCTCTAACCCTCTCTTCCCTACTCTGTTGTTGAGTAGACCAGCAATTTAATAAAGGTTATACATGTGCAGTCATGTGAAACATGTTTCCATATTAGTTATGTTGTGAAAGAAAATAGACAAAAAAATAAAAGAAAAATAAAGTTTAAAAAAAGCATGCTTCAATCTGCATTCAGATTCCATCAGTTCTTTCTCTGGAGGTGGATAACATTTTTTCTTGATGCGTCCTTCAGAATTGTCTTCAATCTTTATATTCTTGAGAATAGCTAAGTCATTCACAATTGATCATTGTACAGTGTTGCTGTTACTGTGTACAATGTTCTCCCAGTTCTGCTTGATTCACTTTGCATCAGTTCAAGTAAGTCTTCTCAGTTTTTTTGAAAGCATCCTACTCATTTCTTATAATATAGTAGCATTCCATCACAATCATATACCATAATAAGAAACACATTTTAAAGGATAAAGACCTAAATGAACTAAGAATAAGTTTGCGGGGGGGACACTTAGGTGGTGAAGTAAATAAAACAACTACCCTGGAGGTGATCCCCTAATGGTCCCACCTGGCTTTAAATCTTATATTTAAAAGGGATTAATGAAGCAAGATCTTTTCACACAACTATATTTTGAAAAGCATAGGTTTATACTAGGTAGCTATATAAGAAATCTTTCCAGGAGTCATTATATTACTTTTTTTAAAAAAAAGAATAATTTTATTTTTAGTTTTTAACATTGACTTCCACAAGATTTTGAGTTTCAAATTTTATTCCCATTCTCCCTTCCCCTCACCCCAAGACATAGTGCATTCTGATTACCTCTTCCCCCAGTCTGCCCTCACTTCTATCACCCTTCTCCCTTCTCTTGTCCTCTTCCTCTATATGTTCTTGTAGGGCAAGATAGATTTCTATACCCCATTGCCTGTATATCTTATTTCCCAGTTGTACATAAAAACAATATTTAACATTCATTTTTAAAATTATGAGTTCCAACTTCTCTCTCTTCCTCCCCACCCATCTCCACTGAGAAGGCAACTAATTCAGTATAGGTTGTACATGTGTAGTCATGCAAAACACTTCTATAACAGTCATGATGTGAAAGACTAACTATATTTCCCTCTATCCTATCCTGCCCCCATTTATTCTCTTCTCTGACCCTTTATCTCATCAAAAGTGCTTACCTCTAATTACTTCCTTCTCCCATTTGCTCTCCCTTATCCATCTGCCCTCTTATTCCCTTCCCTCTATTTTCCTGTAGTGTAAGATAGATTATTCATGTCAAATTGAGCGTGCATGTTATTGTCTCCTTCACCAAATCAGATGAGAGTAAGGTTCACCTTTTCCATCTTACCTTCCCCCTCTTCCCCTCCATTGAAAAAGCTTTTTCTTGCCTCTTTTACATGAGAGATAATTTATACCATTCTATTTCTCTCTGTCTCCTTCCAATATATTCCTCTCTCAACTCTTAATTTTATTTTTTTAGATATCATCCCTTCATATTCAACTCACCCTGTGCCTTCTTTCTATATGTGTATAATCCCTCCAACTACCCTAAAACTGAAAAAAGTCTCGAGTTATAGATATTATCTTTCCATGTAGGAATGTAAACTGTTCAACTTCAGTAAGTCTCTTACAATTTCTCTTTCCTGTTTACCTTTACATGCTTCTCTTGATTCTTGTGTTTGAAAGTCAAATTTTCTATTCAGCTCTGATCTTTTCATCAAGTATGCTTGAAGGTCCTCTGCTTCAATGGATGACCATTTTTACCCCTGAAGTATCATAGTCAGTTTTTCTGGGTAAGTGATTCTTGGTTTTAATCCTAGTTCCTTAGACTTCTGGAATATCATATTCCAAGCCCTTCAGTTCCTTAATATAGAAGCTGCTAGATCTTGTATCATCCTGACTGTGTTTCCACAATACTCAAATTGTTTCTTTCTGACTGCTTGCAATATTTTCTCCTTGACCTGGGAGCTCTGTAATTTGGCTACAGTATTACTTGTTTTCCCTTTGGGAATCTCTTTCAGGAAGTGATCAGTGGATTCTTTCAACATCTATTTTACTCTCTGATTCTAGACTATCAGGGCAGTTTTCCTTGATAACTTTTTGAAAGATGATATTTAGGCTCTTTTTTTGATCATGGCTTTCAGGTAGTAAAACAATTTTAAAATTGGATTTATTTTCCAAGTCAGTTGTTTTTCCAACGAGATATTTCACATTGTGTTCTATTTTTTTGTTCCTTTGGTTTTGTTTTGATAATTTCTTGATTTTTCATAAAGTCATTAGTTTCCATGTGCTCCATTCTAATCTTTAAGAAATTATTTTCTTCAGTGAATTCTTGGACTTCCTTTGCCATCTGGCCAATTCTGCTTTTTAAGGCATTCTTCTTCTCATTGGCTTTTTGGATCTCTTTTGCCATTTGGGTTAGTCTATTTTTTAAGATGTTATTTTCTTCAGCATTCTTTTGGGTTCTCTTTAGCAAGCAGTTGACTTGTTTTTCATGATTTTCTTGCATAATTTTCATTTCTCTTCCCAATTTTTGCTCTATTTCTCTTACTTAATTTTCAGAATACTTTGAGTTCTTCCATGACCTGGGACTAATTCATATATTTTCTTGGAGGCTTTGGATGCAGGAGTTTTGTCTTTGTTGTCTTCTTCTGTTTGTATATTTTGGTCTTCTTTGTTACCAAAGTAAGAATCTGTGGTCTGATTCTTTTTCTGTTTTTTGCTCCTTTTCCCAGTCATTTATTTGACTTTGTCAAGGTAGTTCTCTAGTTCCAGTGGGGGTAAGAGGGTGCACTGTCAGCTGCTTTATCCCCCCACAATCTGTGGGCCTAGAGCTGAATTAATAGCTGCTGCCTTTGCCCTTGCTTCAGCTCATCCACCCCTTCTGCTGCCTTGGGACTGGGGCAGGACCACTGTACTCTCTCACAAAGGTCTGACAGTTTTTTTTTCCACTGACTTTCCAATTTTTCCTCAGCATTTTGGTGTTGTGAAGATTGGAAATCATCACAGCTGCCAGAGATTCAGTCCCTATGGGGCCTGCTCAGGTCCCATCTGTGCCTGTGTGACTCAAGCTGGACTGCACTCTGATCCCAGCACGGCATGATGCCCAGCACTTTCAGGATGTCTTGGACTAGAGATTTGCTCCACTCTGTCATTCTGTTGATTCTGAAGCTCCAGAATTTGTTTAGAGTCATTTTTACAGGTATTTGGTTGAGCTTATGGGGAGAGCTCTAGCAAGTCTCTGCTTCTACTCTGCCATCTTGGTTCTGTCCCACTTTGTATTGTGTTTAAAAAAATTTTTCATTTTGAATTTAAATACAAAGAGATTAACAAAAATGATGTTTCCATGTGCACAGCACAACATAAAAAGAAGACTCAATGTAAAACCATGAATTTTCTTTTCACTCTGTTTGCTCTTTTTAAAACTATGTAATAAATACTATACACCTATGCAATACATGCTCTACATGTTTTCTTTTGTTCTCTGCTGCATACTTTTTATGTTTTTCTCCTTCCCTGCCCACTCCACCCTAGAGAAGATTGCCATTTAAATGTGTATGTGTGTGAGAGAGTGTATATATATATATGTTTGTGTGTGTGTATGTGTGTGTGTGTGTGTGTGTGTGTGTGTGTAAAACAATATCATACATACTTCTGTTTAACAGTTCTTTTTCTGGATATAGACAGCTTCTTTCTTCATCAGTCCTTTGTAGGTGATTTGAGTATTTATGATACTCAAAATGACTTAGTCATTCAAAATATTCTTAGAACAATATTGTTGTTACTATGTACAACATTCTCTTAGTTCTGCTTATTTCACTCTTCATTATTTCATGCAAGTTTTTGTGTTACTTTTAAACCCATCACCATTCATACCTCCATCTATTTCCTTCTTTTCTTACACACTTTCCATTCAAATCCTAAGGAATTCATCAAGAAAATCCTTTTGACAAGCAGATTTGCCATTTAAAAATTCTCTCTGGAAAGGTAGGCCAAGGCAGTAGAAATGAGAGAGCTCACATCTTTACTTCCTGTCTCATTTGTTCTGTGTTTCCCGTTTGCTCCCTGACATCTTTGCTTAATGTAGGTGATAGCTATTCTTATTATTGAAATAAAAACAACCAACTGATGAAAAATTAATTACTGAGTGTTCCAAGGCCTTATAAGATATTAATATGCTTCACTAAGTTCTTATTTTTTTTTTTTACTCAATCATGTAATTGTTTTGAGAGGAGTTCAGACATATGAACTCAAGGTTATGATAGTCTTTCCCTCCTACCCGATATGGTCTTGAAGTAGCTCTAAGTTCAGGGAAAGAATATATAAATACTGCATAAATCTGTTAGGCTTGGTTGACTTAAATTTGAAAAAAAAGTCTGGTTTACTTGGTTGGTTACTTGGTTTTTAAAAGTGTTTTAAAAATTTGTGTTTTCATTATTAGGCACAAGGAGCTTGTTATTTATTTCTTGTTGACCTCAACATGTTTTCCTAGCAGCAGCTGAAATATTTCCCGCTCTTCTAAAGTTCCTAACCACTACCCTACTTCTTTCCTGTCTCAGCGTATGACTTTGCATCCTACTTTGCTGAGAAAATCAAGGTACTTACATTCCTACCATCTTTGCAGATGGGGAGATGAAGTGGAGAACTATGGGTGTAGAATATTGTGTGTCAGATTCAAGTGTAGTTTTGCTAAACTGTTTCCCTAACTCACTCAAGGCTCATTGGGCAGGAACTGGATATATTTAGAAATCAAGGTGACATAAAATGTATCACCAAAATAAATTTAGTGGAAAGGAAACAGAGGCATTTTTTCAAAGTAAATTTCATAAACTTTCCTGTTCACTTATAACACTCTTCACCAGGCTCAGCTTATTCTGAGCTTTAACACTCCTGATGCTATTTTTAGAGGTCCAAGTTACTCTCATGTATTCATTCTCAGTTACCTGCCTTGCTTCCATCTTGTGTATATGTCTTTTAAAAATCAGTTACAGCACAAAATCCATCCCTCATTAGGTAAGTAGTAAAAGACTAATAATGGGCAGTATGTGTATGTGTGTGTACATGCACATACAAACATGTATACATGTATGGTCTGTTAGGTTGAGCGCTGCATTCCACTAGACTTGGAATCAGGATATTCATGAGTTGCTCCTCATGAGTTCTGATCTCTTTTCAGTCATTTCAGTCTTTAAATGACTAGACAAGTCATTTAATCCTATTTGCCTCAGTTCCACATCTATAAAATAATCTGGAAAAGGAAATGGCAAACTATCCAGTATCTTTGCCAACAAAACCCTAAGTAGGGTCATGAAGAATGAGCTACAACGGAAGTAACTCAACAACAATATATGTGTATGTGTACACATGTGTACACATGTGCACACATGATATCATGTGTGTATATATGTACATTTTCCACATTATTTATTGTACAAATTATCAACGGTAAAATTAAAAATGTTTGTTCAAAATCTCCTTTACATCAAACAAATTGACTAAGATAATGGACAGTTAAGTGCTGGTATAGCTATGGTATATCAGGCACATTGATAGAGTTTTGGGATGCTGTAAATTGGTACAGTATTTTTAGGAAACAATATACAATTGCATGCTAAGTAGTGGTTCCCCTATGAAAAGCTTGTCTGCCCAAAAATATTCCTAGCACCCTTGTTTAAAATAATGAAATGTGGGGAAGGAGCCAAGATGACAGAGTAAAAACAGGCACCTGCCTGAACTCTCCCCCGACAAACCCCTCAGAATACTTGTAAAAAGTGACTCTAAACAAATTTTAGAACAGCAGAAGTCACAAAATGATGGAGTGAAACAGATTTCTAGCTCAAGACAACCTGGAAGACCAACAGAAAGGGTCTGTTGCACTGGGCTTGTAGTGGAGTACATCCAAGAGTGGGCCACTCCAGCACAGACTGGAATGGAGCAGGCCTCAGGGCACTGAACCACTGGCAACTGTAGTGCTTTCCAGACTGCTCAACCCACAAACAATAAAGACAGCTTCAAAGTTCAGTGGGAAAGCTCTCTCACCTGGATGAGAGAGGAACATGGTCCAACCCCAGCCCTAGGGCAGTGGCAGTCACTGCTGCAATAGCAGTTGCTTTTGGAGCTCTCAGCCTATAGAGGATGGGGTAATCAAGTGGCTGATCTGGGTTGCAGTCCTAGGCGACGGTCCTGGGGCAAGGAGGAGCACTGGTGTGGCAGAGCTGGTGGAGGCTGTGAAGAGGAAATCCCAGTGGCAGTTCCAGAACAGAAAAGAATACTTGTGGTTGCTCATAGTCCAGAGTGCAGGCCAGGAAAGGAGTAAACACCCCTCCCTTGATCATACCACTTTGGAGCAACTGAGAATTTACAGATCCCTAGAGATATCTCTGAAAACAACTGTACAATATCCCTGAAATTTGTGGCAGTACACCCTCCCCTTAACAAAGAGCTCAAAAGTCAAGTAACTGGCTGGGAAAATGACACATGGGGGAAAAAATATAAGACAATATGTTACTTTCTTGGTGCAAAGGTATTTTCTTACAATGAGGGAGATAAAAGCATACAAACAGAGAAAGACAGCAAGGTCAAGGCTCCTACATCCAAAGCCTCCAAGAAAGATAATACATGATCCCAGGCTATGGAAGAACTCAAAAAGGATTTTCAAAATCAATAATAGAAATAGAGCAAAAGTTGGAAAGAGAAATGAGAGTGATGCAAGAAAATCATGAAAATTGAGTGAACAGCTTGCTAAAGGAGACAGAAAAAAATGTTGAAGGAAATAACACCTTTAAATCACCCAAATGGCAAAAGAGGTCCAAAAATCCAATGAGGAGAAGAATGCCTTAAAAAGCAGAATTGATCAAATGGAAAAGAAGGTCCAAAAGCTCACTGAAGAAAATAATTCCTTAAAAATTAGAATGGTACAAATGGAAGCTAATGATTTTGTGAGAAATCAAGAAATTATGAAACAAAACTAAAAGAATGAAAAAATAGAAGACTGTGAAATATCTCATTGGAAAAACAGATGATCTGGAAAATAGATGCAGAAGAGATAATTTAAAAATTATTTTATTACCTGAAAGCCAAGATCAAAGTAAGACCCTAGACATCAGCTTTCAAGAAATTATGAAGTAAAACTGCCCTGATATTCTAGAACCAGAGGATAAAATAGTTATTGAAAGAATCCACTGATTGTCTCCTGAAAGAGATTTTAAAAGGAAAACTCAGGAATATTGTAGCCAAATTCCAGAGTTCCCATGTCAAGGAGAAAATATTACAAGCAGCTAGAAAGAAACAATTGAAGTATTGTGGAAACACAATTGGGATAACACAGGATTTAACAGCTTGTACACCAAGGGATTGGAGGACTTGGAATACGATAATCTAAAGGTCAAAGGAGCTAGGATTAAAATCAACAATCACCTACCCAGCAAAATTGAGTCTCATACTTCAGGGAAAAAATTTAATTTCAATGAAATAGAGGACTTCCATGCATTCTTGTTGAAAAAACTAGAGCTCAATAGAAAATTTGACTTTCAAATACAAGAATCAAGAGAAAAATGAGATGGTAAACAGGAAAGAGAAGCCTTAAAGAGCTCATTAAAGTTAACCTGTTTACATTCCTACATGGAAAGATGGTATTTGTAACTCAGACCTTTCTGGGTAGTTAGAGGGAATACACACACACATGCACATACATATATACATGTGCATATGTGCCCAGACATATATGTATATGTGTCTATATAATACATTGTATGTCTATGTATGTAATACATGTATGTGTATACACATATACACACATATATGTATGTGTGTATATGTGTATACACACACACAGGTAGTATGGTGTAAGCCAAATATGAAGGGAAGATACCTAAAAACAAAATTAAGTGCTGCGGAGAATATACTGGGAGAACGGGAAAGGGAGAAGTAGAGTGGAGTACATCATCTCTCATAAAAGAGGCAAAAAAGAGCTTTTACAATGGAAGGGAAGAAGGGGGATGTGAGAGGGAATAAGTGAGCTTTACTTTGTTTGGATTTGCCTTAAGGAGGGAATAACACACATTCACTTGAGTATGGAAACCTATTTTACCCTGAAGGATGGCAGGGAGGAAGGGAATAGGAGAGGGAGGATAATAGAAAGGAGACTAGGGGAAGGAGTAATCAGAAGCAAACACCATTGTAGGGGGACAGTCAAGGGAGAGAATGGAATAAATGGAGAGCAGGACAGGATAGAAGGAAATGTGATTAGTCTTTCTCAACATGACTGTTATGGAAACGTTTTGCATGTCTACATATGTATTTTGTATATCAAGTTGCTTGTTTTCTCAATGAGGGTGGGTGGGGAGGGAGGAAGGGAGAGAATGTGGAACTCAAAGCTTTAAAAGTGAATGTTAAAAATTGTTTTTGCATGCAACTGGGAAGTAAGATGTACAGGCAATGGGGAATAGAAATCTATCTTGCCCTACAGGAAAATAGAGGCAAGGTGGATGGGAGAAGGTGAGGTGAGAGAAGGGAAGACAAATTAGAGAAAAGGTTGGTTGGGGTATGTGCTGTCCTGGCATGGGGGGAGGGGAGAGACGGAGAGAAAATTTGGAATTCAAAGTCTTAAGGAAGTGAATTTTGAAAACTGAAAAAAATTATAATAAAAAATAAAATAAAATAATGAAATACTGGAAAAAAATTAGGTGTCCAATTATTGGTGTATAGCTGAAGAAATTATGTTATGTAAATTGAATGTAATGTGAAATAAAAAACAAACATGAAGAATATTTAAAAAGTGCATACTGATGCAGAAGGAAGGAAGGAGAACTCAGTGAATGATATATAAACAACTAAAAGGCAACAACAGCAAGAAAACCCTAGTGAATCAATAAAAAAGTCACTGGAAATTAATATATGCATAACAATTGGAGAATAGCTGAATAAACTATTGTATATTATTGTAATGGAATCATGCTGTTAAAAAAGACAATTATTAAGAATTCAAAGAAACGTGGGGACATAGAACAAAGATTGTTTGCCTATTCTATATATTCTTTGTTCAGCGATTCTCCAGTCATTAGGCATACATTTCCAATATTATGTTATTTCTGTAGCTAGCATTTTCAGCACTATGTCAAACAATAGTGGCGACAGTGGTCATTCTTTTTATTATTGGGAGATCTTCTAGTGTTTCTCCATTATGAAAAAAGAATGTTAACTCTTTATTTTAGATAAAGGCTTTTATTTTGTTTGTCATGTTTCCTGGGATTTTTTTTCTTTGGAATTTTTCTTAAGCCAATTGGGTGCTATACTTCTTGTGGTAGCAAAAATCATGAAATAAAATGGGTACCTAATTGATTGAATATGGGCCATAAATGCAGTAGAACACAGTTGTGTCTTGGAAAATGATGAATATGAGAAATTCAGGAAGACTTGTGTGAACTGATGTAAAATAAATGGAGCCAGTCGTAATATGCAAAATGACTAAAATTGTATAAATAAATGTAAAAAAATACTAAGAGGCAGATAAATCAGGTTAATTACACCTATCAGTCTTGGTCTCTGAGAACAGATAATGAAAGACACTTTTTTCCTTTCCATTGATAAGTGAGGGACTATGGCTATGAAATGTTACCTCTGCTAAGAGGTGCAATCATTTTGTTAGCTGATTTTATTTAATTCTTAGTCATAAGGGGTGTAATGACTATATGCATCATGGGTGGGAGTAAGATTGGGGTGGGAAATATCTATATCTCTTTTATATCTCTCTATAGTTGTCATGTGATAAACAGAAGGCATCGATTTAAAAAACCAAAAAAGTGCTGTGTTTTTAAAGTCTTTTCTCCATTAGTTGATAAAATGATGTAATTTTTATTGTGCTTATTACTAATATGACTAACTTTGCTGGGGATTTTTCTAATATTGAAACAGCATTGCTTTCCTGGTTTTAATCTAAATTATCCTTATAATTTATTTTTAAATTCGTTAGAACCATAAGTTTTTTTTTTTGAGAGGAGGAAGAACAACTAATTTATGACAATATACATTTCTTTGAGATCAGGTTGATTAAAAATATCTTTCTCCCATTTCATTCATTTGGATATTCTCTATTTTCATAGAAATTCATTCATTTTATTTTGTTGTAATATTCTAGAGTACAATTATCCCTTCCATATCATGCCAGTTTAAGGGCATGGTATCCCTGTGATCTGGAAAATCCATGTAAAATATTTTGACTTTCTTTTCATACTAGAAAAATGTCTGAATTATTATGGTATTAAAAGATAAAAAATATGTTGATATTATATAATGCTATTCATATATTTCATGAATTTCTGAATTTCTAAACTTTTTTTTGTGTCATCTGCTGGCCTTTGTATGTTATCTGCAGCTTCTCCAAAACTCTCCCCAAATAAATTCCTATTTAATTTCTTATGACAACTCATGATGAATCGAAACTGTCATGGGGAAAGTTATGATGTGGAAGGGATAAAGGTTAGAGTGGAGTAATGGAAACTGTTTTGGATTAGAAGTCAGAAGTTTGGACCTGGTTTTGAATCTGACACTGACAATTAGTAGTGGTGAAACCATGCATGCATTAAAGTGCTCTGAGTCTCAGTTTGTCTGTAAAATGAACATGACACTTATTGTAGTACTTAATTGACAAGAGGGGGCTGGTTATGATCAAATGAAATAATGTATGTAAAATGCTTTGCAAGCATCAAAGCATACCTTTCATATCAGTAGCTATAAATTATTAGGAACTACAATATTAACTGTATCTTTCATCCATTCATCATTAATTTCCCCTAAATTTTTTTTATTGTGGTAACTTAATTTTTCTTATTTTTCCTTCAAATTAAGTAATGGTTTATCAATTATACTCATCTTCTTATAAAAAGCAGTTCAAGTCTTTGGTTTGAAATTTTGTTTTTGTACTTTTGAGTTAAAAAAATTTTTTATACTGTTTTTTGGTAATTGCATTCTCGGTTTCTTAGTCTTCTTTCTTGTTAAGTATATAGATATCTAAATTTTGCTTTATTTTTAGTTTAGATTGCTTTAGTTGAGTATATACAGTTTGCTATCTCACTGTTAATGATAATGAATAATTATCGTATTCTCTTTAAGTGGTTTTGATCGCCTAATTATTAAATGCATTATAACTTATTATCCTCTTATGCCGGAATTTTTCTTCCTATTTTCCTATCAATTATATCTTTTATTATTTTAAAATAGTAATTTATGTCTCCTCATCTATAAAGGATAAGTTGACTATTTCTGCCCTTTTTAAAAAATTAAATTGTGACTTCTTTTCTGACCTAGCACATGATCACTTTTTGTAAACATACCCTTTGTGATAAAAAATATATATGTATATATACCTATATACACACATATATACATACATATATAGATAGATACATATATAGTATATCTGTATATACATATATATGTGTATACATACATACATATATATATATATAGAGAGAGAGAGAGAGAGACAGAGTATATATGTATATATACTATAAAATTCCCATTTGATGACCACCATGGAGTCTGTCAACAATTAGGTGGGACAGTGGACAAGTGCTAGTCCTGAAGTCAGGAAGACTAATGTTCCTGAGTTCAAATCTGACCTCAGACATTTATTAGCTGTATGACCCTGGGCAAATCACTTAATCCTGTTTACCTCAGTATCCTCACCTGCAAAATGAGCTGGAAAAGGAAATGGCAAACCACTGAAGTATCTCTGCCAAGAAAATTCCAAATGGGGTCACAAAGAGTTGGGCATGATTGAAAAATCCCTGGGCAAAATAAATTCTCTTATTATATTTCAAGCCTCAAAATGTTCTGTGGACAAATTGACTTGGACCTTCTATTCTGGGGTCATTACTATGTTATCTAAACAAAGCTGGCTGGTCTTCAAGCATGAAAATCCCTATCACGCTAGTTACAACTCAGTTGAGTTGGGAAAAAGAGGTACGCCATGGTGAATAGATCTTTGAATTTGGACTCAAAAAGACCTGGGTTTGAATATCCCCTCTGGTACAGACTAGGTGTATGACTCAAAGCAAGTCCTTTCTGGGCTTTAGTTTCCTGATCTACAAAATGAGTGCATTGGACTCCATGACCTCCAAGAGCACTTCCTGCTTTAAAGGTATGATCCTGTGAACATCTGAGGGTTATGCCCAAGTCTTTGTGATTGCAGAATCAGAGGAGGTCCCCCCTCACCTTATAGAAGAGGAATTGAAGCCCAGATTGGTTAAGTGATTTGCCCCAATGTTCCAAATAACATCAGAGACAGATTTTGAACTCAGGTCCTCTGACTTCAGAACCAAAGCCTTTGCTGTTTTGCCACACTAAAGGGATATTCTGCTCTCTTCAATACAATCAGTTCCTTCAACTGTTAAATGAGAGGATGGAAGTAGCTATGATCCCTTCTTTCAATCTCTAAGAGCTTATTAATTTTATGAACTGCTTATATATGTATCATTCTTTCTATCACTTTTCTTTACTCCAGTGCTAAGGAACTATGAACACAAAAACCAGAAAACATGACCCTTTGGAAGGATTTGCTGCAAATTCATGGGGAGGCTCTTTGTGATAGTTTAACCGAGGGAGGGGGAACAAAACATTGACACATATAATTACCCATAATTGTTAGACATAATTTGACATAATTATTAGACATAATTTATTTTGGAGAAAATAGTTTGTTTTATAATATTTATGAGCATGTGCATCTTCAGTCTAATGAATATGCCATAATCTGTTTTGTAAAAGTAATGAAGTCTTTGTAATATGAACTCACAGCAATAGTGCTTTGCTATTAAAATCTTTGTGAAGTGGAGTGAAACCTGGGTGTCTTTTCTTGTGATAATTATTGGACTCATGGATTAGTGGAGTCAGAAATACTGTAGGCAGCTGCTGCTAAAAGTCATTTTCTTCCTCTATGCTAGTCAATTTCTTTAGTTTCTGAGCCATTCCCATGTGCCCTGTGTCCTTCGGGTAGCTGCTCCATCTAATCACACTGTGAAAATAGTGTTTCTTTTCTGCAGGCACAGGGAGTTTGGTATTTGATTAACAAGGTTTCCATTTTCTGAACAAAATACGTGGGTAAATCCACTTTGGAGGATTTGCAATAATTAATGACTTCTTTGTGATTCTTGTGTTGAATGATATTTCTTTCTGAGGATATAGGCTCATTTTTAATGTTGGCATCAAAATGATAATCCTAAAATAGCCAGTATTTCATATGTTGCAATATTAGCAAACTTTAGCTATCATATAAATTGTAGTTATAAAGTAATAAAACTGACATTTTTTAAAATATAAATTTATTTATTTAATTTTTTTACATTCATTAAAACAAAATTTTGGGTTCCAAAATTTTCTCTTCATTTGTCCCCTCCCCCTACCCCAGTACACTGAGCATTGTAACTTCCTCTATCACCAATCTGCCCTCTCTTCTTTCATCCCTCCCTTCTCTTGTCTCCATCTTCTCTTTTGTCCTGTAGGGCCAGATAACTTTCTATGCCCCATTACCTGTATTTCTTATTTCCTAGTAGCAAGAACAATACTCGACAGTTATTCTTCAAACTTTGAGTTCCAACTTCTCCCCATCCCTCCCTCCCTACCCATTCCCTTTGGGAAGGCAGGCAATTCAATATAGGCCATATCTGTCTACTTTTGCAAATGACTTCCATAATAGTTGTGTTGTGTAAGACTAACTATATTTCCCTCCATCCTATCCTGCCCCCCATTGTTGCTATTCTCTCTTTTGATCCTGTCCCTCCCCAAGTGTTGACTTCAAATTGCTCCTTCCTCCCATTGCCCTCCCT
>CM053769.1:456057994-456075241 GCA_028658325.1 Potorous gilbertii
CACCTCTTTTTCCACTTGGCTAATTCTGCTTTTGAAAGCATTCTTCTCCTCATTGGCTTTTTGAACCTCTTTTGCCATTTGAGTTAGCCTATTTTTCAGGGTGTTATTTTCTTCAGCATTTTTTTGGGTCTCCTTTATCAAGGTATTGACCTGTTTTTCTTGCTTTTCTTGCATCTCTCTCATTTCTTTTCCCAGTTTTTCCTCTACCTGTCTAACTTGATTTTCAAAATCCTTTTTGATCTCTTCCATGGCCTGAGCCCATGGGATATCTATTTCAGATATTTGGGATATAGAGACCTTGACTCCTATGTCTTTACCTGATGGTAAGCATTGGTCTTCTTCATCAGAGAGGAAGGGCGGAATCATCTGCCCACCAAGAAAGTAACCTTCTATGGTCTTATTTATTTTCCCTTTTCTGGGCATTTTCCCAGGCATTTACTTGACTTGTGAGATTCCTCTCCTCCCCCGCCTAGATCTGCCCAGCTGGTACTTGGGGTCTGAGATTCAAATGCTGCTCCCCAGCCTCAGGACTTTTGGTGGCAGACCTGGCTGCTATTCAATGGGAGCTTAAGTTCTGGTGCTCAGGTGGGGGCAGGGCCACCTCCCAGGCTCAGTTCCCTCAGGGGTTTATGCAGAGACCTTCTGTAATGGAACTCCTGCCTGCTCTGGGAGCCTCTGGCCACCTGCTTCCTCTGCTGCTGCCTCCCGAGGGGGCCCGAGTCACAGAGACACCCTCCTCCCCTCTCAACCTGTCCAGACGTCTCTCTTCATGACCTGTGCATCTGTGCTTAGAGGGACCTTTGTGACCACTGGAGATTCTGTCCCTGAAGCCTGCTCGGATCTGTTCCTCTCCGTGCAGTGCAGCCAGGGCAGGGCTGGGCTGCACTCCCATCTGGTGCACAAGGGGCCTTTGGGATCGGTTTTTCAGGGCTCTCTGGAATGGAAATCTCCTTCACCCTGTTGCTGCACAGCTCCACTGTTCCAGAATTTGTTGGGAGTTCTTTTTATGGGCTGTGGGTTCAGAGCTAGCATATGTGAGTCTTTTTACTCTGCCATCTTGGCTCTACCCCCCAAAACTGACATTTTTAAAGAAATAATTCAGGGGTAATACACAAACCTTTTCAAAATATTTTTTTAAATTCACCAAACACTTATTAAGCATGTACTGATGTTACCAGTGATTTCTTAATTTATATATACATATATATATATATATATATATATATATAAAATTTTATTTTTTTCTCAGTCCTCAACTAACTTGACTTCCTGCAGGATTGGATAGTGACCACCCTCTCTTGCTTCAAGGGGTGGAGAATCTGCCACCTTGAGGTCACACGTGAGAACCTCTAGGTCCTTTGTGACCCTTTGATTGAATCCAAACTTCACAGAACAAATCCCCTTAACAAAATGATTTGTTTTCTAAAACTTGGATTTAGTCCAAAAGCCACACCCAAGAACCTAGAAGGCTACATGTGGCCACAGGTTCCCCAACGTAGACACATCATCCTCTCTGAGTTTTTATTGCAGTGTTTTCTGTTGGTGGTGCAGTGGATAAAACTCTGGATCTGAAGTCAGGGAGACTTAATTACTTCTCCAGCCTCTGATGCTTCTTATATGGAAAAATCATTTTACTGTTATCTGCCTTAATATTCTTAACTGTAAAATAGAAATAATAACGATATCTACTTATCAAAGTTATTGAGAAGATCAAATGAGAAAATACTTGTAAAATGCCGAGCACAGTATTTGCATATGGTAGACACTTAAAAAATTACCTTCCACTTTCTCTTTTCTTTTCCCTTTCCCTTTTTTCCCCTTTCCCCTCTCCCCATTCTCCCTCTCTTCCCTTTTCCCCCTCTCCCCTCAGGGATCTTTTCAACCTTATTATGTATTAGTCCCTTTTCCACACTCTGTGATCCAACCATACTGGCCCGGTATTTGCATTTTCAAACATGATGTTCCATCTCCTTCATATCTTTGCATTGGCCATCTCTCAATTCTGAATTTTATTTTCTCCTTATCGCCACTTCATAGAATGTCCCACTTCCTTCAGGACAGCTCAAATATTACCATCTATAAGATGCTTTTCATGATTCCCCCACCCCCGAGAACTGCTAGCACCCTTTCTCACTTACTACCTTATCATTATTTTACATTTATTCTATACATACTTATATACGTACATGTTATTCCTTCCACTCCCCATCATAATCTGGACTATTTGTCAATTTCTTCTCTTGCTATTTCCCTCTGGGCCCTGTGTCTGCTCTGTTCTGTCTACTCTGTCCATCCCAAGGACATATATCAGTATTTCCTTGGGAAGATAGAAACAAAGACAAGCCAATACAGAATTGGTCCTGATAGCCATCTTGCCATCTTTATTTCTCTTTCTAATTACTGACTAGGTCACTTCTATTTGAGCGCTGATTTCCTCTGCTGCTTTGGTTCTTTCTGTGCTGTGGGCATGCCTCCTTTTGGAAGTTGTATGAACCCAACCTACCCAGGATATGGTGAAAACACATCCCTGCTACCCCAAATCTTTGTCAATAATGCCACCATTGTCCTAGCATCCATGCTTTTAACTATGCATCATAACTGACATGTCCTTGTATATATAGTAAGTTCTACTAAAGTCTTTCTCATATTCTTTCTTACCAGTATTACCATCCTATTGCAAAATATCATTACCTTTCATCCAAATTATTTCATATACCCTCCCACTTCTATCTCTTGCCACCCTCTGATTTATCTTTCACATTGTTGTCTAATAATCTTTCTCCTGAAAAAACTTGATCATGTAATTCTTTTTATAGTATCCTTCAAAGGCTTCCTATTGCTTATTGAGTAAAACCACAATCCTTAGCCTGATAATTATGGTCCTCCAGAATGTGGTCTTATTCTCTCTGCTCTTCTACTTCAGCTTGCGCTATACCTACTCCTTATTTATACTTCAGCCTCACTGTACTAGTCCTGAATACGTACTGCCTTCTTCCAATTCCCCACAATTGTTCATATTTTGCCCACACTATTCTTTGTACATAGAATATTCCCCTTTCTCAATTTTTGCTGTTCATCTCCTAACCATTCTTTAAAATCAGGGGTATGTTGGAACCATTTCTAAAGGTTTTTGAGAGCTGATTGTTAAAATTTGTGTGAACATTTACATTTCAGAAATCAGCAAATGCTATTAATTAAGGTTTGACATAATGTTTTATTGATTATCTAGACTTAAGAATTTGACAGAGAAAGTGTTAGTAGTGTAGATTATCTAAAAGTGTGTCATGGGTACATTCCTTGTTTTTCAATTTTTGGGAGAGCACACTGCTATTTAAAACCCAGCTGAAATAACCACCCACCCCCACCAGTTTCCCCATCAGCTAAGTCATTTGCTTCATAGAATCATAGCCTTCCAAAATTAGAAGAGACATCTGAGATTAGCTCGCCCAACTCTTACCGAAGCATAAATTCCAACCTAACAAGTGTTTAGTCTTTACTTGAAGCCTTCTAGTGATGGGATGGATACTCACTGTCTTTTGAGGTAGCACTTCTATTTTGGACCAGTTTTAATTTTTAAGAAGTTTTTCTTTTTTATGTGACTTAAATCCGTCCAATTCCAGCCTTGCCCCCTCCCAATTAAAAAGAATGTGGAAGCAAACCTGGATTAGCACATTGTCTATTGGATAGGATGGGCTACTCTTGTACCATTTAGCTTAAAAGTTGGCAGAGTACTTCACTTGCCTGAGTAAGTAGATAATCTTGACTCTTTGCCTTTCATCTTTTCCCATTACTGGCTTAACTTTGAACTTGATTCTCCTCCTACCTCATGTCTACTGTTTGGAATTTCTGACTTACTGCTTTGCTTCTGAAAGTTCTGAGCCAATTTTCCTTACCCAATATTGAACTTAGCATTATGCCTTAGGTAAAACTCTGAACTCTTGACTTGGGATAGGGTGTAAAGCAATATCACAATCTTATCTTTATCTGGTGCTAGGTTGTATAGGGTGCATAATAGGTCTTACTGTTAAACTGAACCCCACCTCTCCATACCAAGTTCCAAGTCAGCTGCCATTTTGGAAGATGCTCATTTGTGCTTTTGGCCCTACTGCTGATACTGGCCAGGTTGGATAGGTCAAAATCAACTTGATCACAACTTATGCCAGTTGTTCCTAGTTCTACCCTTTAGTGTTAAGTAGATACAGTTTAATCTCTGTTCTCATTCTTTCAAGGATCTGAAGACAATGACCATGCCTCTGGTGAGTATTCTTATGATAACCTGGCCTCTCATCATATTGCCTTCTCACCTCCTCCCACCCTCAAACCAACAGACTTTATTGTTTTGTCTCTTATAACCTCGAAATATGTACAAGGGGAGTGATCGAGTCATATTAGATTTATTGTAAAGTCAAATGATTTATCATGAAATGTACAGTGTCTCTTAAATAAGAAGTGCTACAGGGGTTACAAGTGGAAAGAGTTTAAGAAGCCCTGGAATAGAAAACCAAGTTCATGATAGGTAAGCTACTCAAAGAATTTTCATTTGTGACAGTCCTGAGGCTTAAAACCAAACTTTTGCAGAATGACTGCTGCTTCAACATTGCGTACGCATTTGGTCCAATTCTCTTAGCACATCAAAGATTTATGTACCACCTTATACTCACTTTTGAGTTTCTGCCCAAAACCTTCTGGGGTTTAACAGTCTTTTCTTCTTATCTTTATATGGGAAAATCAGACTTATTATTAAATACACTTACCAAAGATTATAAACCTCTCCCTAATGTCATTTCTTTACACATCCATTTTCGAGGCATTTGAGAATGTAGCTCTGATTATTTGAATCCCCTTGACCAGGGAGAAATGCTGAGGATGAAGGGAAAATTGGAGAGAAAAGTGGGAATTCATCCTGGACCCAGTGGAAAGTGTCGTAGAGGAAGATAGCAAGCTTTCCCAGAGTTAGAAAGAGAAACCTGCATATAAGGTACAAGGGGAAGTAGTACCTTCAGGCAGTGATGTTGGGATCATAATAGAACAAGCTTAAAAAGAATGGAGGCATTTTGGTCTAGAGATTTGTTTTTGTGCTGTAAACATAGTCTCCTAAAATGAAAACAATGGTATTATTTCCCAACAGTCCAATTGTTAAAACTGGTCCCCGGGGAAAGGGTATGATTGCCCTCTGTTGGAAGACAAGGAGAATGGAAGAACTTCAGTGCAGCAGAGGAAAAAGAGGGACAAGTGAACAGCTACTTTCTGGGAGATGAGACAAACTGCAGGAAACTTATGATCTAGAGTCCCTAAAACTCATCATCTTATGGCCAACTTATTTTTTCACAAAAAAATATATAGTCAGTTATTGGGGTCATACTTGAGAACTCTCCCTTCTTACTTGGAGCTACTTGAGCTTTGATTGTGTTTGAATAACTTTTAAGAACTCAGGAACATCTCCTGAGGAATCACAATGGGACTTTTTAAGGAGAATTAGATAACTTAATAGGAGCTAAGGTTAAGCTAAGCCAAGTAACAGTTCTCTTCTCTCAAGTAACATCATAAGATTCCTAATTCCATTACTGTGGGTACTTCTTCCACAGCACAGTGATTTAGCCACATTAAAATGTAGATATCCTCATAAAATCCATAAAGGAATAATGCTAAGACTGTAAACTTCAGAAGTGATGGCAGGTCAATAAAGGAGAGATGCTTTGTCAGGAAAGCTTTTAGTGCTCATCCAATCATGCTATACTTATTCTGGCTATGCACTGGGATGCTCTTGGTTGAATTTGCAGTTTAGAAGATTATGAGACTTTAAAGTTTTGTCAAAGTACCCATGACATACACAAACTTCCCAATAATGGCTGTTTTCACTAGAGATATAACTAAAACATCCAAGAAAACACTATCCTTCCTACTGATTATCCCCCTATCCTCGCCTTAAGAAAAAAATTTATTTATTATTTTCATCATCCATTTTGTGGATAGAGTCAAAGAATGGTTAGGTTTTAAAAATGTTTATCAGGTTACAAAATTTGCATAGTCCAACTTTTATTTTCCCTCACTCCACGTATTCTCCTAATCATGCCCACATGCTTCTATGTTAAAATTATATTATTTTCTGTAAATATAGAAATGTTCTATAAATACAGTCTTTTAAAGTCATTGTTCTTTTACCAATATAAATGTAAATTCTCATAAAAACACAACAACAATGCAAAAAAAGGGACAGGTCAAGTTTGTTGAATTTCTTTTGGAAAGAGGCAGTTATGTGATTTCCTGATGGTCTATTGCCTTTTTTTTTTTGAAGAGCCCTGGAATGGTGTACTCCTACGCCTGCTTTCATGGCTGTAGAAAGGGAATGCTAGCTGAATATACTTGGTCATTTTTTCCCCATTTTTGTGTATGCGGGCTTGTGTTCTCTTCTATTTGACTGGCTATTTATCTCTCTTCTTATATATGATTTATACAGGGTACCATGCTGGTACATCACATACATAAAGAGATAAATAAAGGGAATGCTCCTCATCAGAATAGCATACTTTGAACTGTGAAAAATGCTTCACTTTTTCTGTTCCCATAACTTATTTGATCTTTCTGACAGAGCCTGGCAATTAAATGAGCAAAGAGAGAGCTTAAGGTTGGTGGAATTTATTTTGGTGGGATCTGTTTTAACATCTTATTCTTTTAGTCACAATTTATATTATTTGAAGATATGAATACCACACATGCCCATTAGTCTTTGGCTAGAGGCTGCCGCCATATTGAACAGCCCTGTGCATTTTGGCATCCAGTTTTTCCTAATAGTAACAGTGAGTGTCAACTATCTTTGACTTTGGATATTTATGCTACAGGCACACTCTCATTGCACACCTAGTGATATAAATTCATATTAATATTCATATCGCATTTACTTTTTCCTTCTTGGATGCTTAAATCTTATACTTATTTTAAACTCTGCCAAAAATCATTCTCATTACTATCTTTCTGTCTTCACCCAGGTTACTTAACCCATGACTTCAGCACCTTTTTTAGAATGTTCTTTTATTCATCCATGACAAGTGTTCCATTATAAACAAACTGACTTGAGGACCTTCGCTTCCCATTCTAGCAAACCATGTGAAACTTTAGAGAGGAAATTCAGCAGCTGTTGTCAAAACATGCATATGTTTTGTAATATTGGATTGATGTTTGTATTGGCTTTAAAGGAAGAACAAGTAAAAGAGTGCTAATAACAGGCATTTACCTAGCTTTTTTTGAGACAGTCAGGGTTAGTGACTTACTAACAGAGTCACACAGCTAGTGATTTGAACTCAAGTCCTCCTGATTTGAGGGCCTGTGCTCTATTCACATAGCATTTTACAGTTTATCAAGTACATTCCTCACAGGAACTCTCTAAAATAGGTAGGGCAATTGTCATCCTCATTTTAAAGTTGAAATGACTAAATGGCTTATCCAATATATCACAGCTACTAAGTGACAGATACAGGACTTGAACCCAGTCAGGAGTTTTAACTCTTGAAGTCCAGATCTGAATCCAAGATGTCAAAGATGCCAATTCATTCAGATTAGAGATCACTCATAAGGGAAAAGGGAAAACATAACATAAAGAAGGAAAGATACTGTTTTCTTGGTAGTGCAGATAGAAAACTGTCTTTGGCCATGTTTATATTTAGAAATCTATCATCATTTGCAGAATCAGGAATAAATGGCCATCTTGTTAGCTGTGGAATGTGAAACATACACATGAGCTGAATCCTGGCTTTGTCCTTTTGGTTAAATTTTACTCAACTCTTTAAACACTGGGTCCAGAATGAGGGAGAGAGGTAGTTTGGTTATACTGAACTAGTCAGACCATATAGGAAGTATTTTGTTCAGTTTTCAACATCATATTTTAGGAAACACATAGATTAATTGGAGTGTACCCAGATGAAAGCCATTGAAGAAACTGAAAAGCATGCCATATGAGGCTATGTTGAAAGAACTTGGTATATTTAGCCTGGAAAAGAGAAACTTAGAGGGAATGTGATAAGGATTTTAAAGTATAACCCATAGCCCAAGGTCTCGGTTAGTTAGACTGTGCTCACAAAAATGAGTTCTGGTCTTAAGGGTTGACCCCTCAAATGGTTCAGTTCCATTGATTGGCTTTTCTTCCCCACCTGAAGTTAGTCCAGGAAAATCTAACTAAAACTTAAGTATAATTTGTGTTTAGACTTCCAATCAAGTGGGTGACACTTACATAGGCACTCAGCGTAGGTACAGGGACAACCTTTATTTTGTCCCATAGAAAACTTAGGAACTTAGGCTCCTTGAGGGCAGAGACTATCTTTTTACTTGTATTTATATCTCCAGTCCTTAGACAGTGCTCAGTAATTAATAATTAATAAATTAATAATTTATAATAAATTTTAATTATAATTTATATATAATGTATATATTATTTTATAATTTATAATAAACCAGCGATTAATTAATTGAATAATTAATAATTTAATAATGGCAAATAAATTAATAATTGATAAATGATTGTTATCTGCCTACTTGCCAGAAAATACACACGAGGAACTCCCAGGAAGCATGAGTGAATACAGAAACCTAGAGTATTCAAATAATCTCTCAGATTTCCCTAGGGAAAAACTGAATTTGGAATTGTTTTGAAGGAAGCACCTGGTATTTCATCAAGTCTCTCCTTGCCTAGAATCCTAAAATCTCCTCAAGATATATAGATTATACTATCCTTTACCAGAGGCATCAAAATAGAAACCAGCAAAACTCCCAGGGTTGGCTCAACCAGATTGAATACGGTTGGAAAATATTTCGCAAATAGATAAAAATATGATCCAACCTAAATAATGTTGATCTGTGGTTTTCTAAGTCAATATGCCAAACCACAGGTTCCCCACCCCTTGTCTGGTACATAGTAAGCACTGAATTAATCATTGTTGACTTGACTCCTGAGATCATGCTCTCTAGAAAATACAAAGTCTGCTTTCTTCTTACACACATTTTAAGTTTATAGTTTGGCTTTCTTTTAATCTCGGCTAAAATCTTACCTTCTGCAAGAAGCCTTTCCCAATCCTCCTTCAAGTTAATGTCTTCTCTCTGAGATTTTCTCCCATTTATCCTGTCCATAACTTATTTGTACCTGGCTGTTTGCATGTTGTCTCCCCCACTGGATGGTGAACTCCTTGCAAACAGAGACTGTCAGGATTTATGGAGGAGGTGGCCCATGAAGTGATTCAGTGTTTTCTAAATTAGAATTCCCTATAATTGTCGGAAAAAATTAAATGGTAATCTACCTTTTGTGGTGACTCAGGACATTTTGTGTAAATGAGAAAGTTTGCTGTTGCTCCCTGTCTTTGACAGAGCAATGAACGAATTGATTCCTTCTGCTTTGTAAAGGAATGGGCCATTACAGCTCCTGAAGAAGGATTTTAGCTATGAAATCGGCTAAGTGCCATTATGCAGTTTAATCGACAAATTAATGATTTTGTCTAAATAGCAGCATCTTGCTTTTCTTTTCTGTATGTGTTTGGCAGAAATCTCATTCCTCAGGGACATGGCTAAAGGAACAGTTCTTTTCTTGATCAATGAAATAACCTGTCCAGAAAAAAAATAGGCCAATGGTGTTCACAAATCCAAAGAAACTTGTAATTACATTCATCAGTAGGTGATACAGTTTCTGGGGCCTGGAGAGCACTTGCCTATTAACTCAAGAAACTGGAAAAGAAGTAAATGAGGCACTTAAAGCTGAAAGACTTTAGTGGGTTGGAGTTAAAAATTGCAGGGTATGAGACAGGTAGCTTAGACTTAGATATGTGGGCAAGGCTAAAATCCCATCCATGTAGCCTCTGTATTACATGTGAAAAGAAGTATTCCCACTGTGATAATGTAAAAAACGAAAGACATCAATAAACATTTTTAAGAAAAAAAGTACTCCCCCTTTCCTGAAGAATTTTTATTTGAAATTAATAACTAGTAATTAGTAACTGGTAATTAGGGTCGTTCTGAAATCTTTTCATTGTCACATTCCATATATGAACCACATTCTGTGACATCTCAGTGATTTCTGTAAAATTGAATTTACCCCAGAATTCAAATTTGCACCTTGGAAGACAGCATAGTGAGTAGAAGGAACACTGAACAGGATTCTAGTTCCATCACTACCATTAACCAGTTTTGTCACCCTGGACAAAATCTCTCTCCTTTTTGGGTTTCAGTTTCCTCATCTGTAAGCCAAAGAGGTCAAACTACATTAAGCAAACAACAAACATTAAATGGCAGCTGTGTGCCAGGCACTGTGGTAGACATTCAGGATATGAAGACAAAGATGAAATTGGACCTACCACAAAGGAGTTTATATTCTATTTGGAGAAATGTGTATACATATAAGAATATGTAAAATCAATATAAATTTATTGATGAGGAGTAAGGTACAGGCGGTTGGGGGAGATGAGGAAAGACTTCATGTAAATTTGAGGTGTGAACTGAGTTCTAAGATGATCACAAGGATCATTTCTAACTTTAAAAAAAATGATGTCATTATCATTAAAAAAAATTGGTCCTGCTTCAAACCTTATAACCAAGTCCACAATTTAGTATTGAATGTATTTCTTGACACTCTACGATCTGCTCATGGTAGGGGCTTAGTAAATGTTCATCGAATTGCGTCATCATGTTGTACCTTACAATTTTGTCATTAAAATAGGGCATCATATAGAGCTAAAAGGGAAATATTTGAGTTGTACAGTAAAATTTTAATGTTGTAAAATATTTTAATATCTTTAGCCAAGTAGTTCTGTTCAAAATGGTGAATTTGACTAGAGAAATCCAGTGTTATGAAAGAAGTTAAATGAATTCGGTAGACTTAAGTTCTTCATGAGATCTGATCCATATTGCTTCTTCTATCTGGAATGTAGTTTTCCCTTTTCTTCATTTATCCAAATCACATCCATTTTAGAAGATCTACTTCTTCCATAAAACCATCACTAGCTAGTTGAGTCCATTAGTCTTCCTCCTGTTGTCGGTATCACATAGATCTCACACTTCTTCATGATATATTCAAATGGCTGACTCTTTTACGTTGTTCCTTTTCCCCAAATAAATGGTCATTTCCTTCAGGACAGGACCCATATCTAACTGTGTATCCTGTAGAATATCTTGTTATAGCTGTCATTGAGTCATCATTCTGACTCTTCATGACCCCATTTGGCATTTTCTTGGCAAAGAGACTAGAGTGGTTTGCCTTTCCTTCTCCAGCTTATTTGACAGATGAGGAAACTGAGGCACAGGATGAAGTGACTTGTCACTTTGGACAAGTCACCTTCTTTGGGTTTCAGTTTCCTCATCTGTAAACCAAAGAGGTCAGACTACATCAAGCAAACAAGAAACATTAAATGCCCAGAGTCATACAGCTAGGGTCTGAGGCCAGATTTGAACTCAGAAAGATGGAATCTTTCTGACCTCAGGCCAGGCACCATTTCAACTGCACTACTTAGAATATCTGTCCCGGTCCATATAACATAGTGTGTCGAAGACATTGAGTGAATACTTGTTTGTTGATTTGATATAAATTTGGGTGCTTCATCGAAACCCCTACTAAATGTTGTCGATCAGGTTTCTTGACACAGTTTGTAGGAATATGTCTTTTAGAGAGATTTGGCCATAAAATGGAATTCTCCTTCTAATTTCATCACATTGGTTTCATTTATCATATATTTTTCAGAATTCTCTCTAGCTCAGTAGCATGAGTTGTTTAGTTCCTCAAAAACTGTAAGATGTAATTTTTACCTTCTAGAAAAGAATTTTGGTGCCATTTTTTAGCTACTCCCATTTTTGCCGTCTGTTAGAAAAATAAAAGCTGAGCTTAAAAGGAATGAGATCTTCTTGCATCAGAAGCAGATACTTTAAAAACCTCGAAACAGCAAACACACCTTCACAAACCTCACCTGAGATTTAGCTATTGCATGTGTTGTCTTCATCTTTATCCTGTACATAAGACAATAGTAGAGGAATGGATGCTAAATGAAACATTGAAACAGCAACAGGAAGTTATGGAGATTAAAACATTTTGCTAGGTTTTATAAAAAGTGAAGGCCTGATTTAGCTCTCAGCCCCTGCCTGGAGATTTTGCTGCCAGAGTTTCACTAGCACATGAAGACTGCTGTTTAAAAAGAATATATATCTTAATTTAACTGAAAATTGAGAATTTTCACAGAACCTTTCGCTGAAATTCTTTTCTTACCCCACTTATCAGAGAATTTTGAAGATACAAAGGGAAAATAGTGTCAGGTTTTCTTCATTCTATTTACATAATAGAACATGAAAAAATATTCATAATTTGCTGACTGCTACATTCACCAGCTAAATTCACCACCCAGTAAAGTAGAAGCAATTCCTCCTCTTTTTTGATCTTTTTGCCCCTAATTTAGCATAATGGAAGAAAAAGACCACCTCCCACTCCCCATCTAAAAAAGCCCAACCCAGCACTCCACTGTGTTGTCCTTAGCATTCATCACCAACCTCAACTTGTTCTTGGCTTTAGTTTTCCTGACACGTTAACTGGAATGTGGCCTCTCTTTTCATGTATTTTTTTCCCGAGTTTCCTGCTAGTGATCTGAATCTTAAAGGTTGTTTTAAACTGGAAGGGTCCTCAGATTGTCATTCTAATCCAAGTCTCTTTTTTTACATGTGAGGAAACAGGCACATATTTGTTAAATAACTTGTTCAAGATAAGATAAGAAGTAAGTAGTACTGAGTAGTAAGAGCCAGGAATGCCACCCTGGTCCTCACCTCAAATCCAGTATTCTTTTAGTTTCACCATGCTGTCTCATCAGGCACAGAGCCAGGAAATGCTTAAAATCAGAAATGTGATGAGCTCCTTTTTCCTCCACAGCTTTCTTTTTAGGCAGCTCCCTTTTCTTACTCACCAGAATAATTTATGTTTGTTTTGTCAGAATTTCATCCTCAAGAGTAACCCATCTCTCTTGAGTTGGATTTCTCTATAGAATTTTAGGGATCCTAGCTTTCCTTTCTCTAACTATGAAGCTTACTGTTCCCAAATCTAGGATATATGTCAGCTTATGCCTGGTTTTCCCTTTCTTCCTGCTATGGTCATTTTTAAATTTTTTACTTCATCATCAGAGGTATCTTTTTGACTAGAGTCTAGAATATTCATTTTCTTTGTCGCATCTTCTACCTCTTGAAGAATAAATTGTTAGTTGCTATACTTTTAATAGAGAGTTGTATGATGTCTGGATTGAAGTCCTAGATTGAAGTTCTATATTATTATACATTTGTTATCTGCTTCTGGAGCTAATAATCTATTTCCTCTTTCTTGCCAAGTGATCTACTGAATATTCACATCCAGTAGTATATGCTGGTAAATGTTTGACAACTGGCTCTCAGCAAAAATATGTAGCCAGGATAAACTTTGAAGTTTAACCTGCATTAGTAACGTGTTCTCCATCACCTTCTTAAGTCTAGATAATCAATGAAACAATAAATCAAGCCCTAACCTGTTGGCTGTGGTTATTTAGTCATTTCAGTTATGTCTGACTCTTCATGACCCCATTTGGAGTTTTCTTGGCAAAGATACTGGAATGATTTGCCATTTCCTTCTCCAGCTCATTTCACAATGAGGTAAATGAGGCAAACAGATTTAAGTGACTTGCCCAGGGTCAGACAGCTAGTTTTGAGCTCAGAAAGATGAGTCTTCTTGGTTCTAAACCCAGTGCTGTACTGCTTCACCTAGTTGCCCTGACTTAGAGTGTTGGCTCGTTTCTGGATTCAGCATGTCTCTGCTTGTATTATAATATATTTCCTACTTACATTTCCATTTATCTTCCGACTACATATTTTCTATCATTCTTCTCATACTACTTCCTTTTCTGTTCATGGGTTTCCTCACAGGAGGATAGCTATCTTAATATACAATGGTTCTGTACTTCTCCATTTAATAAATATAGACATTTCCTACTTTAACTCACTAGGGATTCTGTGGTTGAATATGTTCAATATGTTAAAATCTCCAGTTCACTTTGGCATTTACCTAAGGAACAGAAATGGCCAAGGTTAATGGGTGGGCTACATCTCCAAGGATTTCTGGACCCCAGAGCATAAATGCACAGGGGGAACAAGGCCTCTAATTCCTGTGGTTCCTCTAATTCTCTGTGCCTCTCTAGTTACAGATAGCTTGTGCCAGGGGTCTGCCTAGGGTTAACTTCACTAGCAAATCAATGGCATGAACCTAGGTCATCCTGGACCTAAGGCCAGCTTTCTAACTACTGCATCACGTGGCCTCTTCATTTTTAGGTATTTGTAACTAGGGGCAGCTAGGTGGTGCATTGGATAGAGCATGAGTGCAGGAGGCAGGAGGACCTGAGTTCAAATCTCACCTCAGACACTTGACACTCACTAGCTGTGTGACCTTGGACAAGTCACTTAACCCCAGTTGCCTCATCCTGGGTCATTTCCAGTCATCCTGATGAATATCTGGTCACTGGATTCAGATGGCTCTGGAGGAGAAGTGAGGCTGGTGACCTGCACAGTCCTCCTTCACTCAAAAAACAAAGTCAAAAGTGCAAGTCATATCATTATTTCTCTAATGGCATGGTTGTCTTTGGCAAAGAAGGACACACATTTGTAACTAAATCAAAGAACGGTTTGTGTCTTCTGTGAGATGGAGTAATGGAGGTGCCTGCTGGAGTTTGTTACCACAAGGAAGTTCTACCTCTGTGCTGAGACAGCAAAGAGAAAACTGTAACTAGGAATCATAGAAATTGTCTGACATAGACTAATCTTTGGTGCCTGTGAGTGGTTAAAAGCAGATATGAACAGAAAGTTTTCAACCATTCGAGTCAACAAGGCAATTAAGTATTTATGAAGAGCTTGCTATGTACAAGGCACTTTCTTAGATACAAGGAATGTCAAATACAGTCCTTGCCCTCAAGGAGCCCACTTCCTACCAGATACATGCAAAATATACTAGAGGGGAGACATTAGTTTTAGGGATGGGGAAAGGACTGGGAAAGGCTTCTTGCAGAAGGTGAGCTTTGAGGTAAGATTTGAAGGAAGTGTGGGAAGCCAGGGGATGAGGGGAAGGCATTTCAGGTCAGCTAAGCAGGATCAAGGATGTCTGCAGTAAAAGATCTATCTTCATTATGGTTAGAGAGGGAAAGATTTGCCTGTTGAACTCATGAATATAGTGGAGGAACTAATTTCTTAAACTGTTCTAGATGGAAGGAGGAATGAAAGTGTACTCATCTGAGAATTAGAGATTTGTTTTCTGTTGCTTTTCTGTATGTTATAATTTTGTTGTTTCAATGTTGTTCCTTTTCTAGGTCTATCCATCTGGAAAATTTAGACATGAGATAACTTCAAGAGTTCCTAGTTTTTGTATGAGGGGAAAGAGAGGCAAGTGAATCAAATAGGTAAATGACTTGAAAATCACAATTTCAACCCAGATTTTTTAGGACCCAAAACATATGGGACACTTAGAACATTCCACACATTTATGATCAGTCACATTATGGAAATAAAAATTTTCTGAGATAAGTAATTAATTTCATCAAAATTGGGATAATTTGAGATTTTATTGTTGTTCAGTTGTATCAGTCATGTCTGACTCTTTGTGACTCCACTTGAGGTTTTCTTGGAAAAGATACTGAAGTGGTTTGCCATTTCCTTTTTTAGCTCATTTTACAGATGAGGAAACTGAGGCAAACAGGGTTAAGTGACTTGCCCAGGGTCACGTAGCTATTAAGTGTGATTTGAATTTGAGAAGATGCGCCTTCCTGACTCCAGGTCCAGCACTCTATCCAATGTATTACTTAGCTGCCCAATTTCCGATTATAATTAATAAATGAAAAAAAATTTATGCAGCATTTACTATATGCAAAGCACTGTGCTAAGTCATGAGGTTGCACAAATGATCAAGATGATAAGAACAGAATATTTTCTCATAATTTTGAGGACTTTTAGTTTATCATTTTGATTAGTGTTGACATTAAACAATTTTAGAATTTAATACTTACTTAACCGTCATAACGATCATAGTAAATAGCTTACATTTAAATTGGGAATGAAGAAGGTGACACTGGGATATTGGCCTCCACTGGCAGAGACATGAGGATACCTTGAGGTGCATTGCTAAGAGCCTGCCCATGGTGGATGCCATTTTGACTTAGTATTCTTACTTGCTAGATATTAAAGTCTGTTGCCTGAACAATAGTGACAGCTGAAAACAGTGTTGTCAGTACTTTGTAAATTCACTGTCCTCTAAATTCAGGACCCATCAGCAAAGCCTCAGTTACCCCATGCTGTCTGTGGGTCTGTTAACACACACACACACACACACACACTCAAACACCCTCCCTCCCTCCCTCTCTCTCTCTCTCTCTCACTCTCTCTCTTTCTCTCTCTCAGAAACTGAGCCTCCTCCAGGTAGGATGATCTGAATTTAGGTTCCTTTTTTTTTAACATACGATGGATGTTGTAACCCCACACAAATCACTTAACCTCTCCTTGCTTCCAGCCGGCTCTCTAGGATTAAACATTTAAAAGCAATTTCTAATCTGAATCTGTAAGGGAGTTGACTTATTACAGAGCTCCCAGTAATTTCACCCAGACAGGTGAAATTACAGACCCAACTCTATTCAACCCCCTCAAAAAAATGCCAAGCCAACAATATCTATTTCACAATATAAAAATAATATTCAATTTTGTATTTCTCAGTTTATACTTGACAGGTAGATATCTATTTTATCTCAATTGCTTAATTTTTAAAATTAAGATAACATCAATCAGACTATCAAGGGGGATACTTTATAAGGCTAGATAAAATAAAATTCATTTAGAAGAACAAAAGATCAGCATGTTGATTTTATTTTTTTATTTAACTTTTTACATTCATTTTCGCAAGATTTTGGGTTCCAAAATTTTCTCCCCATTTATCCCCTCCCTCCCGAATACACTGGACATTCTAATTACCCATATCACCAATCTGCCCTCTCTTCTATCACCCCTCCCTTCCCTTACCCCATCTTCTCTTTTGTCCTGTAGGGCCAAATAACTTTCTATTCCCCATTACCTGTATTTCTTATTTCCTAGTAGCAAGAAAAATACTCAACAGTTGTTCCTAAAACTTTGAGTTCCAACTTCTCCCCATCCCTCCCTCCCCACCCATTCCCTTTGGGAAGGCAGACAATTCAATATAGGCCATATTTGTGTAGTTTTGCAAATGACTTCCATAATAGTCGTGTC
>CM053769.1:456075741-456094292 GCA_028658325.1 Potorous gilbertii
AAAGTCTCTTATGATTTCTCTTTCCTATTTACCTTTTCATGCTTCTCTTGATTCTTGTATTTGAAAGTCAAATTTTCTATTCAGTTCTGGTCTTTTCATCAAGAATGCTTGAAAGTCCTCTATTTCATTGAATGACCATTTTTCCCTTAAAGTATTATACTCAGTTTTGCTCAGTAGGTGATTCTTGGTTTTAATCCTAGTTCCTTTGACTTCTGGAATATCCTATTCCAAGCCCTTCAATCCCTTAGTGTAGAAGCTGCTAGATCTTGTGTTATCCTGATTGTTTTTCCACAATACTCAAATTGTTTCTTTCTGGCTACCTGCAATATTTTCTCCTTGACCTGGGAACTCTAGAATCTGGCTACAATATTCCTAGGAGTTTTTTTTTTGGGATCTCTTTCAGGGGGTGATTGGTGAATTCTTTCAATATTTATTTCACCCTCTGGTTCTAGAATATCAGGGCAGTTTTCCTTGATAATTTCATGAAAGAAGATATCTAGGCCTTGTTTTTTATCATGGCTTTCAGGTAGTCCCATAATTTTTAAATTGTCTCTCCTAGATCTATTTTCCAGATCAGTTGTTTTTCTGATGAGATATTTCACATTGCCTTCTATTTTTTCATTCTTTTGATTTTGCTTTGTAATTTCTTGGTTTTTCATAGAGTCATTAGCTTCCATCTCCTCCATTCCAATTTTTAAGGTACTATTTCTTCAGAGAGTTTTTGAACCTCTTTTTCCATTTGTCCAGTTCTGCTTTTGAAAGCATTCTTCTCTTCACTGATTTTTGGGCCTCGTTTGCCATTTGAGTTAGTAGTCTATTTATAAAGGTGTCATTTTCTTCAGCATTTTTGGGTTTCCTTTAGCAAGCTATTGACGCATTTTTCATGATTCTCTTGTGTCGTCATTTCTTCTATTTCACTTACTTGATTTTCAAAATTCTTTTTGAGCTCTTCCATGGTCTGTAATCAATTCATATTTTTCTTGGAGGCTTTTGATGTAGGAGCTTTGACTTTGTTGTCTTCTTCTGTTTTGATCTTTTTTGACACCAAAATAAGATTCTGTGATTTGAGATTTTTTATACTGTTTGCTCATGTTCCCAGTCAAATACTTGACTTTCTAACTCTTTGTCAAGGTAGGACTCTGCTTCCAGTGGGCGTGAGAGTACTGTCTCAGCCTTCAGAGGTTTTGTATCAGCCACTGGATTGCCCCTGTCTGTGGGCCCAGAGCTCCAGAAGCAGCCTGTGCCACTACTGCTGCCACTGCTGCCACCACCCTCTGGGGTTGAGGCTGGACCCCAGCCAGACCACATTCCTCTTTCATCTAGGCCCCACAGAGTTTTCTCACTGACTTTTTTGCTGTTTGTGGGTTAAGAAATTTGAAAACTGCCATAACTGCCAATGATTCAGAACCCTAGGGCATGTTTCATCCATCTGTGCCAGTACAGTTCATCCCAGACTGAACTCCACTCTCTGCCCAGTGCAATATTCACTTCCTGCCAACTTTCCAGGTTGTCTTGGGTTGGGGTTTGTTTCACTCTGTCATTTTGTAGGTTCTGTAACTCTAGAATTTGTTTAGTCATTTTTTATAGGTATTTGGAGGACTTTGGGGGATGGCTCAGGCAAGCCCTTGCTTTCAGTCTGCCATCTTGACCCTGTTACCTCCCCTCCAGACTAGCTTCTAAATGCATTCTTGATCCTCTGGACTTCTGTTTTTATCCTTACTCTCTATTATTTTCGATCTCTATCTATTGTGTCCTGCTCTGTTACTTACATAGATATGCATGTATTCCCCACTCTTAAAAAATACCCTCATTTGATTCTGGTTTTTGTTTTGTATCTCTCTTCCTCCTCACAGCTAAACTTTACAGGCCATTTACACGAAGTGACTATTTTGTAAACCTTCTGTAATCTTTTTTCTAACTCTATTATCCAACTGAAATTGTCCTCTCCAAATTTAACATTACTCTTTTAACTCCCCAGACTAAAGACCTTTTACCTGTTCTGATCCTTTTTGACTTCTGTGTAGTTTCTGGCACCATTAATCACTTAATTCTAGATACTTTCTCCTCTTTAGGTTTTCATGACAATGCTTTCTCCAGGTTCTTCTGTTTGTCCAGCCACTCCACCTCAGTCCCCTTTGCTGGTTCCATATCCACATTATGACCACTAACTATGGATGTCCTTCAAGGCTGTGTCCGGAATTCTCTTCTCTTCCTCCATATTATTTCACCATCTCTATACAGATGTCATTGTTCAGTTGTTGCAGTTGAGTCTGACTCTTCCTGACCTTTTAGAGGTTTTCTTGGCAAAGCTACTGGAATGGTTTGCCATTTCCTTCTCTGGCTTATTTTACAGATGAAGAAACTGAGGTAAATAGGGTGAAGTGACTTCCCACAGCTAGTACATGTCTGAGGCCAGATTTGAGATGAACCTTCCCAGTTCTAAGCCCCATGCTCTATCCAACTCTGTAGCTGCCCTACAGAGATGATTCCCAGATATATAGATATACACACATATATTCAGACCCATATCAATAACTGGGTTTTAGACATTTAGACGTCTATTTATTGAACTTCAGTGGCTCTTATGTTTTGACACTAAAACCAATTTTATAACCTAGAACCTTCCTATTGTTGTAGTTTGTGTGCATATTATTCTCACTCACAAATTATGTGTTGCTGGACTACTTGCAGAAATTAAAACACACCAATCCAGCTCCTTTTTCCATGCCTTTGGACTATCCCCCATATATGGAATTTGCTGCCCCTCACCTCTATTTTGTGTTTTCCTGACTTCCTTTCCTTGACTTCCTTTAAGACTCAGCTAAAAGCCCACCCATTAATTCCATTGATTGAATGGAGACTCTAATGGGAGAGTGGGCCACCTCTTTTTCTGATTTCAGGGAATTGAAACCTATTTGCTCTCCCTCTCCAACTTGGAAAGCCCCTAATCTTTCTTCCTATTAGAAATCATGTAACCTAGTTTATGTTCTGTTGTTTTCTTTTAATACATAAAAATCTGTCTCCCCTTGAATTTGTGGTTCTAGTGTTAAGCTGAAGAAGCTTAGTTCTGATTTGTTATGTAATTGGCATGCATTATCTAAAAATGACATGCTCAAGAGGTTGAATCTTTGTTTCCTCAGTAATTTCACCTAGCACAAGAAATCAAAACCTTGTGGGAATGAGATAGGTAACATATCATTCCCATCATCCTATTTGCTACTAGAGGGTCCTAAAAATGCCCTCACCAAGTCTATACAAGATGAAATCTACATTCTGATGCTTTAATTCAATTACAGAAAATCAATTAATTTACCCACCTGTGCAATAGACCACAAAATAATAAATATAAAAGAATAAAAATAAAATAATAAATATTTTAAAAATTATGATAGTGGTCTGTCCCAGAATAACTTCTTTCTGGACTCCACAGAAAAAGATGAGAACAAGATAATAACAGCTGACATAAGAGAAATTTCAGCCATGGGGAAGTTAGGGGAGAAGTAGTATGGAGGTTGAAAAGGCTCAGTCAGAAGGGAGGTGGGGAAGATGTTAGAGGGGTTTAGACCATCACACTTCTACTTTAAGATTTTGCCTCAGATTATTCCTTTGTAGGACAGAAGATTTTAGACAAAAGAATAGTGCTAACCTGACAGATCTCACTGAAAACTTTCCAGATGACATCTTCACTACAAAGCCTGTTTCGATTTTAAAGTCAAATGAGGCAGCAATAAGGAGGGGAGGGAGGAGGGAAATGAATGTAGATCAGCTACATTCACTTTTGGTGAATGCTTACCAGAGCTTAGCTGGCCTTTATTTCTATTTTTGTTAATCTGTAGTGTCTGGGGCTGATTACTAAATGAACTGAGATCCAGCTGTTATCTATATTGCTCAGTTTTCATTCATCCCAGATCTTACTCATTAGCAGCCGTTGGTTTTTTCACTTGATTTGGCAGCTGTAAGTAAAAGTCAATGGAGTTTTTGCTCAAAGGGGAATAAAACAACATAACAGTCTCAGGGCAGGAGCATGAAGGCCACACTGATTCTGTAAAATGGATTCTGTTGGAAGCAGATTCTCAGCTTTGATGTCTCAATTCCATTATTCCATTTAATTTCATCAGGACATGTTCTATTTTATTTATTGTGGACACACCTAAGTTTATCTTGGTAATAAACAGCACCCCATATGTGTTGGAATTTCACAGAAACTGCAATGCACAACTCACTTTATATGCCATACATGTGAAAAAGAAGAAAAATGAAATTATATTCAACTCTGTGTCATAGCAATATCATAGCCATTGAGAGTTTGGCTTTAGAAAAATAAATGTGCTTTCAAAAAGTCTATCTACACTGTTCATTCATCCTTATTTCTGCTGCTTTCGTCAAGTTTCTAACTTGCAAAATGAGGACAAAACTCAATGTGCTGCATAAATATTAAAGCTTTGAGACTATTATAGATGAAAAATGGAACCATTCTTCTCACCCCCTGAAGTCTGAAATCTTCAAGTCCTTATTGATTAGAGTACTTTGAGTCAGACTTTTTTTTTTTTTTTACAGATGTAGCAGTTGAGGAAAAAAGAGGTCACTTACTCCCAAATCACAGTTAATACAGCAGAGCTGAGATACATACCCAAAGAACTCCCACTCCAAATAGGGTGTTCTTTCCACCATACCACAAAGACTCAACTGTCACCCTAAGTCCACAGCATTCATAGAGTGTTTTCCTTCTAACTCAGAATCCTTATATGAATTCTATAAATTTGCCATATCTCTCCATCAAAAGACAATAGAGGATATGACTGGCACCAGAAATGTAAACAAAGGTCTTCTGAGAATGAGGTAAAAACCCATCTTCAGAAAGTAGTGTTCTCAGTCAGCTATTGATTTACCTGGTTCTTGAATTCTCAGCTAAAATATCAGCTCATGCAGCTATATCAATTAACATCCCAGTCAGCTGTTTGCTGTCTCCTGCTGTATGGCAACTGGACTCACTCTAACTCCCTAGTTCTTGTCTGCTGCTTTGCTTTTCCCCACTGGTGGCTTTGATATTTTAACCCTCTCCAAATCCCCAGTGGCAATATAGGCAACTATTCCTGTCTGCCATGGACCCAGCTATAAAAATAAGCCTAACTCTTACAAGCCAATACAAATGTAAATCCTAAACCCTCTATTCAGTTGTATCTCTTCTCCATTTCCCCCATTCAGATACGTGAACTGAAGTGTCTCTGTCTCTGTCTCTCTCTCTCAAGCACACACACACACACACACACACATACATAATCAGCAGATTCAATTCAATAAACAAGTGTGTGTAAAATGCTGTGCTCAGGGCTCAAGGATTAAGCTATAAGCACTGACTTTTATGATCTTGACCACATCAAAGTCATATTTTCACAACATTCTACTTGAACGTTCCCACACAGAGGCATCTGGGCCTAAAGTCAGGAAGATATGAGTATAAATCCGACCTCAGACACTTACTAGGCAAGTTATTTAACCTCTGCCTCAGTTTCCTCAACTATAAAATGGGGATAAATAATGACACCTACCTCCCAGGGTTGTTGTTTCAACTGAGATAATATTTGTAAAAAGTGTCTGGAACATAGTAGATGTTCTATAAATTTTTATTCCCTTTCCCTTTCTCTAAAGAAAGATGGAAACAGGAGTGCAATCCTTTCAGAAGAAATGTGCTGTGGGGTAAACTTTTTGACAACACTAGGCAAGTAATCTGTTACATGTAGATTACAGAAGACAGTGACTATATCATTTGGAATTCTGGAAGAAGGGACTTATTCCAACTAGAAATATTGTCTCCAGTTTTTTTTGATCAAGTGCCTCTGAACTAAAAATTTTTGAGCTTGGACTTACAAACATGTATATTTACTTCTTAATAAATTATATGTGCATCCTACTTTACTAATAATTTTATGTATTATAAAGCTAACACAAAAATAGAAATTTAAAAGAAAGAGAGCGTCCTAGAGTCAATTGAGAGGCACTGAAGTTTGCTGAGTAGTAGAATTAGAGTTAGGCCTGCCCTGTATGAAAAGTACTTTGATATCTTTGTGGAAGAGACTTGAACCAAGGAGAATTAAGCTGTGGCTGGTCATGCATGTCCAACTCTTTGTGACCCCATTGGGGTTTTCTTGGCAAAGATATTGGAGTGGTTTATCATTTACTTCTTCAGCTCATTTTACAGATGAGGAAACTGAGGCAAACAAGGTTGTGACTTGTCCAGGGTCACACATACCATTTCCTTCTTCAGTTAAGTTATTTGCCTGGGGTAACACAGCTAGTAAGTGTCTGAGGTCTGATTTGAACCCAGGCAGAAGAGCCTTTCTGACTCCAGGCCTGGTATGTTATCTACTCCAGAGAAGTAAGAGGCTATTGCAATATTCTAGGTTAGAGCAAATGAAGGCTTAAACTAGAATGGTGGCAATGTAAGTAGAAAGGCTCAGGTGTGAGAGATGTGGAGGTAGAAATGACAAGATATAACATCTGAAGAACGTATATGTAGAAACTTTATCAGACTGCATGCCACACCAATCAGAAAATTTGAAACTCAAAAGTGAATGTTGAAAGTTAAAATTAAATAAATTAATTTTAATTCTTTTTTAAAGAAAGTATGCTCCTTGAGAACAGGTTCCATTTTTGCCTTTCTTTGTAAATCAAGGGCTTAGCATGTTACCTGGCACAAGGAAGTGCTTCATAAATGTTTTCTAACTTATTAAAAAAAAGATATAATATCTGATTTGATAAGTGGATATGGGTGAAGTGAGGAGTTGAAGATGATTCTCAGATTATGAGATCCTGTATTAATAGAAAGATGATAGAAGCTTCCAAAGTAATAAGGAAGTTTGGAAGATGGATGGGTTTGGAGAGAAAGATAATTTAGTGATATCTATAATCCAGATTATAATTCATCCATGCCTGAGCATGACCCAGATCACAATCCATTTATGTCTACTCATACCCAATGACTTACTCTGTTCTACCCAAAATGAAAAAGAGTGAGGCAAATTCTTGTTTCTGATTGGTGTCACTCCCTCCCCATCCCAAGCACAGAGCTCTAAATCACAAGGAGACCTAGGAGGCATCATTTTCTCAGTGGAACTTAATGCACTTAATTCAAGTTATAACTGCCCTTAGCAAACACCAACTCAGTAGGGACTTTGAACAGGAGAGGGAGGGGACTGAGTAGGGGAATGCTGTGGGATAAGTGTAGGTGTGACTGAGTTGTAGACAAGCCTTGCAATTGGCTATCATAGCAAAGGTGGGATGTGACTGGTCTTCTTATCCTTTGATTGGTTATCAAGTGCCATTTGAAGGCCATGACTACAGCTCCCCTTCTCCCCTCTCTGGCCCCATATACAATTCCTTTGAAGAAACTTGACTAAAGTCTTCCTTTCCAGATATGTGAATCCCTTGGGTTTGAATCCATCTCCACAGTTAGTAAAATTCCCAAGGGCACCTGAACCAAATTAAAATGTAATTAGTAAACCATTTAACAAAATCAATAAAAATATAACATTGATAATGTTGATTAGTGGTTTCTATATCAATATGCAGTCAGCAGAAATCCATTTCTATTTTAATTTGATGCCACTGTCATGGAAGACCTATAGGGCATGACCAAGTCCCTTAACCAATCCAAACAGATTTCCTATTGCACCTAATTAAAATGGTTTTAATTGATTTATTGATGACTGACACTTGGGTCCCCCCGACCTCCACACACTTAATTCAAACCTCTGGTTCAGTGAGATGAAAGCATCAGGAGACTAATTGAAGTGGGGTGATTATGCCCCTCTACCCTTATAAAGTTATTAACTTATGAAGGTAAGTCAACCTGCATTGACTTATCTTCCTTAATGCCTCAATTCCACATCAAACCTAAATTCTAGAAGCAGAAAAGAAACAAAGACTTTCTACTACAGAGAATAAAAGACTGAATACTGGAAGGCTCATGGGGCATTGAATTCATCCACCTCTCTAACCAATATTTAAATAGAACAGCAGCTGTGAAGTCAGTATCTCGAAGGAGAGAGGTAACCTTGGAACAAATTGCCTTCTGGGGAACCCTGTGGGCTTGTTCTTATCGGCTCAATCCAGAAGATAGCTGAGGAACTTCCCTTTGGCAAACACTCTATGGGGAGATGCAAGCAAACACCCAAGACAGGAAGAGATTAGTTCTAACAGAACAGAATTTTCGCAAGGCCGGTCCTTTTCACCCCAATGTTCTATAAGTAGAATCAGACACAGCTAACAAAGGATCACTAGCATGGCAACATGACATCATGCAGATTATATTTCTGGTCTTTAAACTGATAAGATACTTGAGTTTGTACTTAACCACGGTAAGTTATCAAGTCTGATTGTGGAAACACCTTATTTGAAGGCAGTTTGGTCTGTGTGATAACATAACTAGTTACAATTAAGTGCATCACATTGGAAAGGATGAAATAAAGCAAAAGCAAGAGAAAAAGAGAGAGAGAAAAAAACTTTTCTATTGAAAGGCCCCATTTTTTTTTTTTACTTTTAATTACAGCTATATAAAACACTTACCCAGTAAAGAGCTGAAAGGTATGAATTAGGGGCTTTGAGGAGAGGTTAGGAAGAGAGTTTGCCAAAGATTTACTGGCAAGAAAAATAGGAAGTTTTTAATTCCCTGTTGTGCCTATATTAGTTTAGAAAGAGAAAAAGAAGTTTATCTTGGTGTCTTTTCCCTATATTCGTTTCACAAAAAAAAAAAATTAAATTAAATTAATCAGAACTTTTCGAAGTCTCAGGATCTAAAATCTCATGATCTTCCTTGATTGATGTTCCGATAATTATACATTGTGTATATACATATATATATGAGAATTCATATAAGTACATAAGTATATGTATATGCATGCACATACATAACAGATCTGAGTTAAAATCCTGTCTCCTATTTAATAACTGTACTATTTGGTCTCTAATTCCCTGATCTCTAGGATCCCTTCCAAATCTAACATCCTTTGGGTTATTTATAGTTTAAAAAAAGGGATTTTCCCACAATTCTATGAAATAGTTGAGTGGAATAGGTTTAATGAAGACTTCTCAGATTGTAATTCTTCTCCCAGGGGTGAGATAAGACCTCAAAGTTACAATATTTTTAGAGTGGAATAATTCCATATAAGGATATAAAACTGTAGTACATTAGGGTCTCAATGATTGGATGAAACTTACATAATTCTTTGATGTCTTCATTTCAAAAGGGATTGGCTAGATTTCGAGTCTAGAATGTAAGATCATATTCTCAACTAATGAGGATAATGAGCAGTGGGGAGGGAGGGTCTTGGGTTAGAGTCTATATATATCATTGCTTCTCCTTTATCTTCGGCTTTTCCTGCTCCAGGTGAACTGGTACAGGATATCCCCGCTTCTCGAAAATTGAATAAATAAACTTTCTGTCATCATTTTGAGAGAACTCTGAGTAATTAATTAAGTAGGGATCCGAGCCATCCCACACATAGTGTTTTATTATTCCTATTTTGCAAAATAGGAAATAGACTTATGAAAGTATAGTGATTGCCACAGCCATAAGTATAATACTGTTTCATAGATATAATTATCTTTCCACTTACACTGTATAATCCTGAAAGACCGAAAATATTTGTTACACTTTTATATCTTGCTGTGCACCTCAGCCACCTCCCCGACCCCCTTCTCAAACCTATTCCCATCCTTAGCATCATAGCATCATTTCCATGAACACAGAGCTTCCAATGAATAGGTGTTGAATTGTTTTGTATCTACTCTCTCACCTCTTCAATCTCCTCTACCAAGTTTCAAAATTAGTATTTCTAAAGCAAATATCTGACCATGTCGCTCTCCAACATATGAAGCTTCAGTGCATCCCTATTATCTCTACAAACTCCCTTTTTTTTTGGTATTAAAAGCACTGTACGATCTGGCTGCTTTTTCCTATGTTCACACTCTAAGGACCCGAAAACTGACTTATTTGCTTTTCTCCATACGTGATGTTCCAATTCCCATCTGGGCCTTTAACACAGACTAACCCCCAGGTCTACAATGTCTGCTTCCCCTCCTCAGCTGTGCCTCTTAGAACCTCCTAGCTTTCTTCAAGTTTCATTTTTGTGATCCCTTAAAAAAATATTAACTGGAGGTTCCATGACCTTCCTTGGTAGTGCTTCTAGTATAACAAGATGTTTAGACAAGGAGGTTCCTTCCAGTGCCTAACTTTAGTCATTTGGGTTAACATTCACATCAGTTCCTTTTTGCCTTGTGGAATGTACTCAGGGGTATTACTAATAATAATACTTCTAAGAATTAGATGCTAATTTTCCAGTGGAATCAAGACATTTTAAATCTAAGAATATCATCTTTGCGAGCTACCTTATGTCATCTACTTCAACCTTTAATTAAATGGAAATTTCCTGTACAAAATCCCCTTTGTCACCCCCACTCCCTGTCCCAGCTGAAGTGGTCATCCAACTTTGAAATTAACATCTCCACTGATGGGAAATTCACTGTCTCCAGAAGCAGCACTTTTACTGGCAACCGCTCTAATTGTTAGAACTTTTTCTCCCCTTAAGTGAAACCTAAACTCTAAAACTTTGGCCCATTGTTCTTAGTTTTGAAGTTGAAGTCCAAATAAAGGAAGCCAAATTCTTATGACAGAGAGACTTTCAAATACTGGAAGACTGCTATTATGATTCTTCACCCTCTATTCCAAAACCACCTCTAGATACTAGATACCATATAGTTTGTCATAGCCCTTCATAAAATATGACACCCAGAATTGAGCATGATCTTCCAGTTAGGTTCTGATCAGGGAAAGGTGAAAACAGGGCTCGTGGCTCCCTCATCTGTACCCTCTGGATTCTCTAATGTGGCCTAAGTCTAAGCTTTTGGGGGCTGCCATGTCATAGTACCATGTCATCTTCCTTGGCTAAGAGAATTGGAGGGTTAGAATCAGGTTAAGTTATTCCTCATGACAGGAACAGGTCACTGGAAAGCTTTAATTCTCTTGAGAGAATTAAGTTTTGCAAAGCTCTTGACATATATTACCCCATTTGTAAATAGGAACTGCAAGAGAGCAGGGACTTACTTTTCTATTTTTATCCCCAACACTTAACAGAATGCCTTGTACATAGTATTCAATAAATGCTTTATTTCCATTCCTTATAATTCTTCCATGCAACATGACTAATGTGAAAATGTTTAAAAGCAATGTATGTATAGAGCCCATATGAGATTGCATGCCATCTTGGGGAGGAAGGGGGAGAAAACTTAAAACTTATGGAATGAATAGTGCAAACTAAAAATATATTGACAAATTTTTTAAAATAAAAAAACCCCACAGTTTCCCCAAAATAAAATAAATAGTTCCTGTCTAAAAGGGAGAAATGATTCTTATCACTTTGATAAATATTACCTTATAAATTAAATAGAATAAGATCAATGAGTTATCTTTTAGGAGCACATTTAAATTACATTAAAGAAAATTAAATTATTTTAATCCTAAAAACTAAAATAAATGTTTTATTCTTTGAAGTAATAAAATCCCCATTTTATAAATCAGAAAACTAAGGCCAATAGAAATTAAGTGCAGACAAGAGTCTGCATGCACAGCATCTTGAGCACAGCGAAGACAGTCAACATGCTTGGTAATCAGTCAACAGTGGTGATTACTCTGAAAATATATTCCAGAAGAGCTGCAGAATCTTGCCTTTGCAAATGTAATTGGATCCTTTTATTGAAAGGAAGTCATATGTACAAAAATATATACAGCAGCTCTTTCCATGTTAGCCAAAAGTTAGCTACCAAGGAGATGCCCTTTTATTGAAAACTGACTAAACAAACTGTGGTATATGAATGTAGTGGAATATTATTGTGCCATAAGAAATTGTGAAATGGACAATTTCATAAGAAATCAGGAAGACCTTTATGAACCTATATATGAATCTCTAAAGTGAGTAATAGAACTGTCATTGATACAGTAATAATAGCATAGTGAAAAACAACTTTGAAAGACTTTAGAACTCTGATAAAAAGAATAAGCCAGGAACTCAAAAGAATGAAGATGAAATAAATCACTCACCTCCTGACAAAGAGGTGATGTAGAAAGAGGTATATGTTTTCAGACATGGCTAATGCAGAATCTTATTTTGTTGGACTGTACAAACATATATGGAAGATTTTGTTTTCTTTCTTTTAAAAAAAAAAATGGCTTAATGGGAGAGGGGTTAGTGGAAGGGACAGATTGATGAAAAAAAACAGTTGCTACTTGAAAATGAAAGATACGAAGAAACAACTCATTCATGACCAACAAATAGTTTAGATGGGAGTATAAATTCCCATCTTTTTCACAGAACCCTTCTTATAACGTGGTATAGTAGTGAAATGGACGGACTGAGAACACAGGCAAGAGTCAATTGGGAATTTTGAGAGTGTCTTTATTAGCTGGGCTGGCGGCTGTCTCATGGGAAAATTCAGAGGAGGTAGCCCCAAACTAAGATGGGTGTGTGCCATTTAAGCATTTTGACACTTCCCAGTGCAGCCTTGTGGTTTTAACAGTAAATATATCTCACAGAACAGTTTTGACGGTGGGCCCAAGTTGCTGCTAGGCAAGGGGGCCCTACAGAAAGTGGCTAGTAGGCACAGGGACCCAACAGAATGTCGCTGCAGGCAAGGTTGCCCAACACTGCCCAGCAACTCAACAGATATTTCTCAACCCAGGGGCCCCAAGGGGGAATAACATCCACTTCAGTAGAAATAGTATGGGTCTTAGCGACCCAAGTTTCATTTTCAACTCTGACCATTTATGAGCTATGGGTCTATAAGCAAGGTACTGAACCTTTCTGGGTCTCAATTTTCTCTCTTATAAGATGAGATTAACAAAACCTACTCTATCTATATGAGAAAAGTACTTCAAAAATCACTGAGTGTTAAACAAATGTGAGTAATGCCTCATCACTGTGACTTCTCAAAGGCTATGTCAGTGATTGGAACCTATGCCAAACTGGAAAGACTTTCAATTGGCCTAGCAAAAAACTTCTATATTTGTCATCTGAGGATCAGTGGATAGATTGCCAGGCTTGGAATCAGGAAAACTTCTCTTCCTGAGTTCAAATCAGGTCTCAGACACTTACTTACTAGTTATATGACCCTGGGCAAGTCACTTAACCCTATTTGCCTCAGTTTCCTCATCTGTAAAATGAGTTGGAGAAGGAAATGGCAAACACCTTCAGTAACTTTGCCAAGAAAACCCCAAATGGGGTCACAAAGAGTTGGACATGACTGAATTAAAAAAAAATAATAGAGGCTCTGTATAAGGTTGGCCACAGGATGATGACATTTTCTTTTTTTTCACAATTAAATTTATTTATTTTCAGTTTTCAACATTCACTTCCGTAAAAGTTTGAATTTCAAATTTTCTCCCCATTTCCCCCTTCCCCCACCCCAGGATAGCATATATTCTAATTGCCCTTTTCTCCAATCTGCCCTCCCTTCTACCATGACAACCCTGCCCACCCCATTCTCTTCCCTTCTATTTTCCTGTAAGGCAAGATAGATTTTTATACCCCATTGCCAATACATCTTATTTCCTAATTGCATGTAAAAACAATTGTGTATATTCATTTTTAAAACCTTGAGTTCCACATTCTCTCTTCTCCCCTCTCCCCACCTACTCTCATTGAGAAAGCAAGCAATTCAATATAGGTTATACATGTGTATACATGTGTAGTCATGCAAAACACTTCCATAACAGTCATGTTGTGAAAGACTAACTATATTTCCCTCTATTCTGTCCTGCCCTCCATTTATTCTATTCTCTTCTTTGACCCATCCCTCTACAAGAGCGTTTGCTTCTGATTTTCTCTTCTCCCAGTCTGTTGTTCCTTTTATTATCCCCCCTCTTATCCCTTTTCCCCCTGCTTTCTTGTAAGGTAAGATAAACTTCCATACCCAATTGAGTGTGTATGTTATTCCCTCCTGAAGTCAAATCTGATGAAAGGAAGATTCACTTATTTGCTCTCACCTTCCCTCTCTTCCCCTCCTTTGTAAAAGCTCTTTCTTGCCTCTTTTATGAGAGATAATTTATTACATTCTGCCTCTCCCTTTTTCTTTCTCCTAGTAAATTCCTCTGAATATTTAATTTTATTTTTTTAGATATCATCCCTTCATATTCAGCTCACCCTGTGCTGTCTGTCTCTCCTCGGCCCCCCTCTCTATCTCTGTGTATATATATATATATATATATATATATATATATATATACATATATACATATATATATATATATGTGTGTGTGTGTGTGTGCATGTGTATCTGTGTGTCTGTGTGTGTGTGCGTGTGTGTGTGTATACACACACATATTTCCTCTAACTACCCTAATATCGAGAAAAGGCTCATGAATTAAAATATCATCTTTCCATGTAGGAATATAAATAGTTCAATTTTAATAAGTCACCCTTATCTTTCCTGTTCACCTTTTCATGCTTCTCTTGATTCTTGTATTTGAAAGGCAAATTCTCTATTCAGCTCTGGTCTTTTCAACAAGAATGCTTGGAAGTCCTCTATTTCATTGAAATTCCATTTTTCTCCTGAAGTATTACAGTCAATTTTTCTGAGTAGGTGATGCCTGCTCAGCTCCTCTGACTTCCAGAATGTCATCTTCCAAGCCCTTAGATCCCTTAATGTAGAAGCTCCTAGATCTTATATTATCCTGATTGTGTTTTCACAATATTTGAATTGTTTTTTTCTGGCTGCTTGTAATATTTTCTCCTTGACCTGAGAACTCTGGAATTTGTCTACAATATTCCTAAGAGGTTTCCTTTTGGGATCTCTTTCAATAGATGATCAGTGGATTCTTTCCATTTCTATTTTGGTTCTAGAGTATCAGGGCAGTTTTCTTTGATAATTTCTTGAAAGAGATATCTAGGCTCTTCTTTTGATCATGGCTTTCAGATACTCCAATATCTTTTAAGCTATCTCTCCTGGATCCATTTTCCAGGTCAGTTTTTTTTTTCATACGAGATAAATCACATTATCCTGCTTTTTTTCATTCTTCTGGTTCTGTTTTATAATTTCTTGATTTCTCATAAAGTCATTAGCTTCCATTTGCTCCATTTTAATTTTTAAGGAATTATTTTCTTCAATGAACTTTTGGACTTCTTTACCCATTTGGCCCATTCTGTTTTTTATGTCACTTTCTCCTCACTGGTTTTGTGGACCTCTTTTGCCATTTGAGTTAGTCTAATTTTAAAGTGTTATTTTCTTCATCATTTTTGGGGGCCTCCTTTACTAAGCTGTTGACTTGTTTTTCATAATTTTCTTCTATCACTGTTATTTCTCTTCCCAATTTTTCTTCTATTTCTCTTACTTGATTTTCAAAATCCTTTTTGAGCTCTTCCATGGCCTGAGACCAATTCATATCTTTCTTGGAGACTTTGGATGCAAGAGCTTTGACTTTATTATCTTCTTCTGTTTGTATGTTTTGATCTTCCTCATCACAAATGACATAAGAAAATACCTTTTCATCAAGGAAGAATCTATAGTCTGTTTTTTTTTTTTTACCAGTTTCCTCAATTTCCCACCCAATTACTTGACTTTTGAGCTCTTTGTTAAGTGGAGGGCTCCAAAAGCTGCCACCACCCTGGGGCTTAGGCTGGGGCAAGACCATGCTCCCCTCTCAGTCAGATGAGAGACTCTCCCCAATGACCTTCAAAGCTGTCTTTGTTATTTGTGGGTTGAAAAGTCTGGAAACTGCTACAGCCAACAGCAATTCAGTCCCCTCAGGCCTGCTTCAGTTTCATTTACACCAGCGCAGCCCATGCCAAACTGTACTCTGCTGCCAGTCTGGTATAATAGACCCTTCCTGTTGACCTTCCTGATTGTCTTGGGCTGGAAATTTGCTTGTCTGTCATTTGGTAGCTTCTACTGCTATGGAATTTTAGTCATTTTTACAGGGTTTTTGAGGGATTTGTGGGGAGAGCTCAAGTAGGTCCCTGTTTCTAATCTGCCTTCTTGACTCTGCCCCCGGGTAATGACATTTTCAACTATAGCAACTCTTATAAACCAGTGATAGCGGGGTTATAATCTGCATTGATTTAAGTGGTAACCATACACTGATGAAATGACCAATTTCTGAATTACATGCCACATTCTTCAAAAGAATCGAAATCTCAGGTCACTGAGGGCAATGGAAAGATGCATAGTGTATAACTAGACTACAATATCTGTGAAAAATTACACAGTGATGAAAATGATATATTCATATAATATTGAGAGATCAGTAACAAAGTCCCCAGAAAGGCAGGTGGACCCTCTGTGGAGGAGGATTTACAGCAAGCCTAAGACAAGAATTGCAGAGAATTGGTAGACACAGATGGTTTGCAATCTGCACCACAGGAAGGAGTACCTACTTTTATGAAATTAGTGAGTCATTGGAGCATTGGAATATCAATTGTTAATATTATTCTAACATATGGTAATGATTTAACTAATTTAACAAGTTAACAAATATAACAACTTTAATTCCAGTGCTCCAATGACTCACTTATCTCAAATGTAATTATTATATTATTTATTACTACAATAAATTATTACAATTACTGTTAATTATTATTTTAATTGATAGGCAGATTTTAATGCCTTTGCTTTAGTCAAAACTTCTTAAGTGTCACTTGGCATAGTTTTTAAAATAATAAGTATATTTTGATAAGTATGGCTGCCCACTTATTAGATAATATAAGTAAGTGAATATGATTATCTACCTTAGAATATCTAGGCTGGCTACAAACAAGAACATCTCTTAACAGGCAATTTTAGGTACTCTGCTTTTAGGGAGCTATTGACTCTGCCACATCATCATTCCATCAGCCTTTCTGCTTCTGGAGATAGAGAATACACAGGCTATAATGGGAATCCTAGATTCCAAGTGGCAAAGCTTGTTCTTGTATTTTCACACAATTGGTTCTAACAAACATTTTCATTGCCCCATTGAATCTAGGGAGATTGTATGCAGCATTTACTTAAATAGCATTTATTGTGGTAGTATCTGGGCACTTTGACAAGCTTGTTATTTTAGTATGGAAATAGAAAACTCATGTAAATGCAGAAAAAAAGATTCACATATAATTTTACCCATCATAATTTTGAGTATATAAGCCTGGATGGTTAGAATCAGGTCTAGTTTGATTTTTTTTTAAATGTGTGGTGCTGTTCATCAGAATAAGTATAACACAAAGAAAAGTAGACTACCGTAATAGCTTTTGGTTTCCTTGCCTCTAGGATCTTCCCTTATTCAATTCATCTTCTACCAATGTCAAAATAAATATCCTAAAACAGAGTAGGAAGCCTGGTACATTAGGTAGCCCCCTTGTGAAGGATTTATGAGAGGACATGAATAAGAGTAAAACAGAATGAAAAGGCATAGTTGTAAATTTGCACCTTTGGATAATACACACATCAGTAAACTTAAAGAACTTGTAGTTTATATTTCAGTAGGTCTTTCCTGTAGGTCTTTCCATATCATCTTATATTATTTTCTTTTTAATAGCTCTATATCATTTGGTCTCATTTAGATATATCTTCACTCCTTGGACATGTAGGTTGTTTTGAGGTTTTGTTAATAAACTAAATATAGCAAATGACTATTTGTTTCTATGGATTAACACTTTTTTCACTTTTTTTTTTTGCTAAAATAAAAGACAAGATCAGTTTTGTGATTCAAATATAACACTGACTGCCGTACATAATATTTATACCATGCCAGGAATCAACCAATAATAATTAGTGAGTACTATTCCCACCCCTGCCACAGCCCTAGACAAAATTAAATTTTATAATTTTTTCTGATTTTTATTATTCAAATTTGGCATATGATAGCATATTATGGTTGTCAATGTACTTGTTTTTCAGTCATATCCAACTCTTCATGACCCCATTTGGGGTTTTCTTGGCAAAGATACTGGAGTGATTTGCCATTTCCTTGTCTAATTCATTTTAGAGATGAAAAAACTGAGACAAATAGGGTTAAATATTCATGTTCTTTTCCCATTGTTCTACTAGGGAATGTTCAATAGTCTTATAGGTATGCATAATTTTTTTTTAATGTAGAGTATGCTTTGATCTGCATTCAAACTCCATCTATTCTTTTTTTTAAAATAAATTTATTTAAATTTTTACATTCATTTTCACAAGATTTTGGGTTCCAAAATTTTCTCCCATTTGTCCCCTCCCCCTCCCCAATACACTGGACATTCTAATTACCCATATCACCAATCTGCCCTCTCTTCTCTCATCCCTCCCTTCCCTTGTCCCCATCTTCTCTTTTGTCCTGTAGGGCCAGATCACTTTCTATTCCCCATTACCTGTATTTATTATTCCCTAGTAGCAAGAACTCAAGAGTTGGTCCTAAAACTTTAAGTTCCAACTTCTCCCCATCCCTCCCTCCCCACCTATTCCTTTTGGGAAGGCAGGCAATTCAACATAGGCCATATCTGTGTAGTTTTGCAAATGACTTCCATAATAGTCGTGTTGTGTAAGACTTA
>CM053769.1:456094792-456150547 GCA_028658325.1 Potorous gilbertii
GAGATTCAAATGCTGCTCCCCAGCCTCAGGGCTTTTGGTGGCAGGCCTGGCTGCTATTCAGTGGGAGCTTATCTGCTGGTGCTCAGGTGGGGGCAGGGCCACCTCCCAGGCCCAGTTCCCTCAGGGGGTTTATGCAGAGATCTTTTGTAATGGAGCTGCTGCTGAGCTCCTGCCTGCTCTGGGAGCCTCTGGCCGCATCTGCCTCTGCCTCTGCCACAGCAGCTGCCTCCTGAGGGGGTCTGAATCCCAGAGATACCCCGCTCCCCTCTCAGCCCATCTCTCTCACTGACCTGTGAGTGTGTGGGTGGAGGGACCTTCGTGGCCACTGGAGATTCCATCCCTGAAGCCTGCTTGGATCTGCTCGCTCCTCTCAGTGCCGCATGGCCAGGGCAGGGGAGGGGAGGGCTCCGCTCCCATCCGGGGCTCGATGGACCTTTGGGATCGGTTTTTCAGGGCTCTCTGGAATGGAAATCTCCTTCACTGTGTTTGTGCACGGCTTCCACTGTTCCAGAATTTGTCAGGAGTTCTTGTTAGAAGAAATCCATGTACTGTGGGTTCGGAGCTAGCAAATGTGAGTCTTTCTACTCCGCCATCTTGGCTCTGCCCCCTATGCATAGTTTTTAATAGCTCCTGGATATTTAAAAAAAGACCTTTTTGCTATGTTTATTGTTAATATATTGCCCCAATTAAAAAAATTAGATTAACAACTCTTTATTTTTCAATATTTCTTTAAATGATTTGTAGTAGAAATAATACTTAGTCCAGGTAGCCTATGCTAGTTTTTCTCCTAAAAAGGAGCAGTGGAACCACCCTTGAGAGTTAGTCTAGGGGATTAAAACTTGAACAACTGTTTTTTTTTTTTTAACATTGTGAGTGTGATCATGGAGCACTCTGCCTGCTCACTGCTACCCTTTGCTCTTGTCATGTGATCAGCCTGCCTTCTCTTCCTATCATGTAATTCCCGTTGACCTCGTCTTTTAATCCTGCTCCTCAGAGTTCCTCATTGGTTATATGTTGTAGCCTGCTCATATAAACCATGTGCCTCTCCATTGCTCTCTGAGGGACATTCATTTTTAATTCATCAGAAAAGAGTTCAATTCCATTTCTCATTGTTGTGAAGCAACATGTTGGTATTTTTAAAAATTTATTTTCAGTGTTCTACAATCACTACCACATGACTTAGAGTTTTTTCCCTCTCTCCCTCTCCTTACCCCCTATTTCCCCCGCTTCCTCTCCAAGACGTCATACAATTTTATATAGGTTCTACATATACATTCCTATTAATAACATTTTCACCATAGTCACATTGCATAGAAGATTTAAAATGAATGGGAGAAATCATAAAATAAATCAAAATGTAATACAAAAGAAAATTATCTGCTACCTTCTGCAATTGAATTTCATAGTTCTTTCTCTGGATATGGAAGGCATTTTGCCTTGAAAGACCATTAGGAATTTTTTTAAGTCCTTGTATTGAAAAAATCCTCACACACTGTGATTGTTGTACAAAGTTCTCCTGGTTCTGCTCCTTTCACTCAGCATCAGTTCATGTAAGTCTTTCCAGGCCTCTCTGAAGTCTTCCTGTTCATTATTTCTTATAGCACAATAATACTCCATTACATTCATATACTGCAATTTATTCAGTCATTCCCCAATTGATGGGCATCCCTTTGATTTCCAGTTTTTGGCCACCACAAAGAGTGCTGCTATAAATATTTTTGTACATGTGGGACCCTTTCCCATTTTTAAGATCTCTTGAGGATACAGTCCTAGAAGTGGTATTGCTGTGTCAAAGGGTATGCACATTTTTGTAGCCCTTTGGGCACAGCTCCAAATTGCTCTCAAGAATGACTGGATCAGCCCACAGCTCCACCAACAATGAATTAGTGTTCCACATCTTCTCCAACATTTATCATCTTCCTCTTCTGTCGTTAGCCAATCTGATACATATAATGTGGTGCCTCAGAGTTGTTTTGATTTGCAACTCTCTAATCAATAGTGATTTAGAGCATTTTTTCATATGACTACAGATATCTTAAATTTCTTTCTCTGAAAACTGCCTGTTAATATCCTTGGACCATTTATCAATTGGGGAATGACTTGTATTCTTGTACATTCGACTCAGTTCTCTATATTTTTTAGAAATGAGGCCTTTATCCCAGACACTAGTTGTGAAAATTCTTTTCCAGTTTTCTGCTTCCCTCCTAATCTTGGTTGCATTGGGTTTGGTTGTGCAAAAACCTTTCAGCTTAATGCAATCAAAATTATCCATTTTGCACTTCATAATGCTTTCTATCTCTTGTTTAGTCAAAAATTCTTCCCTTCTTCATAAATCTGATAAATACACTATTCTTTGCTCCACTAATTTGCTTATATTATCAATCTTTATATCTAGATCATGTACCCATTTGGACTTTATTCTTGTGTATGGTGTCAGGCATTGCTCTATGCCCAGTTTCCACCACACTGTTATCCAGCTTTCCCAGGAATTTTTGTCAAACAGTGAGTTCTTATCCCAGAAGTTGGGGTCCTTGGGTTTATCAAACAGTAGATTGCTATATTCATTGACTACTGTGTCTTGAGTACCTAGCATATTCCACTGGTCTATCCTTCTTTTTGTTAGCCAGTACCAAGTGATTTTGGTAATTGCTGCTTTATAATACAATATGAGATCTAGTAGAGCTAGGCCACCTTCCCTAGCATTTCTTTTCCTTAGGTCCCTTGATATTCTGGACCTATTGTTCTTCCGATGAATTTTGATATTATTTTTTCCATCTCTAGAAAATAATTATCTGATAGTTTGATTGGTATGGCACCAATTGAGTATATTAATTTAGGTAGAATTGTCATTTTTATTATATTGGTTAGGCCTACCCACGAGCAACTGATGTTTCTCCTCTTACTTAGATCTGACTTTATTTGTGCGAACAATGTCATGTAATTGTGTTCATATGGTCCCTGGATTTGTTTTGGCAGGTAGACTCACAAATATTTTATAGTGTGTACCCTAGCTTTAAACGGGATTTCTCTTTCTATCTCTTGCTCTTGGGCTTTGTTAGTAATACATAGAAATGCAGAAGATTTGTGTGGATTTGTTTTGTAACCTGTAACTTTGCCAAAGCTGTTTATTATTTCAAGTAGTTTTTTACTTGAGTCTCTGGGATTCTCTAAGTATATCATCATATCATCTGCAAAGAGTGATAACTTAGTTTCTTCTTTGCCTATTCTTATTCCTTCAATTTCTTTATCTTGTCTAATTGCTACAGCTAACATTTCTAGTACCATATTGAAAAATAGTGGTGAGAGTGGATATCCTTGTTTCACCCCTGATCTTATTGGAAATGCATCCAGCTTATCAACCATTGCATATAATGCTCACTGAAGGTTTTAGGTAGATACTGCTTATTATTTTATGAAAAGTTTCATTTATTCCTATGCTCTCCAGTGTTTTTAATAGGAAGGGGTATTGTATTTGCTCAAAAGTTTTTTCTGCCTCTATTGAGATAATCCTGTGGTTTCTGTTAGGTTTGTTCTTGATATGATAATAGTTTTCCTAATATTGAACCAGCCCTGCATTCCTGGTATAAATCCTACCTGATCACAATGTATTATTCTCATGATGTCACTGTATTCTTTTTGCTAATATCTTATTTAAAATTTTTGCATCTATATTCATTAGAGAAATAAGTCTATAATTTTTTATCTGTTTTGGCTCTTCCTGGTTTAGCTATCAGAACCATATGTAATATTTTCAGCATAAGAAGGTATTTGAAGATAAAGACTGTCCTGTTTGCTTGTATTTGTATTCTTGGTTCTTAATACAGTGCATTTCCCATAGTAAGTGATCAATACTTGCTCTATCCATATGTACTAGTGTTGGAATCTCCATGCCCTCATCATTAAGGAATTCATGCTGCAATATCTTTCCCCTTATAGAACAATGTCTTTGCACCTCTGTCCATGGGGGTCCAATGTCTCAGGAATCCCCTCCATTCTTAACTGAATTTATGTTATTTCATATGTTATTTTCACACCAAGAATCACAAATTTGATTTGTGATCATGTTTCATACTGCTTGCTTCTTGCATCAGAATTATTCATTATGGCTCTTATAGTCTGGGGGGCATTCTACTACTCTTTCTCTGTGTACTTTTTAGGGACATCACTGGGGCCTGAAGGCTATTTGACTGATACTATAGACAAATTCACTAGGAAGAACTAAAACTTGAGCTTCCATTTTCCCATTCAAAGATATTTCCCATCAAAAGATATTGCTCTGCTCTCCAATTCAGATAATTCCTGTTATTTTCTGTAACTATGATATTGTGAGTAAGGCTAATACAACCTATCTTACCAAGAAAAGTTATACCTAGTGCTTCTTCCAAGACATCACTTGATAGTTGGATGCACTGGCCAACTTAACCATTTGGGAAAGTGAACATCATTTCAAGCCTGTTTTTGCCTTACCTAACAAAGCCTGTTACTAATCTTAGTCATGCCTGCCACTACAACCAAGTCTACCAATTACACCTTTGTCTGCTCTATTTCCTATATCATTATTCGATGGCAAACCACTCTAGTATCTTTGCCTAGAAGACCTCCAACGGGGTAAACAGGATAATGGAGAGTTGGATGTGACTGAAAAATGACTGAATTGAATTTCCATCTTGCTCTTTCAGTATGAGATTGTGTTCTGATTACCTGATACCCATCTCCATTTCTTATTGTATCCACCTTGCTCTGATCTTACTTCTGATCCCATTGCTTCCCTGACCATATGCTTCCTGCTCACTATCACTGGAGAATATTCCTTAATATTGTCCACCTGTCAGCTATGGGATCAGTCCAACCTGTACTGGTGATGCTGTCATAGCCCCATCTGTTGGCCAAACTCTGTCCAAATGGTGTGCCCTCTTTAGTCCTCTGCTCCAAACAGAGTAATACATTTTGCAAATTGTTATAAAAGCAGATGTTAGATGATGCTACAGCCAACTTACCAAGACCAAATAAATACTGTCTTCCAATTATAGGGTGGAACAAGCATAAAACTTCACTGCCTGCTGTTGCTTCTGGACATTACATTATCCTGAGCAAAGTTAATGGGGTATAAAACATATTACATAATATTTCTAATGCATACTTAAGGGGAAATATAATTTAACTGTAATAACAACAAAAACTAACCCATTCTTGAGAGCAGAATATCTCCAGTGGTACACAAAAGGCAAGAATAAAAATGCCAATTCTTCCATGAATTGCATATGTTGTCCTAAGGAGGATGCTAATGCAGTCTCAATTAAGCAAACATACATGCTTTCAATGACATGATGATTGCTTTTATATCTTCTCTCAGACTCTGACATTGTAAGACACTATAAAAGGTACAAATAGTCAGTCAGCAAGCATTTATTAAGCTTTTATTATGTGTCATTGTGTTAAGAGCTGGGGTTATTTTTAAAAAATCAAAATCATAGTCTATGCCTTCAAATTACTCACATTCTAATGGAAAAGATAACATGAAAATAACTATGTAAATAAAGATACAGGTAGTGCAAATGGCAGTTGATCTCAGAGGGAAAGCCCAAGCATCTAGAGGGAGACTTGGAAATAAGCAGAAAATGTTTAAAATGCATAGCATGCTAGTAAACAATCTTCATCACAATATGTTATTAGGCTTTCATATGTCACTCATCCACTCTGTTTACACAAAGTTAAGACATAATACAAACACATTTATCTCAGAAATCTGAAAAGATGACAAGTTAATATAGAACACACTTATTGTCCACTATTTCCCAAAAGCAAATGGTAATCATGCATATTCAGCTCAATGACAGAAAGATGGTGAGAGAAATGTTTCTATTTAAATTAAACCATGAGTGTTATTGCTTTGCTAGACTTTTATGTATTTTCTCTCAAATTCAGCCCTTTTCCTTCTCCTAACTGCTACCCCCAACTTATCCAAGTTTAGTGTGCATTATTCATGCTCTTTAAACTACATTTTCCCCCTCACCATATTATAAATTGATGTGCTTTTTTTGTGTGTGTATCTCTGAACCTTGCATCTTATTTTAGGGCTCAAAACTAACGAATGGTCTTAAGAAAAGAATGAGAAAACACTGCTATACCAGACTGATATAGAAATGGACTTGCAATTATTCCTATATGGCTGTTATAATTTATAGATATATGCTACTCATTACAGGCTAGACTCTTAGTCTATTGATCATAGAAACGATTCAAGGGGATACATTTAACAGATTGTGGTCTTCAGCCTATCTATGTTAGAGACATATTACTGTGGAAGTAAAGATAGAAAAGACTTGTGCCAGGAAAGAAACAATTCAACCATGCTTGAACACAACAATGCAATTACCTAAGGCAGTATCAAGTCCAGAGAAGCTGGAAGTATAGCCATTGAATACTTCATATCTTGTACTGCTTAGCTTGACCCCATTTTAATCTGACTTTAAAAAAATACACAACAATTCTCCAACACACAATGGCTTTATCATTGTGGACTAATGGGATATCTAAAGGTCATGATAAATGGATTTAAAATCACATGGACCTAAACATTGTTGAAACAACTTTAGTTTTTGGCTTGGATGCCTTGGGTCAGATCTTGCAGGTGAATGGACAATGTAGAATGGTGCATTGCTTTTTCCAAGTCCTGCAACAAAAGTTAATACATAATACTGACTTATTTTAGTCTGTGTAAAGGCATCCTAATCAAAGTGAAGTTAGTGAACTTTCAAAGTGTGTGACATGTACCTAATAACCTATTTACTGGTTACCCAATGCAATAAGGTCGATTGGCATAAATGAAAAGAACATCAGGTTTAGAGACAGAAACTCCAGGTTCAAATTCTGGTTCTGATATTTAGTACCTGTGTAACACTGGACCAGTTACAGCTTCTCTGGGTCTTAATTTCCACCTCTCTAAAATAAGGCTTATATTAGATGAGCTGCGAATTTAAGTGACTTGCCCACTTTCACTAACCTTCAATCTTTCCATCCACTAATTGCTTCTTGGTTGCCTACAAATATGTTTCCCCCATCCTTAAAAAAATCTGCCCTTACTCCATTCATCTCTACTAGCTATCATCTTATGTCCATTTTTTCATTCTTTTGACATTGCTTTTATCCTTCTTGCATTATGGAATGTTTTGGTTCTATTTTCTCCGTTTCGTTTTTCAGGGTAGTACTACTTGGGGTAAGTAGTTGTTTTTCTGTTCTACCTGTTGATTCTCTAAGTTTTTCCCGAGGGGTTCTTCTTTCAATATCTCTTGCTTCAAACTCTTACATTCATTGTAGTCAATCTATCATTTTCTTTTTCTAAGGGGTGCTCCTTGTAATTATTGTCTTATTATTTTCTTCTCCTGGAATTTTATGTTTGGATTCTACCACCCATTCACAAACAAATTTTTATGAAGCCCCCAGTATGTGCTGGAGAACCAAAACTAAAAATGAAAAGTTCCTGTCATCAAGAAGCTAACACACAATATTTTTTCATTATATTGGTTGACTTTTTCCCTGTTTACTCATATGTTTAGTCTATGTACTAGAGATGACTGGTAAAAGGTCTGTCTCCTCTTTGCTATTTTTTTCAAATGCTGTATTTTTCATCATTCCAGTATCTCAATGTAAAACCCAGGATGGAATTGTAGGGCTACAAGCAAATACACTGATGTCTTAGTGCTCAGTTTGGAGTAAGAAATCAAGGAAACTTGGCTGATAAAAGTTTTGGGGTCCTTCAAAAGTCTTGGGCTGAGACTATGGTCCTGGGTGTGGTGGCTGAATCTGGGATCCTAATCACAGTGCCCTGTCCCCTCCTGAAATTCTAAGTAGGTTAGTAGAGTTGGGATATCGATTATCTCTAGGTTCTACACCACTGCCTCAGTCCTACATGGGGCACCAAGCCAGAGTTAGGCCTTCCCATTTCTAGAAGTCTTAGAAGGGAATGCTTATACTATCCTCATCCCTGTTTCTACCCCACACTCTGGATAAATTGCCCATAGATTAAGATCTCTTAGTTGGTGATCCTTTTCTCTATGATTTGACCCTTTCCACAGTTCTGGATGGAGCAGTGATAGAAAGTATTGGGACCTTGTTAGTACTGGTTCAGATCTTACAGCTTGGTCCTTTTTAGATGCTATCTTACTGGAGGAGTGAGAAAAGAAGAATCATCTCACTGGTTTTTCTCTTAGTTCATCTCTCCTGTTTAAGCTACTTCATGTAGCATTGTTTTCCATTCTACCTGAGGATAGTTCTGGGGAGCTGGGCTTGGTTGGAAACTCACATCACCATGTGTTGTTGTTGTTAAGTAATTTCAGTCATACCCAACTCTCTGTGACATCATTTGGGATTTTCTTGGCAAAGATCTGAGAGCAATTTGCCGTTGTTTCTTCAGCTCATTTTACAGATGAGGAAACTGAGGCAAACAGGGTAAAGTGATTTGCCCAGGGTCATACAACTAGCATCTGAAGTCAGATCTGATCTTAGAAAGATGAATCTTTCTGACTCTAGGCCCAGAATTCTAGTTACCTTTTCATATCACTGTATTTGCTAGAAACTCCTCTTTTTATATCTCAGAGGCAAACACACTTAAGCAACAAGAAATATGTTCTGCTGCAGACTTCATATTAAAAAAAAAGTCATGTCATCTTCAAATGAATGGAGAGGATCCCATTGTCTGCACAAATACAAGAATTTTCTGTGATAAGAAAACTTGAGGTAACAGAAGCTAGACTAATCTTTATGGCATATTAGATTTCTTCCAAAGAAAGTGGTTATAATCTCCTACTCATTGTGTCACAGATGAAGAGCAAGGGAATTCTTCTTTCCCAAATTAAAAAAAGGCCGTTGGCATTCTAAGATGTGAATTCTAGTTATACAAGAGTACAGACATGAAGGAAGAAGGTATTAACTAGTGTAACAGTGTATAGGCACTAAAGGAATTCATTAATGTGCTGAGATCTCTACTCCTTTTTGCTTTTTGCCAATTGATTGTAGAGTGTCTGAATGCAAGTGGTAACAGAGAGTCACAGGAGACAGATGATTTGTGGTTCTTCCTTTCTTGGACTGCCATAGCTAGTCAAAATGTATTGGGAAAATTTCCAGATCATGCAGTTAATAATGAATCCAAGTATAGTCCAGCACAAAGGATTTTTGAACACTTCAAAGTGGCAAAGGCAGAAAGAAACCTACTATGGGAACCCAGAAATGCTAAATTGAATGAAATTAAGAAGGTGATAGATGTTAGAAATAAAAATTAAATTTGTCTTTGGAGATCTTCTATTGTATTAGATTCTGGAGCTGGATGGGACCTTGAAAGTCATTTATTCCAATGCCCTGCCTGATACATGAAAACTCTATACCTTTCTCTTTTTTTCCATCTTTTCTGATTGTGCTGAAAAGAATGAGGAAGAAGAATAACTGGAGATGAATTAAAAAGAGCAAAAAATTATAGAGATGACTTAGAGAGATTTGGACTAGCAAAGAAAATCAGATGAACAAAGAAGGAAAATTTAGGGAGAATCAGAATCCTGAACTCAAGAGCCTTGAGAACAGCAATACTTCCAACTCAGCGTCCTCAGACATCAGTCTGGGAAGCAATCCCTGAGGAGATGCAGCCTGGCCACTGCTCCTGCAAGTGAGGCAGTTACTGTTACTGAAGACCCAGAAAGTACTTAGCATTGTCAAATGGTTCAACATCAGCAACTGGTCCTTGGAAATGACATTAATAGAAGGCATTGCTATGTGCTTTGCCACTGCAACCCAAGGACCATGGTCCATCTGACTTAAAGATGAAACTTTTCATAGCTATTGTTTTTACCATTGAATATGAGCTCTTTATGAGTAGAAATTGTCTTACTTTTCTAGTTATATCTCCATCACTTGGCATAGTAATTTGCATTTAGTAAACACTTAATACATACTCTGTTCATTCATTCAAATGGAGGAAAATTGAAAAAGAACAATCTTCAGGCCCAAATTCTACTCAAGATTATATTACAGGGTTGAAAAGGGAGCAGGACTAAAGAAAAGGAAGGAGGATATAAAAGTATTAAAGGGGAATTAAGAAAGATTAGAGAGTATAGTCTCAAAAGGAAGCCTCAAGAAAGAAAAGAAGATGACAGATAAGGTATATAAGAAAAGTTAAATGGAATGACAGAGGATAAAGGATAATAGTAGAGTAGAGAGGTAAGGCAAAATGTTGTAACAGAAAGTTGATCCAAAACTAAATGGCATGTGAGTCATGGCTATGGAGTTGTTGAGACTAAGGAAAGGAACTCGAGTAGGTTGTCCAGAGGTGATAACTGGATATTAAAGCTGTAACTGAGACTTAAGTCCAAAAAATAAATACCCACAACTCATTTTTTTATGTCTAAAAATTGCACCCAGTATGGAATGTTGGAGAAATTGTGAAGTGACTTACATTGAGTGTGTATTGTTCACATTTCTATTATATACAAGTGACTATTACCTGTGTTCCAATAAGGAGAAAAAATGGGATTTGTGGGAAAAGACTGGTGTAGATGCACAGTGAATTCACCAAACATTCAATAAGAATGCAAAGAAGACATCAGCAAGGCCGAGTAACTGTTGCACAACCCTCCAATATAAATATATAAATATAAAATATCTTTTATAAATATAAAATACATTGCACAACCCTCTGAGATAGTGTCAGAAGTGCTAACTCAGAATGAACAACAGTTACTTAGGGAAGCTAAGAAAAAGAAGAGGCAGATAGGTGATGGACACATACACATACATATGTATGCATATCACACATACATGTACATATGTATATACATATATGTGTATATATACACATATACACATGTATGTATAGTGCAGTAGTTAGAGTGCCAAGCCTAAAGTGAGGAAGACTCATCTTCCTGAGTTCAAAGCTGACCTCAGACACCTACTAGCTATTTGATCCTGGGCAAGTCATGGCCTTGCTTGCCTCAGTTTCCTCATCTGTAAAATGAGCTGGAACAGGAAATGGCAAACCATTCTAATATCTCTTCCAAGAAAACACTAAGTCTTGGTTACAGAGAATTGGACACATTTGAACAAGTACAAAAAATGAAAATTTTTAAGCTATGTTAGGAGAAATATGGAGAATCAAAAAAGTGAATGGGATGGTGACAAAACACATCAGGGAGAGATAGGAATTCCCAATGCTTCTCTTGCCTCCTTTTTCTCTGCCTGCCAAGGAGAATAGCCCTTTTACTGGAGATAAGAGAACAAAAATAGCCAAGAGGGATGTGATAACAAAGAGAAGTAAAGAGATGATAAGACAACCTCCTACGGCCCTTGGTGAATTCTAGTCCCCTGGCCCAGAGGAACTGCATCCTCAAATCCTGAAAGAACTGGCATATGTGATTATCAAGCTATTAATAACATTTGAAAGATTGTAGGAAATGGGATAAGTAACATACAGTATAGTAACATAACATTAAGATTAAAAAAGAACAAATGTCTCAATTTTCAAAAAAGGGAAGAAAACAGATGCTGAAAATTATAGGCCAGTGAGATGGATTCAGATGGAACAGTGGATGGATTGCCAGGCCTGGAGTCTAGAAGGCTTGAGTTCAAATCTAGCCTGAGACACTTACTACCTATATGACCCAGAAGAAATCACTTAACTTTTGTTTGTCTCAGTTTCCTCATCTATAACAGCATCTATTTCCTAGGGTTGTTGTGAGAATTATGAGCTAATAATTGCTAAATGCTTAGTATAGTGCCTGGTAGATAATAAACACTATATAAGATACTATATAAATATTAACTAGTAACAGTGGCAACAGTAGTAATAGTAGCAGTGGCAATAGTAGTGGTAGGCGTAGTAATCCTGGGAAAATTCTAGAATATATCATTAAAAAGATGGTTTATAAGAATCTAGAAAGGGAAGGAGTGATTACAAAGCATTAACATGGCTTTATCACAAAAGTTTAATCTGGCACACACAAAAAAGAGAGAGAAATCAAATGATCAAAATGAAAAAGAAATCACAACAGATGAATGAAAAACAAAGGAAATGGTGAGAAATGATTTTCCTAATTATAGGTTAACAATGTATAACTTAATGAAGTAGGAAAACTATTACTCTAAGTGACCACAAATAATCCCCAAATCATAAATTCAGTACAATTTTATGAAAAAAATGTTAACAAACTAGTGGATAGTACAAGATAGAGACCTCCTTGTGAGGTGGAATAAATGGAGCAGTCCAGCTTAACTATCATATATAACTACTGGAAATAGTAAAACACCAACAGAAAAAGAAATATGATGGAGATGATTGCCTGAGACAAAAGTTATGGAGAGGATGATTCTATAACATCAACGTGTAAGGCTTCAAACAAAAACATGGCACTACTAGTATTCCTGGAAGAAATGAAACCGGAGTTTAAAAATAATATTCCAAATTAAGTGAGAGCTGTAGAGGAAAAACTGGTAAGGAAAATAAACAGTTTATTTCAAGAGGTACATGACCTTAAATAAGCAAAAGACTCCCTAAAAATTAGATTTGAATCACCAAACACAAATCAATGACTCAATGAGATAACAAAAAGTACTAGAACAAAACTGAAAGTTTGAAAAAATAGAAGAAAACATAAAATATAGACTATTAAAGTCAAATGATATGGAATAAAGATCAAGGAAAAATAATTTAGGGATCATTGGACTACCTGAAAATCATGACCAAAAAACCTCTACATTCCATATTCCAAAAATTCATAGATGAAAACTTCCCAGACCTATTAGAGTTAGAGAGCAAAATGACAACAGAAAATAACCCACCAATCACATTAAAAAAAACCTTAAAATGAAAACTACTTAGAAATGTCATAGCCAAAATCCAGAATTTCCAAGTAAAACATTTATTAAGCATATAGTACATGCCAGACATTGTGCTGTTAGGAATACAAAAAAAGGCAAAACCAGCCCCTATTCTAAAGGATTTCACAGTCTAATGGGGGAACAACACACTAGCAACTAAGTACAAACAAGATATAAATAGAATAAATTGGAAATAGCCTGAGAGGGAAGGCAATAACATTAAGGAAGGTGAATCAAAATAAAAAATAATATAACCAGTCAGAAAAGTAGAGTTCAAATACTAAGGAGCTATACCTAGACTCACCCAAGACCTAAGGGAGAGGAGAGCAAAAGATAAAGGTTTATGCCCAGGAATCATTGACACATCAAAACAGCAAAAAAAATTATTCAGAAAGGAAAAGAGAGGAAAAAAAGAATGTATTAGGGAGTAAAGAAGGAGGTTGGGTAGAACAACTATTTTGCATAATCAGGGCTTTCAGATGAAGACTATACAAATGTGGAGGAGAAATTTGTTAAGTGGATTGCCTGTGAGCCTCACTTTCTTGTGAACTTGACAAAGGAAGGCTGAAGACAGGGGTGTGTGTTCACACACACACACACACACACACACACACACACACACACACACACTTTTGGTGCTGAAGCACATTGAGTTCAGGAGGGAAACAAGAACAGGCATACAGGAAGGTATGTTAAAAGGGCAGATTGGTTCAGAATGGGATTAAATTAGGAACATTAAGTATAATTTCTCACTTGACTATTTCTTTGGGTTTTTATATCATTCCCAAGGAATCTCTACATCCTGGAAGATCATTAAAACCCTCTGCCCCTAGGGCCCCTTTCTCTGATTAGAGGGTGGGGACTCCTCTAGGAGTCTCTATTTAAGAAGAGGATAGTCAGTCAGTACTTTATTTCCCACCAGGCTGCTCTCCTCTCTACTTCTTCATCATGCCCCCATACTAGATATCTTCTGATGCTTTTCTGCTTCCTTTCGAACATTGTCTTTCCCCATTAGAATGTAAGCCCCTCCAAGGGCAACAACTTTCTTTTCCACATTAGTATCCCTAGCACTCAGAACAACGTCTGGTACACAGCAGGCACTTAAGAAATGGTAATTAACTGATCCAGATAAGATAGATCTCTAAAGATTATTTAGTGAAAATAGAAGTATACCTATTTCTCAGCTCCATCATGATAGCGATCTAAGCTTTAGGGGACAAAGCAGAAGAAAGGTATGGGGAGAAGTTAGGTAGCATTGTCCCTACATGTATCATAAGGAAAAAGGAATTGGAAAGGAATTGTAAGCATTGTCTCTATATTAGTAAGGGGCTCACATCTCTCTGGCTGCTGCTTCTATTTACCACTCAGGCTCACCAGATAGGGCTATGGCCAGTATGGGGGTGATCAATAAAACCCAGATGGATTCCACAAGTCTGGAAGTCCCTGTCTTAATGGCTATGATGACTCAAGGTGCTGGTCAATTGCATTTTGATAGCTTTAACACTACTTATTAATACGGCAAATGGTATGCAAATAAAAGATTAAAGAGTGAGAGATTATAAGAATACTAAATGTAGTTCCTCGAGGTCAGGGACTGGTTCTTTGTATTTACACAGTGACTTCCACATAGGAGGAGCTCAGTAAATGTTTATTACAAGGAATGGCAGCATAGTACCTTTTACTTCTGATACAACCACCTTGCCATTATATTCTGAACAAACCTAAACTAACCATTTTATGGTTTGTGATGGCACTGGAACATTACAAGCAGAAGGGGCAATTTTCTGCTGGGTAAGGAATGTTTAAATATAATAATCTGAGGAGTCATACTAAAATAACTTGGTGTATCACTTGACATGATACTTACTATCACTCTGGGTCTACTTTTGCAGTCAACTCATATAGTTTTAAAGGACCTTTGAGCTTTTATTGATGATCTTAACAGTTTATCTGGTTAGTTAATTTTGTAACTCAGGTATACTACCATTGGGTGGCAGTAATGTCCTAAGTCTTATTAGTGAGAAAACAAACGATATCTCTGCTGAAATATAGTTGACTAAATGTGAATTTTCTTTATGAAAATTTAGCTCTTTACTAAAAGAGCTAAACCTAGAAAAACATTAAATGACCATTTAAAAATATTTCACACCAACTTTTTAAAGAAATATCAGGTAAATTGCAAATCACATAAATTTGGGTCTGAGCGGTATCTTATGACTATCTGATAGTCAAGGGGTTCTTAAACTAGAGACTACAAACTTTCTTAATTAATATTTTGATAAGTGTATTTCAATACAATTGGTTTTCTTTATAATTCTACACGTTTTATTTTATACATTTGAAAAAATATCCTGAAAAGGAGTCCATAGTCTTCACCAGACTCCCAAAGGGGTCCAAGGCATAAACATTCTAGTCCAACATTCTTAACTTACAAATGTGGAAATTTAGATTTAGAGAGACTCAAGAACTTGCTGGAGGCCACACCAGCAGGCTAGGTTTAAATCTAGAGTTTCTATCTTTTGGCTTCTACTCAATGCCATTGCATTTAGCATCTTTCTAATTCATATTTCACTCTTCATGTATTAGTTTACCCTGAATCAGGGTTTATGATTTAAAGTCCTTCTGGGTGTCCTTAAGCACTTGCATTAGCCAGAAACTAAAATTCCCTAGGCTGTGTATCTCTCAACAGCTATTACTCTTAATTGCAGGTAAGTCTTTCCTCTTGCTTTTTTCAAGTTCTCTAGGGGAATCCTGGGCACCAACTCTCTCATTTGGAAACTGAAATACAGAGAAGGGACTTGATGTACCTGAGGTCAGCACAGGTTAGAATTCTATCCACCCTTATCTTCTGACTTCAAATTCAGTGCCTTAGCTTACATTTCTGCTATCATTGTTCCATTTATTTGATTCTATCATTTAATTTCTCATGTATTTATGCCACCAAAATGTTTGGCATGGTCCGACAATTCATCACCTGAAACAGATACGATTTTGTCAGTGAAGATAACATTCAATACTATCTGTCTGCTTTGTCATTGCTCCCTAAGGACCATGGGACTTTTTCATGTGACTTCCAGCTGAAAACTTCCATCTGTGTTGTCTCTCCCATTAGAATGGGAGGTCTTTGAGAATAGGGACTAAGTTTTGCTTTTCTTTGTGTATCCCCAGTGATTTGCATTTAGTAAACACTTAAACGATTCATTCATTCATTCATTCATTCATTCTCTCCCCAACCAGATTCAATATATACTTGTTTGTGTCCCACGTAGCACCTAGAACAGTGAAAAATACTAATTATAATGATAATATAATGGGTGGTATCCTAGATAGACCACTGGTCTTGGAGTCAGGAAGATTGGAATTCAAATCCAGTCACCAGCTGTCGCAACCCTGGGCAAATCATTTAATCCTGTTTGTCTCAGCTTCCCCACCTGTAAAATGAGCTAGAGTAGGAAATGACAAACCGCTCGTGTATCATGGCAAGAAAACCCCAAATGGGGTTATGAAGAATTAGATATGACTGAAAGGACTGAACAACAACAAAAAAAACTTATATTTAAAGACTGAATTAAGATTGGCAGAGAACTTTACATACATGATTGCATTTAACCTTCTCAATAAATCTGTGAAGTGTTACAGTGATTATCCCCATTTTAAAGATGAAGAAACTGAGGCATGAAAAAGTTAAGTGTCTAGGGAGTAGGGGAGAGCCTTGTTTTTCCTGGCTTTAAATCCAACACACAATCCCCTACACCAAGTTACCTTTCTTTATACAAAGGGGTGTGCAATGTACTTGTATATTTACATACACTTTCACATACTTTTCTTGAAGGACTTTCATTCCTTACACAGAATCTATCAATTAAAAGTCTTTTCTGAATGGAGTGTTTGAAGAAAGATTTTAGCTGGTTTTATTGCAGCTGGCTACCTGGGAAATCAATCTCCAGCAGTTTAAATAGCAGAGGTTGTAAATGACCTTCTCAAAGAGAATTGGGACATTTCCTGAGGCAGAACACAGGATTGACACTGAGAAGGAAGTAGCCAATTTTATCTTATAAAAATGAAGCACAACTTTTTTCTGCATCATTACAAGAAAACCAGGGAACAGGATGAGGAAGGGAAAACAGGTCTCCTGGGGTTTGAGCCAGCTTTATGAGACTGCACAGGCCAAAGGGCTTTGGAGTTCTATAACCTCATGTGGTACACCAGCAGCGAAACATACACAGGTTGGAAAATGTCTACAGGGCACAAAATAATGGCTAAGCTAGGAATTTTGAGGTTTTGGAAAGGGAGAAATCACAAGGAGAATGGGTCAGAGGGTGGTTATGACAAGGCTGGTGATAGGTTTCAACTGTGACATCTGATATTCTATTGCCAAGTCAAAAAATATCACTTGTGTGGTGGGCGATCATAAAATACAAGGGTAGCTTGTAATAAAATATTAGTAGTTCTATGTGCAAATAGGTGTGGTCACGATATAGGATAAGTGGTCATGTTGTGGGGACTTTTCAGTTGGATGGCATGTCACAGAATCTGAGAGCTGGAAGAGACCTCAGAGGCCTCTCTGGTCAAACTCATACCTTAACAAGATTCCTTCCCACAACCTACCTGAAAGCTGGGCATGCAGTATTTATTTACCTGAATTTCTCCAATGAGCGGACACTGTTGCATTCCTAGAAAGCCCACTCCACTCTTGGATGGCTCTAAATGAAGGGAAATTTTTTTAGACATTTTTTAGACATAGTTTTAGACATCTGCCCATTACAACTTCTACTCAGTGTTCCTAGTTGTGTCCTTTGGGGCTAAGTAGAATACTTCAAGTCCCTCTTTTATATGACAACACTTTGGATAGATAGATATAGATATGGAGATATATATATATATATACACATACATATATATATATATATATATATATACACATATATGTGTGTGTGCACATAAATGTATATTATATATATACAAATATGTATATACATATATATACAAATATGTTTGTGTATATGTATATACATAATAATAGAGAGAGCTCTATCACTCTATCAGTCTATCTATAGCCTTTGAGTCTTTTTTTCTCCAAATTAAAAAACCCACATTCTTTAGCTAATCCCCATATGGCATGATTTCAAGATACTTTCCCCATCCAGCGACTCCTCCTTTATAGCTGTCCCTTTCTAAAGTCTAGTGACTAGAGATGAACACAGATTATATTCCAGTACTCTGACCAAGGCATAGAACAAAGGGATGAAACTTGTGGCAATTCTCAGGAATTCTTACAAGGACAGGAAGCATCTTTTAAAATCCCTTTGTTCATAGTGAAGACAGTGCCCTTCTCACAGTAATCAAAGCCTGCAGTGACAGAAAGATCCCAACTTAGTACATGACCACACAGCACAGATAAAGTAATCAGTCCTCTAATTTATACCTCAGAGAACAGGCCTGGTTGGGGCCATTGCAAAGAAGAATTACTGAATAGTCTGGCTTTTCTTTTCCTATTTAGTGACCTCTGTTACTGTAGCATTCATTGTCTCTCATTTCCTATCTAGCCAGTGTAATGGGTGGGCTGGTCATTGGAGATCCAAGTCCTCAGAGCATGTTCTAAAATGTTTGCCTGTTGTTAACTCACATGGAGGGAGTTGGGGAGGTAGATGACCCTGCTTCTGGAATTGTGTGAGAAAGCCTGTAATGGAAGGGTCCTGTCTGCGCATCACTCCACTGCTCAAAGAATGTAGAGCTATTTTACAATTACCTCCTGTCCACTTATTGTGTTGTGAAGATAAACATTTTAACTGGCTAATGAACTGGAAGTAAGTGTATATGCAAAAGACTCCAAAAGAGAGACTCAACTCCCTTCTCTAGTGACAAGTGAGGGAAAAATTGCTGCTAGTCTTAGGGAGAAGGGCAAGTGGAGGGAGAGAGAACAGAGTGAGAAAGGAGAGAGATGGAGAGAGAGAAACACATACAAAAAGACAGAGAATGGAGGGAAGGAGAAAGGAAGGGGAGAGAGAAACAGAGAGAAAGAGTAGGGAGGCTGGAGGGGCACGGCCATGATGGTGGAGACAAATCAGAAAGGTGCCTGAGTTCTCCTCAGTTTACCTCAGAAACAACATTAAATCAAGCTTCTAAAAGAATTCTGGAGTAACAGAATCCACAAAAAGATGGAGTGAAACGATTTTCCAGTCCAAGATAGCTCATAAAGACTTCAGGAAAGGTTTGTCTCACTTGGGTAAAAGGGGATCAGAACCTAGCAATGGAGGTGTCCAAGCAAGCCAGGCAGAGGTTCTTAGCCATAGCACAGATGAGCAACTGAGGCATCTCAGTTCTGACTCAGCAGGCCAGCTATGAGGTCTCCAGCCCCAGTGTAGAAGGCAAACTGCTAGTCCCATAACCCAGGGCAAAACAGGTGGGATTAGGCCAGGTTACCTTAGCACAGTAGACAGATTGATAGCCCCAGAGGCACTGGGTATAGGGGACCAATGACCAGAGCCCTGGTCCCCAATGCAAGAAGCTTGGGACAGTGACTCCTGTAACCTAAGAATAGAGCTAAACTTTTGAAAATGAGCAAAAAACCAAAAAGAGCCATGACCATAGAAAATTGCTATGGTGAAAGAGAAAATGAAAACACAGACTCAAAAGAGGACAGCAATGCAAATGACTACATAAATGCCACAAAAGGGAATATAAATTGGTCTCAAGACCATAAAGTCCTCTTGGAAGAGCTCATAAAGGATTTAAAAATAAAATAAGAGACAGAAGAAAAATTAGAAAAAGAAATGGGAATTATATAAGAGAATTAAGAAAAAAAGAGTGAACAGCTTAGAAAAGGAAACAAAAAATGACTAAAGAAAACAACTCCCTTAAAAGTAGAATTGGGGAAGTGGAAGTTATTGACTCTATGAGACATCAAGAATCAGTCAAACAAAATGAAAAGAATGAAAAAATAGAAGAAAATGTAAAATACCTCATTGGAAAAAAAAAAACTGATGTGGAAAATAGATCCAGGAGAGATAATTTAAGAATTTTCAGACTACCTGAAAGCCATGATCAAAAAAAGAGCCTGAACAGCATCTTACAAGAAATTATCAAGGAAAACTGCCCTGATAGCCTAGAATCTGGGAATAAAACTGTAATTGAAAGAATCCACCCATCACCTCCTGAAAGAAATCCCAAAATGAAAATTCCAAGGAATATTACAGACAAATTTCAGAATTATCAGGTGAAGGAGAAAATACTGCAAGTAACCAGAAAGAAACAATTCAATTATTGTTGCATTACATAGTCAGCATTACATAGTACTTAGCAGCTTCTATATTAAAGGATTAGAGAAACTGGAATATGATATGCCAGAATGCAAAGGAGCTTGGATTACAACGAAGAATCAAATATCCAACAAAACTGAGCATAATCTTTCAGGTGAGGAGACTGACATTCAGGGTGAAATAAGGGTGCCTGCTGCTACCACTATCATTCTGTATGGTACTAGAAATATTAGTTTTACCAACAAAGGAAGAAAAACAAATTGAAGGAATTAGAATAGGCAATGAGGAAAAAACACTGTCACTCTTTGCAGATGATATGATGGTATACTTGGAGAATCCTAGAGAATTAACTAAAAAATACTTTAAATAATTTACAACTTCAACAAAATCACAGAATATAAAATAAACCCACATAAATCACCAACATTTCTATATTTTACCTACAAAACTCAGCAGTGAGAAAAAGAGAAATTCCATTTAAAATAATTGTAGACAGATAAAATATTTGGGAGTCTACTTGCCAAGACAACCCCAGGAACTATATGAGCACAATTACAAAATACTTTTCACACAAATAAAGTCAGATCTAAACAAATGGAAAAATATCAATTGTCCACAGTTGAGCTAATATAATAGAAATGACAATTCTACCTATATTAATTCACTTATTCAGTGCCATACCAATCAAACTGCCAAAAATTATTTTATAAAGCTAGAAAAGATATTGACAAAATTCATCTGGAAGAACAAAAGGTCAAGAATATCAAGGTAATTAATGAAAGAAATTACAAACAAAAGTGGCCTAGCCATACCAGATCTAAAACAATATTATAAAGCAGCAATTGTCAAAATTATTTGTTATTGGCTAAGAAATAGAGTGGTAGATCAGTGAAATGGACTAGGCATGCAAGACACAGTAGCAAATGACTAGAGTAAATCTACTGTTTGATAAACCCAAAGACTTCAGCTTCCGGGATATGAACTCACTGTTTGAAAAATCTGTGGGGAAAACTGGAAAACAGTATGGCAGAAAATAGGCAGAGACCAACTTCTCACACTATATACCAAGGTAAGGTCAAAATGGGTATGTGACTTAGAAATAAAGAAAAAATTTGCTAATTTGCATTAGCAAATTAAAAGAGCAAGAAATAGTTTACCTGTCAAATCTATGGAGAAGGGAAGAATTTATGACCAAACAAGAGATAAAGTACATTCTAAAATGCAAAATGGATAATTTTAATTACATTAAAACGTTTTTTGCTCAGACAAAACCAATGTAACCAAGATTAGAAGGAGGCCAGAAAATGGAAACAATTTTTACTTCTAGCATCTGATAAAGGTCTCATTTCTCCAACATACAGAGAACTGAGTCAAATTTATAAGAATATAAATCATTCCCAATTGATGAATGCTCAAAGGGTATGAACAGTTGTCAGATGAAGAAATCATAGCTATCTATAGTTATATGAAAAAAATTGCTCTAAATCACTACTGATTAAAGAAATGCAAATTAAAACAACTCTGAGGTACTAACTCACACCTTTCAGATTGGCAAATATGACAGAAAAGGAAAATAATATATGGTGGAGAAGATGTGGGAAAATCAGGACACTAATGCATTATTGGTGAAGTTGTAAACTGATTCAGTTATGCTGGAAAACAATCTGGAATGATGCCCAATAGACTAAAAAACTGTACATACTCTTTGATCCATCAAAACTACTAATAGGTCTATATCCCAAAGAGATCATAAAAAAAAGAAAAAGGACCCATATGTACAAAGATATTTATTACAACTTTTTTTGTTGTGGCAAAGAATTGGAAATTGAGGGAATGTCCATCAACTGTGGAATGGCTGAACAAATTGTGGTATACGAATGTAATGGAATAATATTGTTCTTTAAGGAGAATTTCAGAAAAACCTGGAAAGACTTGTATGAACTGATGCTGAATGAAGTGAGTAGAACTAGAACATTGTACATAGTAACAGTAACGCTATGCAATGACCAACTATGACCCACTTAGCTCTTCTCAGTAATACAGTGATCCAGGATAATGCCAAAAGACTCACGATGGAAAGCTCTATCCACATCCAGAGAAATAACTGCGGAGTCTGAATGCAGACCAAAGTATACTATTTTCTCTTTTTTTCTCTCTATCATCTTTTCCCCCCTTTTGTTCTGATTCTTCTTTCACAACATCGCTAATGTGGAAATATGTTTACGTGATTGCACATGCATGATATATGCATCTGTCTCAGTTTTCTCATTTGTAAAATGAGGGTGATAATGGTGCCTACTTCCCAGGGTTGTTGTAAGAATAAAATGAGATAGTATTTATAAAGTGCTTAACACAAACTATGTAAATGTTAGTTGTGATACTATTACTGTCACGAATCAACGATATGAAGAGCTATCCAGTGCACTAGGCATCTCCAAACTTTAGGTCAGTTTCAGGGGACCGAAAGGGAACCTGATCCAGCCTAAAGTGATAATGGACAGACCAATGGTCATTGTATGCCTGGAGAACAGCCTGAACCAAGGCAAAGAGATGGAACATGGGATGTTGTACATGACAAAAAGCAAATGGGCCAATTTGGTTGAAATATAGATTGCTAAATAGATGGCTTGCCATCTTGGGGAGGCAGGGTTGGGCAGAAGGGGAAGAAAAAAATTGGAACTTAAAATCTTCTAAAAATAATTGTTAAAAAGTATCTTTACATATAATTGGAAAAAATAAGAAACTATTTACAAAAAAGAAAGGCAGAGTGACAGAGAGGAAAGAGAAACACAGAGAGACAGAGAATGGGAAGAAGAGAGGGAAAGGGAAAGAAATGGAAGACACAAAGAGATGGGAGGGAGGGGGAAAGAGAGAGAAGCACTAGTGGCCTACTCTCTCAACCAGGCTGATAGGTGGCCTTAAACGCATGTTTCTGCTGTTTCTTCTGTCCCTCTTGTATGTCTTCTTTCCTTTTCTTAGAGGAATGAATATCAGAGGCCAAATGAACCCGTATGTGACCTTATGAACTTCAAAAGAGCAGTCAAAGATCCAGCAGTCAAACCGGGGAAGGAACCAGCCCCGAGGAGCAACCTCTTTGACTCATCCCAGCAGTGGATCGACTCAACATTTAAGATACTGTGACTTGCCAGCAAGGCAATGGCATGTGCATTGACTATGTTGTACCCTACAGTGAACTTGATGGTGAAACATTTTGTAGTCATCCCTTTTAAGTTTCAATCTTCTTTCCCTAGGACAAAGGGCTATATAAAAGAGACAGATCATCTATAGTCTTGGAGGTGGTTATACTTTGGTTCTTGGTATAACTTTCATTGTTGTTAAAATACCCTCCATTTATAAAATGTATTAGATATTAATTGGTTATCACTGCTACTGAAAAGATACCAATGAGTTAAGTGATATTGGGGTACTAAATAGTGGTGATGATATTGGAGACCTAACAGATAGGTACTTGAACTGATGACACTAGAAGAACTTCAGTGCCCCTCACAGGTATCCCTAGAACTCTGAGCAGATGAGCCATCTGTGCTTTCTGATCCCAATCTGGCAGGCACAGATTGTGGTAGGAAAGAAAAGTCTTGAGTCTTGCTGCACTGCAAAAGGTAGCTTCTCCAGTGTTTGAGGAGGAAGTGTGGCAGAATGCAAAGTGAAATGGGATAAAAGTTAAAAGCCTAGATAGAGTGCTCTTTGTGATCCTAGGCAATTCACTGAGGTTCTATAAGCCTCAGTTTCCTCATCTTTAAAGTGAAAAATAATATAATTTGCTCTTCTTGTCTCATAAGATTGTTTGTTTTAATTATCAAATGAGATAATGTGTGGAAACTGGTTAGTATTCAGAAAGCCTACTGCAAATGTCACTCGTTTTCACTGATTATTAGAAGGGCAAAAAGTAGCTGGTAAGGGACCCAGGCCATATTTCTTATTAAGGTTATTTCACTTGTTTTAGTTATACTAGAAGTAGGGGGTTGGACTAGATTACCTTTGAGGGTCTATTACAAGTTTCTGTGATTCCATAACATTGGACCATCTAGATTCACAACCAATGAGACAAATACCTTATTATCTAACTGGAGAGAGTGAATAGAGCACTGGGCTCAAAACTAGGAAGACTTAAGTTCAAATCCAGCCTCAGATACTTACTGTGCAATCCTGGGGAAGTGACTTAACCTCACTTTGTCTCAGTTTTTTCATAGCATCCACTTCCCAGGGTTGTTATAAGAATAAAATGAGATAATATTTATAAAGTACTTAACATAAACTCTATATAAATGTTAGTTGTGATACTATTACTGTCATGAATCAACGATATGAAGATATATCCAGTGCACTAGGCATCTCCAAACTTTAGGTCAGTTTCAGGGGACTGAAAGGGAACCTGATCCAGCCTAAAGTGATAATGGGCATTGTACGCCTGGAGAACAGCCTGAACCAAGGCAAAGAAATGGGAGATGGGATGTCGTACATGACAAAAAGCAAATTTGCTGAAATGTAGAGTTTATGAAGAAAGTAATGTCTAATAATCCTGGAAAAGTAGCCCTCTCTACCTTGGTTCTCAGGACCAGAATGGTGTTTCCACAGGATCCCCAGTTGAAACAGTATTTTCCTTGGAGCCAGAAAATCTGGTTTTGAGTCTTAACTCCCTAGTTTATTAGCCATGTGACCACAGCCAAGTCACTAACCTTTCCATCCTCAGTTTTCTCATCTATTAAGTGGAAATTAAAATATTTGCACTACTTTTCTCTTCTGATAATCACAAGCAATGCACCCCTTAAAATTTAAAGTACTACATAAATGTAACTGTCATCCAGCATTTAGCACAGTGCCTGGCACATGGTAGGAACTTAATAAATGTTTCTTGATTGATTGATATTGATTGGTTGAGCCAAAGGGAATTTCAGAAGTTCTGATCAAATATTTCTGAGAAGCTCCTGAGCTGATCAGAATTCTCAGTTTGGAACTCCCAGATTTCCTTGCCTTATATCCAGGAGACTCAGAGTCCCTGGCAAGAGTGAAAGTAGAGCAGCTCTTGTGTTCTGAGTTCCCTTTCATTCATGGAATTCAGGAGGCATTTTATCCTAGACACAAACATTGGAGCCCAATGAGCAGAGGGAGTGATTAGGTCATACTTGTGCTTTAGGAATGTTACACTGAGGGATGATTTCAGGGAAACCTGGGAAGACTTGTGTGAACTGATACAGACTGAAGTGAGTGGAATCAGAAGGATAATTTATAGAATAACAGTGACACTGTAAACTTTGAAAAACCTTAGATGTAGGATCAATGCAATGGCCAACCAAGTAACTCCACAGCACTGATGAAGATGTAGGCTTTATTGTTTTTCAATAGTGTCTGTAACCCCATTTGGGCATTTTCTTGGCAGAGACTGTGGAATGCTTTGCCATTTTCTTCTCCAGCTCATTTAATAGATGAGGAAATTGAGGCAAACCAGGTTAAGTAACTTCCCCAGGATGACACAGCTGGTAAATATCTGAGGCTGGATTTGAACTCAGGAAGATTAGTCTTCCTGACTCCAGGCCTGGCCCTCTATCCATTATGCCATCTAATTGCCCTTCAAGCTACCTACCTCCTAACGGAGAGGGGATGGATAAATTCAACATACAGAAGAGGACTTTTTTTGGACATAGTTGATGTAGTAATTTATTTTATGTTCATTTGTTATGAAAAGTATTTTTTCTTTTCTTTTCCTTTTTTCCAATGTGTATGCAGGAGAAAGGTTGTAGGAGGGAGCAAAAATAGATTTTTTTAAAATGAAAAAAACATTTTTTAAAAAGGAATTTTACTTAGACATCTGTGTGGAAGATGGATTGGGAAAAGGAGCCCCTTTAGGAGATTATTTACAAGAGTCCAGGCAAGAGGTAATTAAGGCCCATACTCATTCCATTTTACTTCAGCCACGTTGCATGAGGCTATGGGGGAGGAAATTTAATTTGGGGTTTTTCTCTTGCAGATGGTGTTGAGACCTTTCTCAAACTACCCTGTGGTAGTTTGTGGGTGAGAAATTTTGGTGGCAAGCTCTAATCTACTAACAAAGGGGAAGAAAGAAAAAATAATTTGAATATAGAAACTAATCCCTCAGCTTCTTAAGAGCAGTAGCTATAATGACCAGTTTGTTTACCTATGTTGTATTTCAAGAATAGGTTACTTGATCTATAAGTTTTAAGGGTTGTTATTGTTTTCCTAAAAAACAAAATGAATGAGAAAAACTCTCAACCTAGATATCACCATTATTTAAAGGTAAGTCACTGATTCAAGACTTGAGACCTATGCCTAGGAAAGAAATCACATCCTATAGTGATGATATTCTCAGAACAAGTGTACTTTATCAGTGAGTTCCTTGGCTTCTATAATGTGCAGGAAGCTCTTTGCTAACAATAAAAACTAGCACTGTATAAGGAAAAACATCCTACAGTTAAGAGGTACAAGACATCAATTTACCTGGACCAGAAATACAAAGGACCAGGGGAAATAGAGGAAGTTGAGTCTCTCTTTCCATTTCTACTTCCATCAGAATGGTATCGTTGAGAGTTTTTGTTTGTCGCAATTTGAAACTCATTTTTTTAGCAACATAATGTCCTCAGGTCTAATGTTGTAGTAATAAGTAATCTGGGAGTAGCATGTCTTAAAATTTATTCTTATTTCCATCATTTAACCAGTTAGTTGATTCTGTAAAACTGGAAGTCTCCACCTATAAAATGGGGGTGAAAAGTGTCATAAAGAGTACACACAACCAACTGCCATTCTTTGCAGTGTTAGGAAAAATCCTAGAGATGATCCAGACCAACCACACTATTGTGGAAATATGGAAACCATTATAAAACAAAATCGCTATTTCATATTACACAAAGGTAGTGAGGAGCCAAGCTGAGATTCAAAGGTGGAATTTATATGTTGAATTTACTTGATACTTCAGTGGTAAATGGGTCAGGGCAGTGGATAAGCTTCTGACTGGTTCACGTGATAAAGCACCTCTTTCTCTTGGTGATGTGTGTGGTGTGCTTTACCTGGGGAGTGTATGACCTAACTTAGCCTTCTTTCAATTCCCAGAGCATCGCACAGTACCTGGCACATAGTAGGTGTTTTACAAATGCTTGTGGATGTGACCTAACATGCAGAATCAAGGCACAGTGATCATAGTTCTTGAAATAAAGTTTGGGACACAGTCTAACATATGTGTATAAATAGAAAACAAAAATAAAACACATTATACACATATACATGTCTATGCAGCAGATGCATTACATAACTATATATGTATATATTATGTGTTTAACATGTGTTGTATTATGTTGTATTATGTGTAAAATGTACTACATTGTGTATTTTATGTCTATAATGTACATTGTATGTATACAATCTATAATGTGTTACGTATTATAATGCATATGGATATAATACATATACACACATAATACATATATACACATATGTGTACTGTTGTATGTGATATATAGAATAAATATATGCATGTATGTATTATATATGTATATTATGTATATACAATACACATATATACACAGATAGGCCATGTGTGTACATGTCTGTGCTTTACATCCTCGTTTATCTAATTTGATAATACAATAAACTTTATAAGCCCCTACTATGTGCCAGGCACTGTTCTAAGCTCTGAGGATACATTTAATAAAAAGAAAGTCTCCGCTCTCAAGGAGTTTATATTCTACAGGGAAGACCACATACACAAGGAGGCAGGGAAGGGGAAGAGATGGGACACCGGGACATATTCAGCATGGAGGCATCTTGTTTCATGAGGTTGAAACCAGACAGAGTGGAGTGGGCTGAGTTCAGTTTTTGCTTTCTATAACGGCAGGCATTGGGAAGAGGTTGTGTTCTTCCCCCCAGCCCTCCAATCAGAAAGGAGAGCAGGATGAAGAGGTGATGAGCTTATCCTAGAAGGGCCTCTTCTTCCAATGGAGCTGATGCCAGTCAGGGCAGCATATACAAAGTGGAGTATTTCTGACTTGTCAATTGTTCCGGCTTTTATATTAACATATAGATAATGATGTATTGTTAATTAGCATAAACATAATTATGTAAAGTGCTAGAAACCCTATGGCCAATATTTGTCATGACTTTTCTGCCTGCACAAGTATGGAATGCCACATGCTCTGCCTACAAACACACACACACATATACATGATTTGAGATAACATGCATTTTTGTAAGTCATCGAAATGTTTCTTAAGTCCATGATTGTTTTCTCTGGCTCTTTTTATTTTGTGACTTATGAGTATTTTTACTATAATACTTAGAGATTTGATTGATTTATCTGCCCTTTACAAAAATACTGGAAATTCCAGAATATTTATGTAATTTATGGAGAACAGAGAAGAAAATATTTAAATCAAGACAGAATGTTTGACTGTAGAGATTAGAGGTCTAGATTTGCAGAAGAGACCCTTAGAAAGAAGCTATAACTGCTTCACTACTTTGATCTTAGCCATATTTTCTACTTTTAGAAGATGGAACTTCTAGGGTATTCCAAGGGTTTCTGTCTCAAGAGGCCCAACCTGCTTCAAGATATACGAAATCTCTGGGAAAACTTTCCCTATCCAAATCATTCCTTCAGATCTCTGGGAAACAAATGATTCCTCAGTAGTGAGTGAAGTGAGAAAAGCTCTGAGACCCATCAGTCCAAACTGGATACCCAGCTATGTTCCCCAAAGTTGATTTGGCTAATAAGCCAGCAGGGACACCATACGCTCCTGGACATATACTCATTTGGCAAATTGTGTGAGGGAGAGAGGTAGAAAGGAAAAGAGGGAGAGAGGAAGAGAGGGAGAGAGAAGTAAAGAATAAACATCCTTTAGGGATACCCTTAATGTTATAGTTCTTCAAATGGGTTCCATAATAACACCTTACTAAGCCTCAAATATTTACCTATAAGGGTTACTAAGACTCTTGGAATCACTTTTGGCCCCCCTGAAAGATACTTTACAATTTGAAAGAATTACACTTTGTGCCTCATAGAGATCAATGAACCGAGGTTCTGTTGAAATCCAAAATAGTACAAATATACCTTGTCACCATTGTCCTTGATTTTTGCAAAATTGCAGACCATTAGAGAGGGAATTTAATTGATCACTATAAAAGCCACAGACCAGCAATAAAATAGTGTCCTGACACTGACGTCCAATTCCACTTCAACTTCCAAATTAAGTGAGTCAGTCACAATAGAAGCACAATAAACAATCCTTAGGGAACTCCTCATGTTATTTAGATTTCAGTACAAATGCCTTTCAGGCTGTCAAAAACTTAGGAAAGGTTATCTCAGAAGAACCCCTCTAAATTCTGGTGTATCAATGAATGAAGGTATTTAGTGTCTGTTGTGGCTACATATAGAATTTAAATAATTTAAATTGCCTTTCAACTAAAGATCTAATTAATTGAAAGTTTTATTCAATTATCTGCCTCTTCTTTCCCACTTAATAAGAAAAGGAAAATGTCAAGTTTCATTATCTGTTCCAGAAACTCTAGAAGAAAAACAGATTCAAAACAAAGGACAAACATTTCCTCATCATTGCTTCAGAGATCATTTACAGAAAATGCTTCCCGGAAATATCTCAGTATCGCTTCTCTCCCAAGATAGTCCCTGTAAAAAGAAAGGCCTCCATTTTAAGGACTATGGCCAGGTCATTTATTTCTGCATTCCTTTCCAGGGTGCACTTCTTATTCTCTGGACTTTTTCTACCATGCCTGCTGTAGGTACAGCCTCTGTCCCCTATCTTTTCATCTTCTTTTTGTGCCTTATTATCACCATCTGAAAGACTTCAGCTTAAAAAGGCCAAGGTCTCCCACCGTATCTGGGGCCATCGCCAGTTGACTTGACCTATGCATTTCCAGTGAACTCTGATGACTCTAGAGGAAAGAGTGAGGCTGATGACTTTGCACAGTCCTACCTTACCTAAATCCAATTCATTTGCAAGATATCACCCTCTCCATGTCATTGGTCTTCTTCCACAACAAAGGACAAAAATAACAGTCTTCCCCAGTTAGAATGTAAGTTTCTTCCTTGAAGACAGGGACTGCCTTCCTTTCTGCCTGCATATTTATTCCCAGAACTTAGCACAATATTGGCGTATAATAATCACTTAATAAATGCTCATTAACTTGATTTTTAAGTGTAAGAAGGCTAAATTGGTAGCAAAGCTGCTATTACATACTGATTCCTACTCATACTCTTTCTAACCTAAACAAATGTACTCATCCTCAAATCATCTTCCTTCGCCTTGTAATTTACATTTTACTGTCTGTGGTATCTTATTTACCAATGAGAGTTTTCAATACTATTTACAATAATTCCTTTGTTATAACTGTCTTGTCCTTCATTATATTAATTCCATACCAAACAGATGAACAGAGATTTTCCCATCCTTCTTCCCATCATTCTGGGTTCTCTCTTACCTCTGATTTCTTTTTTCCTTCTCCATCCTCTAAATTAAAGTTTTTATTGAGGTAGTTTATTTGGGGGTGGGGTTTTTTGGTCCTGTTTTTATTCCATGTTTCTTCTTAACCTTTTGACTTTTACTTTCAGTAGCTGATTAAAGGAATTTAGAATTTCTCAAATGCTTTTGTTTTCTGGAATCCTTTCCATATATTACTCTTTTGTTCACTTTAATTGGACAATATAGCATTCTAGTTTTCTACTTATTTACTGATAACAACAACACTAATCCAACCCATCTTCCATGCTTTGAAGGGGGATTGGGCAATGGCAAATTAGGAGAATGACAGTGTGGAGCACAGCCAAGTCTACATTTGCCCTGAGATTATTAAAGCAGTTGGGAAAGCCTGGCATGGATCCTAAAACAATAGCAAATTGGGTTTTAGTGATACGGATTGAGTTAGCACCCTGCTCAGTTTGATACGACTGTTCCAAAGAGTTAAAGAAATACATGTGGTGGCACAGAGTTCCAGACAGGCCCTATTCAAAGCAGTCTTGATCATTAGCTTAACACACAGTAAAGGGGAATCAATGACATCATTCTGGAACTACAAGAAAGTAAGATACCTTGGAACATATTAGAAATACCACTATCTCACATTCAGGAAATGCTTCCAACTGCTAATGTGGGCAAATCATTCATGCACATGAAAAGGAGTGAAGAAATGAATATATTCATTCTGTCTAATACTCTCTCATAACACAAACGGAAACAGCTCAAATCAACTAACTATAAACAAAGGTTTCAACTGCTTTTGTCAAGAATTTTCTCAGCTCCAAGTCACACAACAACATACTGTAGACCAGCACAGGAAATTCATTTTTTAAAAATTGCAATCCTAAATTCAGATGAGATCAAATAAGATATGAAATGGAGGAAGAGGTGAATGGAAATCTAACTTCTCTACAAAACTGGAAAGGGGTAGGGTTAGATAAGATTCATCATTACCAGCTTAAATGCTTCACAGAAACTTATGAATTACTAGCAAGGCATTTTCCCAGCTTCTTTTCTAATGAAAGCCTGACTCCACCTTTCTTAATGGAAGGCACCAGTATCTATTAGCAAAGAGTGAGAAGCCTAATAACTCCTCCGAATATAGGCCCATTATATGTTTATGTAGTTTATACAAAGCATTCACAGCTTGTATCATTAAAAGAACATAAAAACACTTACAAGAAAACAATATATTGACTGAAGAGCAAAGAGGAGGCCAAAAAGTCCCAGTTGCTTAAAGTACAACTTGTTTTGCTGATAACTGACCAAGTCACCTCAAAGCCCTGCAACGTGCATGCACGCACAGATATAAGCACATATACACACATATATACTTCTTTTGTTGATATCACAAAGTCTTTGATTCGATTCTAGAGTCATGACAGAATGAATACCACCATTCATATAGGGCAAATTTATAAAACAGATTCAGGTATAGTGAGAGTAATCCAGTGTTTGATGTCCACATAGAAAGTTAAGTACTTAAAGTATGCCACCAAAACAATAGTGGTAAAAGTCATTAATATAACATGTGACATATTTTTCAGGAAATAAGTTTAAACCCCTCAGGGATCTGTCTAGCCTTAAATTTATCACTTCTCCCAAAGTGAGCTAAGTATAGCATCCAAATGAAAGAATATGAATCAGAACATCTTATTATTCACCTATAACTAACAGCTTATCACATCTAGGTTTCCTCTAAAAGGGGAGGGAGCCAGTACAAAGGCATTCAATATACAATGTCAATCAGGTATGGTATGGTTATTTATTGATTTTACAGATGAAAGAAATGCTAAACCTCACAACAGACTCATAGTATACATATGCTGACCAAGTTATTTGTAAAAGATGCAGAGACAACTTATTAATGAAGTTGTACTTTTTAGGAGACTAATATATGCATTCATTCAGAAGAGTTGTTGATTTGCATTAGTAGAAGGAGTTTCCTCATTGGGAATTTCCTACACAATGAATTACAGGTCTGGAAAAAATTGCATTTTGTATTCGTTTGCCAATCTCTTTTTAGTCAGTCATTCCCGTCAGACCCTGTGTTAAGTGCTGGGACTACAAAAAAAAAGAGAAAAGAAAAGAAAGAAAGAGAAAAACGCAACAATTCTTGCCTTTGAGATACTAATAATCTAATAGAGATGACAAAAATGAAAATAAATACATGCACATAAGATATATACAGAGGAGTGAAAGATAATCTCTGAAAAGGCCCTAGTCAATGAGGAGGTCCAACAAAGGCCTCCTCCAGAAGGTGGGATTTGTGCTAAGTCCTGAAGGAAGCCAGGGAAACTAAGGCAGAAGTGGAGAAAGAGAACACTCCAACCATGGTGGATGGTGTGATACTTTTATTTTGAATTATGTAAATGCTTCAAAATGACAAAAACACAGACTAAAGCAGAAATGAGGATATTTTAGGTAGACGATGGAAAAGATCATATGTGGACTGTTGAAAACAATCCTATTTGACATGGTTTCTTGTAATGAGAAAGCACTAAGCTTCAATTCAGTAGAGAGCTTGAGAGCACAGGCAAGTTACTCAACCTGGAGGTCTCAGTTTCCTCATCGATAAAATGGGAACCACAAAACTTAAGCTACCACAGAGCCAGTATGAAGAAAGTCATTTGTAAACCATAAAGCAATACCATCAATTTTGTTGTCCAACTCTTTGTGATCTCACTGGGGGTTTTCCTGGCGGAGACATTGGAATGAAATGGTTTGCCATTTCCTTCCACAGCTCATTTTACAGATGAGGAAACTGAGACAAGAGGGTTAAGAGACTTGTCCAGGGTCACACAGCTAGAAAGTGTCTGAGGCTGGATTTGAATTCTTCCTGACTCCAGGTCTGGTGCTCTTTCCACTGTGCCACTCATCAATATCACCAGAATAACTACATGAAGGGATGTGCTAGAGTCATCAGAGAAAACTCCCAAGACAAAATAGTTAAATTTTCAATGTGAGCTTTTACACCTCTAATACTGGCAAGCACTACAAAGCAGGGCTTAATTGTTTTGTTGACTGTCTAGAGATGGTTGTTAGACGTTTATTGACACATCCCTGACTGCATAGTTCAATTCTGTTTACTTGTCTTCTCTCATATATATGAGCATGAATATACAGAATTTAGCAAAAGCAAAAGAAATAGAATGTGAATCATGTCAACTTGCTTATACAGAGACAGAATGACACTTGTAAAGAAAATGTGATACTTCTGAGACAAGGGGAAGGGGAGGAAGGGGAGTGATCTGGCATATAAAAACAGCTTAACTTTATCTCCACTGAGATTCATTCCTTCTTTCCCTCATTCAAGACTGGCATAGAACAATTCCCAGGAAATTGTGGTAAATGTAAAATTCAGGCAGTTTATAAAAAGGCTACATCTGATATGAGTTAAGAATCCAGTTTATAATTTGTATGAATCACCTTCAAACAGGAATGAAATCCAAAGTCCTCCTAACTCTCTTTACTCAAATCTGGCTCCATTCTCTCTTCTTTGCCTTTCCTTTTGGGTCTTAATCAAACTGAACTACTTAGAATTTTCCAAAAACACCCCAAGCTTTTCTGCCTCCACACAACTTCCTCATCTCATTCTAGCTTTTCTGCCTAGAATTCTTTCCTTCTCATTTTTACCTATTGAAATTTTACCCAGCATTAAGGGCCTCAATTATATCTACCTTTTGAAACCCTTCCTGACCCCATAATTGATTATGGTCTCTCTTTCCTTTGAAGCACTCAGAAACTTTGTCTATATCCTTCTCATGGCACGTGCAATTTTTCTATCAAAACATTTGTGGAGAGATTGGGACTTTGCCCTTGCTTACAAAATTTACCCCCAAATTTAAAGGGGGTTGACAGTATTTGTTATCCTTCTGGAGCAGCAAAACAATATAGTTTAGTATCTCATTAGCAAGAATAATTAATTCAACTTAGAAAAGCCATCAAGGTTTACTTTATGAGTATCTGCCCTGACCTATCCTCTTCCTAGATGAGTGGTGTATCAGAATCTTTGCCTCCTCAGACCACAGGAGGGAACATTTTATGCCACTTGTCTGCATACAAAATTTTATAGTTATACTTGTATGTATGTGTATGTCTTATTCCCCACTTCCGAGATTTATTGTTACTGTTATTTAACCTTTGCTCTTGAAGAGGACCAATGTCATCACAAGGGTAATGTCTTGACTTGAAACTGAATTGGATTTAAATGAAGCAGAGCTGTACACAATCATCACTCACTCCCTTCACCAGAGTTATCAGCCCAGTGGTAAGACATAGGTCAGGACAACTGATGATGACCCCTGATGCAATGGGAGACCTTGACTTTTTAAATTTAAGGTCTTTCTCAGGTCCCAGTTTGTCTGGCATCATCCATTCGGTAGAAGTGAGGCAAAAGATGGCCACGTTTGCCTTCACAAAAGAATCTGTCCGGGAGAAGGTGCCCAATAAACATTTGCCCCAAAATATAATAGGTGCTCAATAAATAAATATCTTTGAATTCAAACAAGAGCCTGGCTCTATTCAGCACCAATTCAATGAATATAAGGAGATATCATTGCAAATGTAACATGCGTGATCAGTGAGGGGTTCCAGCTGAGAATAATGTATAAGTAGGTTGAAGAGGGGCAGCTAGGTGATGCAGCAGGTGGAGTGTCAGACTTGAAGTCAGGAAGACTCATTTTCCTAAGATAAAAACACTTATCTTTTTGTATGCCTCAGTTTCCTCTTCTACAAAGTGATCTGCAAAAGGAAATGGCAAACTACTCCAGTGTCTTTGCCAAGGAAACCCCAAATGGGGTCACAAAAAGTCAGAACTGAAACAACTAAACAACAAAAGTGTGAAGAGAAACCTGCTTTACTTTCATTTACAAAGAGAATCCAACTACGCAACAGAAGTAGAGAGAATACCAAGACTTGGCTAACTTGGTGTTCTCTAAGGGCCATTAAAGATGGAAGGACATCTGAAAACTGCAAGTTAAGCAACTATCAATGGCCCTTGTCATACTGCTCATTTTACTTACAAGGCACAGCTGCTCTATTCAACAGCATCTTCCTTTCTGATAGTCATGGGCAAAGCATTTGTAAGCATGCCACTTGGGTGGAAGGATGCTCATCTACAAAATAAAGTATATAAACCAGGCTAGCATATTTTGCCAGGATAAATTGCAATGAATAAAACCAAAGTTCCAACAGGAAGCCTACAGATGCTCTTTGGAAGCAGAGGTTACATAAAGAAAGGGAGCATTTAAATTGAACACAATTGCTGGTAGCCAACATCAAAAACCACCTTAAACACAGCAGAAGAGTGACAGTTTGAGGTATCTTCCATCAAATTTCTCCATTGTGATACCATTATGTTCTATTTTTTCCTTCTTTTCTTGAAGTCACTTTTCCTGATAACCAAAGGGCCATTTTTCATAACCATTGTAAATGTTTTTAAATATGCATTACACAAAATAGGTCAACAATAGAAGGTATGTATGTTGATTAAAAAAATTTTTACTATCCCATGTCTCTGTCAACTAGCTGTCACATGCCAATCTTCTTTTTATACACTTCCAAATTAGCCATCAGGCAAGAAAGAGATTAATAACATTGAGAGCAAAAGAAAGAGAAAAAAAAAGAAAAACTCGATATTTTATTATTATTTTATTTTTATTATTTTGGATAAAAACTAACTAAATGGATGATCTGATAAAATAGAAGAGAAAACCAAATTGTTCATATCAAAAATGAAATAAAAGAGAATCCACAATCATTAGAGAAGAAATAAAGAAGGTCCTTACGCTAGCTATCATGTCACATTGCCTTAGAAATAATGCACAACTAATAAGTGTGAATGTTTGTGGTAGCTGTTTCTATGTCCATTTTGTAGTGATTGTGAATTTTGTTTTCTCAGCTCTGCTTATTTCTCTCCATATCAGTTCATGAAAGTCTTTCCATGCTTCTCTGTATTCATCATATTCATCTTTTCTCACAGCATAATAATGTTCCATTACGTTTATGTACCACATGCATTTAGCCACTCTCCAATTAAAAGGTATTAACATTGCTTCCAATTCTTTGCTACCACAAAAGTGCTACTATAAATATTTTGATAACTATGGGGACTTTCCTTTTATCAATTGCCTCTTTAAACAGCCTGGCTGTCAGAGATCACCATATAGTTGGTGGACTGTGGGTGGACACCCAAACCAATTTTGCCCTACATCCCCTACCAGGGGTGGGGAATCTGAGACCTCAAGGCCACATGTGGCCTCTAGGTCCTCAAGTACAGCCCTTTGACTGAATCTAAACTTCACAGAACCACCAAATTCAAGTGATCCACCAGCCTCAGACTCCCTCACAGTGGTGATTTCAGTTGCATACCACCATGGCCAGCAGCCTGAACAACTTTCAACTGGGATTATTCTCTTCTTGCACATTTTCAGTAGAGGCCATAAAATTAATTGTAGAGGGGTAAGTGCTACAAAATCCCATAGAGACAATCCAGTCCAACCTATTCATTTTACAAATCAAGAAACTGAGACCCAAAGGTGAAACGATTTGTTTAAGGACATACAGTTATGAAGTAGCAGAACCAGAATCCAATTCTGACTCCAAATCTAATGCTTTTTCTCCAATAGTCTTTATATTCTTTTTCCTTTCCTTAAATACGTAAAGTAACATTCCAAATGTATTCTTAAAAAAAAAAAGATATAAGTGTAAGACAAAGCCTTACTTTAAATTCTTGCAATTTTGGCAAGGAATCCATGTCTCTTGAATTCCAGCATATGGTCCTACCCTGTTATTAATCTTACCCTGCTGTCATCAATGAAATAGCTATGCAAAAGACGGGGATGGGGGGAAGATGAGATTAATTAAAATCAGAATACCTTCGATAAAAATTTCTCACTTTTTCCTGCATAATCAGAACCATGGGTTTCCTACTAGACTCTAAGGATATAAAGAATGGAAAGGGTGGGAGAAGGGAAGGTACTATCCCCCCTCTACCTCAATCATTTTTCTTTAGGCAGAGCTGTCCTCAGACCAAATTGTATTGGGAGAGAATTTGCACTCAGCGTTCCTGTGGGTCCATAACTCAACAATACGCTCACCTCTATTGTATAGTTGCAAATGGAAGTCTAAAGAGAGTATGGCTGATGACAAGCAACTATCTCCCATACGCTTCTGTGCTTCTCAACTACAGAAAATAGGTCAGAAGTGCACACTAAAAAAAAACTTAGTAAAAGCAAAATCCAACCACCAATTCTCACAATGTCTCTATCTAGGCTCCTTGTCTCCTTGTACCCTGTGCAGACACATATATAGCCCACTCCTTGGTTTGGGATTTAGGAAAGTTTGCCAGGTACCCTGGGAGATTTCATTTCACTCGGTTTGTTGCTGTTTCTTACAAGACAAATTCACAGATTTTGTTCACGGTTCACTTCAATATCTCCATAAAAACAAGACACCATTCCTGGGATGACTACCATCAGTTACTTATTTTTCACATTCTTTACTTAACTGACTCTTCTGATTCTGTAAAGAAGATACACAAAATAATTTGTGAAATGGAAATGTACCTCTCTTCACCTGGTTCTATTTCTGTACCTTACCCCTCCCTAACACATGCAATTATACAATGTTGACTAAGTCTCAATCTCAAGAGCTTCTTTTTTTAATGGTGATTCTAATTACTTTTTTTGGCTTCTGATTTTATAGCCCTACTTGATTTTGGAAGCAAAAGAAAGTTGTTGATGGTCTCTTCCTCACCAGGCAGAATTCTTATTTGATAAAAGCATAATTTATCCTATTCTGCAACCTTAATTTAGAGTATGCCAATCACTATGAACCGGTATACCCAGGAACACAGTAGAGAGGTTCCGACATGGCATAAGTTTTAGCCAAAGTACTTAAGTTGTATCCACACCCTCAAATTTTGCAAACTTACCACTTCTATGGAATGGAATCGAAGTGAAGGAGACATGGGCAATTGTTAAAAATCCATTAAGCTCTCAAAATTACTCCATAGTCAAACATCTTAATGGAGTCTTATCTCATTCCCTATCACCAAAAAAGGAAAGCAAAACTATGTCTAATTTCTTCCCATTTATTTTATGTTATCATACTTAAGAATCCTAGATTTAGCTGGTCACATAGGTAAGCCATTTCTTCTTTTTTGAAAATGTAATTTTGTTACTTTTCCCATTTAAAAAGCATTTGTTTTCTCTTTGCCTAGTTCCCCAACTTTAATTAATAAGTCATAATAAAAAGAACTCATCCCCCCCCCACAACATATATGAATAGTTAAACAAAATAAATTCCTACACTGACTAAAGTAAAAAATGACCAAAGCAAAAAAATATTCTGAATTTTAAAATACAAACTGGGGAAATCATTCCATCTCAGCAAGTTGACAAAACTATCAAAGACCCAGGAGAAAGCCATCTAAGAACCTCATAATGAAAACACACCTGGGAAGGAATGATGAGCCATTTAATTTGGGAGGATTTATACAGTGTTGGGGAATAATTAATATCATTTCCATAAATATATATTCCTGTGCCTACTATGTGAAATTCAATTTAACAAATATTTATCATTGGGCTAAATGCTGGTGAATGTTGATGATAACCTTAAGTCATGTCCAAGTCTTCATGACTCATTTGGAGTTTTCTTGGCAGAGATGCTGAAGTGTTTTGCCATTTCCTTCTCCAGTTCATTTCTTAGATGAGGAAAGTGAGGCAAAAAGGGTTAAATGACTTGACCAGGGTCACACAGCCAGGAAATATCTGAGGCTAGATTTGAACTCAAGACTTTCTGACTTCAGGCCTTGCACTTTATCCACTGCAGTCCCTATCTGTCTAATCTCTCAAGCTATTTTGCATATATTGTATTTGTACATAGTCATTTGCTTCTTGAGTTCATTAGACTGTAAGCTCCTTGAAGACTGGGATTGTTTTTTGCCTTTTTTGGATCCGGAGCACTTAGCACAATGCCTGGCATATAGCAGACACTGAATAAGTACTTGTTGAGATACATACATACATACATATATATATATATATATATATATATATACACACACACACACACACATCTATATACACATAAATGTGTGTGTATATAGATACATATTACAGACACATGCACCCAATAGATATTTTCTATATCTGTACATATATACATATATGTATACATGTGTGTTCATACATAAACATAGATAGACAGTTGTACATAAGGCTGCTATGTGGTCTATACACCTTTCCCTCCTTTCTTTCTTGATCCTGAGCTACATTTTCTAACATATCTTTCACTCTTCTCTTTGCACTTAATTCTCTTGATATTAAAGTAAATGCAATTTAATTTCAAGGGTCTTATCAAGTCCCATACTCAAAACCCTTCTGGCATGGTAGAACCTGATTGAACTTGTGTTCCATTGGTACTGGCTATTCTTATTACATGCTCTTTCCCTTCAAAAACTCTACCTTCCCACTATAATGGATTACTTCATGTTGCCTCTTCTTGTTTCAAATTTCCTTGCTCCCATGAATTTATGGATGGTTGTCTCTCATGCCAGGAACACACTACCTCTTCATCTATATTTGCTGGAATTCTTCCTTCAGAATCTACTTCATGTACTGCCACCTCCCTGAAACTTGACCTATTCCCAACCCTCTCCTACCTTCTTGTCCCAATGTGAGCTCTTTTCTTTTCAGAGTACCTCAAGGGAGTGTTGTGTCAAACTCAAATAGAAAAGGGGACCACTAATCCATACAAAATGATTCCTGCAGGCTGCATAGTGACTTAGTTTTTAAATGAAATATTATCTCTGTCTTATTGTAATTTTATTTATTTAAATATTTCCCATTTATATTTTAATCTTGTTCAGGAGTATTATAGGCAGCAGGAGGCTTTCCATGTTTGACACCTCTGGTAGCCAGCATTTGATCTGAATCGTTTTTTTTTTTTGCTCCATCATACCAGTCTTGCATCATACTTTTTAAATATGTGCATCTTCTATGCCCACAATAAATATAAGCCCTTTGAGGGCAAAGACTGTCATTTTACAATTCTGCTTTTCCCAGCACTTGGGCTGCTAGGTGGCACAGTGAATAGAATGCCAGGTCTGAAGTCAGGAAGACTCCTTTTCATGAGTTCTAATCTGGCCTTAGACGCTTAATATTTGTGTGACCCTGGGCAAGTCATTTAAGCCTGTTTGCCTCAGTTTCTTCATCTGTAAAATGAGTTGGAGAAGGAAATGGCAAACCACTCTAGTGTCTTTGGCAAGAAAACCCCAAATGGGGTCATGAAGAATTGGATACAATTGAAATGACTGAGAAACAACTTGGAGATAATTATCTCAGATGGAAGGCACTCACGATAAGGTGAACTGAGGACTTCTCCCAGAAAGTGAGATTTGTACCTGAGACTTGAAGGAAACCAGGCATGCCAGAGGTGAAGGTAAACAGGAAGAAAATTCTAGACATGGGAGGGCAGCCAGTGAAAATATATGAAGTCAGGAATTTGAGTGTATTATGGGATGAACAGAAAGGCATATTTCTATTGATCTAAAGGAATTACACTTTTTCATTTCAAAAGTATCCATCAGACGGAGGGTAGGCTACATGACCTCTGCTACCCCACAACTCATGATCTTAGACATCAGATCCTGAGAATGCTGCTGAGCAAAAGAGTGGCGGGAGGAAAAGGTCTTGTCTGCCCTCAGTTACTATTTCCTTCCACACAAACTAAACCAGACCACGGGAAAATTAAAAGACTCTTCCAGTTCAGTTAATAACGCAGTCTGGAGCTGGCTCTTGTTACAGCATCTTAACTAGCTTGAGATAATTAGGATTTTGCTGACAACTAAGACTATGTCTCAAGTGATAGCCCTAAAGGATTGTGTAAGTGAGAGGGGTATCCACAATCAAGGAGGCAATAATACCTTTCTCTATGCATTTCTTTAGGATAAATAGGTGCCACAGTGGATAGGATGTCAGGCCTAGAGTCAGGAAGGCTCATCTTTCTGAATTCAAATCTAGCTTCAGATACTAGCTGTATGACTGAAAAAATCACTTTACCCTGTTTGCCTCAGTTTCCTCATCTGTAAGCTGGAGGAGGAAATGGGAAACCACTCCAGTATCCTTACCAAAAGCAATGGGATCACAAAGAGTCAGATCCAATTGAAATGACTCAACAACAACAAAATGAAAGTCTTAATCCACTGGAGGTGGAAACCTTGGAATCTGGTACAGTCTACCTCCACAACATCTCTCTCATGAATCCTTTTGTTTTCACCAGAATATTCAATGTCCTCAGCCCGGTTCCGACCACCTCTCCCTTAGACTGCTGAAATAACCTCCAAGTTGAGCTCACTGTTTCAAGTCTCTCTTCCTTCTGTTCTAGCATCCACAAAACTCTTAAATTAATATTTCTTAAACACAGATCTAAAAATCTTCAGTAGTTTCCTACTATCTCTAGGAATGTAAATTTCTCAGCCTCCCACTGACAACTCCCCATGATCTGGCTCCTTCCCATCTTTCCGGACATTTCACATTACTCCCCGTCATTCAGTGTTCCATGTAAGCTGGCTTGCTGGATGACACCTGAATCCCACTTCTGTGCCTTTGTACAGGATGTCCTAGGTATCTGGGCACTCTCTCCTTACTTCTGTTTTTGGACTATCCAGCTTCCCTTCACTACTCAGCTCCTAGGTCACCTCCTCTTTGAAATACTTTTTGATTTCTCCAGTTATTAGGACTCTCATCTCAAATTTTCATCTATTTACCTATCTATATACAGGTTATGACCTCTAGCAGGATATAAATTCCTGAACTGTAGGGACTGGTTATTTATTCCCAGGATCTAGTATAGCACAAAATAGATGCTTAATAAATGTTTGCTGAATTGTTGTTAAATTGATTACAGAAACTACAGTAACAAGGGAAACGATCTCTCTGGTCTCTTCAGCTTTAATGCTCTGTTAACAATGAAACCAAAACAACCCGAGACAAGAATTTGTAAATACAGTAGTTAAAGGTGAAAAAAGTAGGCTTGGCTTTGCCCTTAACTCATTGTGTGATTTTGCACAAGTTATTTAACTTTGCTGGGACTTCATTTTCCCATCTATAAAATAATGCAATTGTGCATGACCTTGAAGGTCCCATCTAGTTCCAACAATGGAATCCTACAAGCACTTATTAAACACCTAGTATACAGAAGGTACTTTATTGGTTTCAAGGATTCAAATGTAAGAGAAAAATAATCCTTACCCTCAAGAAGTTTACATTCAATCGAACTGATATTTTGTAATTACAAGAGCATGTTCAGGAATTTGATACTTAAGTCAAAAAGGTCTATGTGCAAATTTATTCAAGAATTATTATTATTTAAAAAAAAATCTATCTCCAGGTTGTAGGAAGCCAGGGACACAAATATTCTATTATTAGACATATTTAGTCCAACTGTTCTGGCAATAAATTCAGAATTATGCTAAGAAAGTCATTACAATGTTAACCTTTGACTCAGAAATTCCACAACTTAGAAATCTACCTAAAGGTGATCAACATAAAGAAAGCTCCATACACAGAAAAATATTTATGGTAATGTGTTTTGTGGCAGCAAAGAACTAGAAAAAACAGAGGCCCATCAACTGGAGAGTGGTTAAACAAATTGTGGTGTGTTCATACAATAGAACATTACTCTGGCATAAGAAATAATATGAATAATACAGAGAAACATGGGAAGATTTATTTGAACTGATAAAGTAAAGTAAGCAATACCAGGAAAGTACTCACAAAATGACTACAACAATGGAAATAGAAATGATATCAACATCAAAAATCAAAGTAATTCTGTGAAGTTAAAATGACCCCTCTTGGTCCTAAAGAGAAGAAGATATAAGAATATACCTTCCTCTTTTCTTTGCAAAAGTGAGGGACTATGGGTGTGTGAGAGTGTTTATAATATCGTACTTGGTTTACATGATGCAACCTAGAACTCAAGCTAATAAGATTCTTTATATCATGGATACTGATTACTTGATACTACCTGTGGAATTGAGAAGAGTTTGGAAGAGAGAAGAGATCTTGGTGCTTCTGGCTTCCACATTCAGGAAAACAAAATGATCTTTGAAGCAAGAGAAAGACTTTGGAGAGAAGGTAATATGTAGAGGAGCCAGAGTCTCCATCATGTTCCTATTGTTATTTCACCCCTTGGGAGTAAAGAGACTTTCTGTCTCTTATAGTTGAGTCAAGATATATCACTTCCAATGGGGGACATCACTCATTATAATAATAAATAATAATAGCATTTATATTGTGCTTTAAGGTTTGTAAAGCACTTTATGTATATTATCGCATTTTATCCTCACAGTAATTCTGGAAGGCAGGTGACATTATCACCTCTATTTTACAGATGAAGAAATTTAAGCAAAAGAAACTTTCTCAGAATCACATACCTAGGAGGTATCTAGGAGGTATCTCACAAATCTTCCTGACTATAGGTCCAATGCTCTAATCAATATTCTGATCTATATAACTTCTCTGACCTGTATTTGCTATTTAATTGGATGAATGCATTTATTTACTATTTACTAGGTACCTTTGTGTAACTGGCATTTGGGAGAAAGGGAATCAAGCCTTTGGACCTCTGGTTTAAGACAGTGCTTTCTTGCTAAAGGGATGAGAGATGAGGAATACAGCTTGAGCCTAAAATTGTTTCTTCTAGACTAACTATTTAGGGGGACAGAGAGATCTAATTCTAGCTCAGTACCACCGTCCCACTCTAAGAAGATCAGTGATTAGTCTCATGGCTCCAATTTCCCGGTCACCTTCTGGTAAGAATCAAAGTCTTCCTTTGAAGTAGGAAGGGCAAAAGACTCTCAAGATATAGTTGCATCTAAACAGACTTATATGAACACATGTAACCTACCTGAGTAGAACACAGAGCTGGTGCCCACATGCACACACACGCACAGACACAGTGTTAATTTTAAATAGTATTGCTGAAGGCAATGGGTTTTATCAGTGCCATTCCTAAATTGAAAACCTAATATATTTAGATGAAAGGACTTCATCTCCCATTGGCCCTTCTCTTTGGGGTTATATTTTCTTGCATCAACATTTCCACCCTTAAAATCACCAAAGAAGATCTGAATGAGGGTTATTCACCCTCACCTGACTACTGAAAGCTCTCTACATCAGCTACTTAACTCTGAGCTTTTTTTCTTCTATTTCTTTCTTCCCTCACCAATCTTCATGGAGTACAGCTCTTGAAGCCAATTAAAATTAAACAGTGCCCTAATTTCAATCTTCCTGTGAACTATGCTGAATATTTTCCCCTTTAAAAAAATTAAGTTTTAATTAAGTTTTTTTCATCAAAACACTAGTTCTGCTGATAATGTCAGGAAGGTCTTGGAAAGTAATTACGTGCCCAATCTGTTTCTGACACACTTCATTCTCTACTGGGACTCTTCTTATGCCCCTATTGCTTCGTTAACACCCCAATCTCCCCTCTCCCTGACCCTGTACCTCACAAAAACTTGATTTCTTTTCTATTTACTATGACACAGACAAAAGAATTAAGTTTTGCCCCCTGGTGCATGAGCACAGGATCCAAGAAATTATTAAATAGACAATAAAAAGTACTTATACAAATCTACGCCTTAATTGACTACTTCTATAGGTCAGAAGAGGCAGTGTGTTATATGTATTGGACTAGGAGCAAGGGCACCTAAGGTTTAAGCTTAGACCCAGACTAGTGGTATAGTGTATAAAGTCTCATAAAGCCTCATCTTCCTGAGTTCAAATCTGGCCTCAGATACATATTAGCTGTGTGATCCTGGGCATGTCACTTAACCCAGTTTGCCTCAGTTTCCTCATTTGCAAAATGAGCTAGAGAAGGAAAGGGCAAACCATTCTAGTATCTTTGCCAAGAATACTTCAAATGGGGTCACAAACAGTAAGACAAAATTGAAACAACTGAACAACAGTTTAGGTTGCTTTAACTTAACTTTCTGTAGCTTATCACAAATCCATTTCCTTTTCCTCAGCAATAGGAACTCAAGAGTAATTAAAACTATCTTGGTCCCACTCACTGTAGTTTCAGATCAAATTTGCTCTGGTTTCTATTACTACTGCTACAAACAATGTTCTTTATCCCTGACCTCCAGCTCATAGGTATATTAATATTTAAAGCTAAATGATGCCATAACATCTTCTAGTCCAAAATTCTTTCATTTAATAGATGAAAATGACAATTTTATAGAGTTTAAGTGATTTGACCAGTCACACAGTTAATAAGTAGTGAAGATAGTGCACTTCCCATCATAATAAAATTCTTCCTAGATGCCTCTTCAAAAAGGACTTAGATTCATTCAGACACTATTTTTGACTCTTGGGTGACTGGAACTATAACTCTCTGCTGCCTTCCTGATATGGACTTCAGTCTGGTTACCATCCTGTCTGTCCAGATTACACCTCCTAGGGAACCCTGGAAAGGAAACTTCCAGTTGATAGCCGTTTTGTTTTGGTGTGACTTAGGCAAATCACTTAATTTTTATGACTCAATTTCCTTACCTGTTAAATGAGGGTCCTGGATTAGATAATTTCTAAAGTCCTTTAAAATCTAAATAGCTATATATAATTTTAATGGTTTTCTTAATAGTACCATTTCATCTACAAATTGACCAAAATACTTTGGAAAAGTGGTGTCAAGCTCAAATTGAAATGGATCCCACCTAGCAGCGTGTTGACTTGGAAAATTGGAATTAACATTATTTATGTTGCATTGCATTTTTATTTATTTTGTTAAACATTTCTCAATTACATCCCCATGTTATCTCTGAACTCAGGAGTTTTTCTGCACTTTTTATGACTGGTGAGCTGTGAGTCTCACCTAGAGAGCCTACCTTACAAAATTCTTTCAATTTAATTGAAATCAAAGAGCATTTATTAAGTTCCTAACATGCCAGTCATTGAGCTAGGGGGTGAGGATCCAAAGGCAAAACAAAACAGTTTTCCACATTGGTCACATCCAAATATGTGCATCTCATTCTGCACTGTTTTAGTCTATCATCCCTGTCTAGAGGAACCTGGGTCTTCTTACCCAAGGGGAAGAAGTTTAATTACAATGCAAAAGAGAAGAGTTTTGGAAACCCTGACCTTTGGGATTTATATAATATAATCCTACGTTTGTAAGCTACTGCAAGAGAATTGGAAGAGACCTGAAGAAATCCCACAGTTCAGTCCTTTAATATTAAGTCAAACTGCATGTAAGTCATATCAAAGAGATATCAAATCTTAATCTTTAAAATATTCAATAAAGAATATCCTAATTCTCATTTGGCAACATGTTCCAGAATCCAGCAGTATGGTAACTACTGTGTCTGCCTTCTGTCTACCTGGCAGGGTAAGTGCTTCTATGAAAGAATGTCTGTCAGGAGAGTTGAAAAGATTTCTACAGCCTAGATTCCTTAGTAAAAAAACAAAACACAAAAAAAGTAGCAATTTTCATAGTTATAATTTGTAACCAAGTACTTGTCATGAAGTCTCAAGAGGTTTAGATCTAGTCCTTTGTCAATTTTTTTTCTTGGGGATCCAGAATCTGAATTTTAACATTTAATGGCACAACTTACATATTTTAAAATATTCTTAGTCTTTGGGAATATAAATACTTAATTGCAGCAACAAAAATTTCAAAGTTAAAAGAAGATACACCGTTAATTCAGTTCAGTACAGCTCATGGTAACATTGACACACAGGCATTTCTAGAGCGGGTCTAATTTACTCTACTTTTGCCAAGGTATTGCAGGTCTTTATCAGAAGGGAGAGGGTGATGGTTCTTTATGATACTAGGAGGGGTTTGGACCAATAGTCTAGGTATGGGAATCAGAAGGAAGTGGATTTCACTTGATTTCTCTTATTTTGCTACTGACTCAACATAAGATTTTGTGACAAGTGGCAAAGAGGCAGTCTTCTCCTGCTAGCCTATCATGAGTCTTCTTTCCCTATACCCTCTCTCTCACTCTGTCTCCATCTCTCTCTTTCCCTCCCTCCCTTTCCATTTCTCCCTCACTCATCTCTTCTGCCCACTTTCACCCACTCCTTCTGCCTCATGATCCATTTGAAGGAAAAATATATAATCATATTTTCCTGAGTCACATGGGGGCCCTTTAGAATTTTGATGTTTACCTATGGTAGATTTGACAGTAAAAAAATAAACATTAATATATTGGTAAAAAAAAAAGCACTGACTTTTTGCACTTATAAATACATATATGTGTGTGTACAGAGGAATATATATGTCTGTGTATTTATATATGTGTACACATATGTATGCATTTTTTACTTTATATATACCCAAATGAAAACATAATTAAGATTTAAATAAGCACAACTTATCCCTTCAGTATCTTGGAAATGAATAAATGCTTTCTGATTACTTGCCCATTTGCCCAGGGTTGCCATGGAAAATGAAGTCCTTGCAGAATACACCAGGCAAACCTATGACAGAGGCCAGAGATCTGTGCTAATTAAATCTATTCATACTGATCACAGGTTTTCTTGGAAATTGTTTTAGGCTGGAGCTGACAATCAAGTTCCAGTCAAAGACATATCTGAGGGAGTTATCTTTGGAATCAAGACAACTGGTTCCACTTTGCTAACACACTGCTTTGCCCTTGACATTAACTATTGTCTTCATAGAGCCTAGGACTGGGTCTATGATTTAATTGATAAAAAAATTCTTGGATAAGAAAATTCTTCCTACCAATGCAGGTCAGCACTTCTGCAAAATAGTGTCTTAGAGAATTTCTTAGAGCACTAAGAAGCTAAGTGCAGACCCATGGTCTGCAATCAGAAAGGGTTCTGGAGCACAAGCTTTTCCGACTCCAGAGAAACATCCACTAGACCACACTGTTTCCTGGACATTTCTTAAATTCTGTGATTTTCTGAGAGGAATTGAGGTAGATATACGTTGTAGGTGGTTGATGAGTGGCTGGAAAAATAAGCCACTGAAGAAGAAATTATCAAAGATGCTTTAAAATTTGGTTTGTCAAGATGAATGAAAGGTCAACAATCTCTTGTGCACAATTCTCCAGTTTGATTAATTATGTTTAATGGCCAGGAGATTAGAGGAGAAAGAAACAGAATTCAAGAGAAGGAAGGACAAGGTATATGGACAGCTAGGTGGCACTATGGATAAAACGCTCAACCCAGTCAGGAAAACCTGAGTTCAAATCTGGTTTATGTATATGAGCCTGGGCAAGTCACTTAACCCTGTTTGCCTCAGTTTCCTCATCTATAAAATGAGCTGGAGAAGGAAATGGCAAAGTACTCCAGTGTCTTTGCAAAGAAAACCCCAAACAGGATCATGAGATGTTTGATACAACCGAAATGGCTAAACAACATCAAAAAGGGTAAGAGCATAGAAGGAGAGATGATTCTTTTTCCTTCAACCCTTTCCATCTGTCCTTTTGGTCCCTTAATTTTTCCAGAATGGTCATTATATGCTACTTCCTTTCAATCAATGTTATGCAGATGGTCACTGGTGTTACCCCATTGGTACGGTTATCTATAGGATGCAAGGATTACTAGGAAAGTCTTCTATCTATTTGATAAAATATCAGATGTTAAGCACATCTTGAAATATAAGAGCAGGATTTTGCGAACTTTTCCAGTCTGTGAGTCACTTCAATAGGACAAAGGACCCATTTTAAGGGATAACCACCCCACAACAAATTACTTTGATGCAAAAAATGCTAATAAAACCCTTATTGACTTTAAGGGGGAAAATCAGAATGAGTTTTTGATAGCACACCAATTTGGACATGTATTTTCTACACAAATAGGATGCAAAAATATTAATCTATTCTAAGTCAAATCAGTGAGCATTTATTATTTGTTATACGTTAGTCATTGTGGTAATTACTATGTATGTAAAAAAAAAGGCAAAAACAACACCTGACCTCAAGGGGTTCACAGTTTAATGGTGAGGACAACATGCAAACAACTGCTTACAACCTATGTTGTTGTTGTTGAGTTGTTTCGGTAGCGCCTGACTCTTTGTAACCCCACTTGGGTTCTTCATGGCAAAGATATTGAAGTGTTTTGCCATTTCCTTCTTCAGCTAATTTTACAGATGAGCAAACTTAGGCAAACAGGATTAAATGACTTGCCTAAGGTCACTCAGCTAGCAAGTGAGTAAGGCAATCTATCCACTGACCGCAACAATATATGGACAAGATAAATTAAACTTCGAAGGAAGTTACTAGTATTAAGAAAGGTAAGACTTCTTATTTAAGGTGGGATTTTATCTGAGACTTGAAGGAAGTCAGGAAAGGCAAGAGGCAGGGATGCAGAAGAAGAGAATTCCAGGCATAAAGGAATGGCCGGTGAAAATGGCCAGAGTTGGAAGATGGAGTATCTTGTTCAAGGAACAGAAAGGACATCAATGTCACTGGATGGTAGATTATGTGAAGGTGAATAAAGTCTAAGGAAGATGGGATGGTAAGAAGGGGCCAAGTCATAAAGAGGCCAATGTTTTATAGACACAACAGTTCTATTACAAACATTATCACTAGAACAAGCCACTCAAGGACCACCTACAGGGCTTAGAATGACCTCAAGATGTCTGCTTTAAAGAAAGTACAGCCTGTTAGCCTGAACCTGCCTGGACATGCTTTCCCTGGATTCTCTATGATTTAAATCAGAGAAACTCATGAAACAGATGGAAATGATCTCAGGGACCCCTGGGACTTCCTCAGAGTGTTTTTCATGCAGGTCTGGCTAGAGTAGTGACTCAGAAAGGGCACTGCATCATCATATTTATTTTAATCACTGGAAAGTTTTCATTTATAATTCATAGGCACTTAGACTGCTTGGGATGCCTTATTAAAAAGGATGTCCTCTTTTGCCTCTTTTTATGACCACAGGAAAAAAAAACCCTCTTCAGTGTGGTACAAGAATAAACTGTTACCAGAATAGAAACCAGCGCCCATTAATTACAGCATGACCAAACCAGTATTTATAAAATCATCATCATCTCATGGAGAGGGAGTCATGTCATTTAGCCTATAGTTAGTATAATTCTCATTTTTTTTTTAAAAATTGGCACTATAGCAATAACTATGCAAAGGGTGACTACTGAATATATCTATAGAAGACTTTATGAGAACTAACCACTAGAAAAGTGGCTTCTCAAACAGTGAAGTGAATTTCAGAGACAAAGATGGGATCAGGTCAGCAGAGGTTAATTCCATGCAATAAGCATTAATTGAGAGTATCCTATCACTGTCTTTACTGAATTTTCAGCATTACGTCTGGGCGATATTGGCAGTGGACAGAGCACTGGGCCTGAAGACAGGAAAACTCATCTTCCTGAGTTCAAATTTGACCTCAGACACTGATTAACTATGTGAACCTGGGCAAGTCACTTAACCCTATTGCCTCAATTTCTTCATCTGCAAAAATGAACTGGAGAAGCAAATGACAAACTGCTCCAGTATCTTTGCCAAGAAAACCCCAAAGACAACGCAGACACAATGGAAAAACAAGTAAACAATAACAAATGCTGGGCTATATGTAATATGTTCATATAAGTAGTGTAATCTTAAAGTGGTCTATGAGTCAATTCATATATTTATTTTGGGGAGCTATGGGACACCTATGGCTATTCTTAGGATTTGATTGGCATATGTCCACCTCTACTCTTTGGAGAACATATACATCAGTCAATGGAGCGCTGGGTCCAGAAGCAGGAACACCTAAGTTCAGATTTGCCCTCAGACATTTTCTAGCTATGTGACTCTGAGCAAGTCACTTAACCTTGTTTTCCTCAGTTTCCTGAATTGTAAAATGATAATGATAGCAGCTATTTGCCAAGGTTGTTGTGAAGACTAAATGAGATAATATTTATAACACATCTAACACATTGTTTGCCACATAGTAGACATTATATAAATACTGGCTATTAGTAGGTGATAGATTCTATACTAAAACACTCTAGGAGGATACTTTGGAGGATATCCTATGGCCAGCTTCATCACACAACACAGAGGGATCCAGAAGAGAGATGAGAGAGGATTGTTCTAAACCAACTCCAGAAAGCTAAGAGAACTGGACTCTAAAAGGTATGTTACCATGAAGTATGCCTGTAGAGAGCTGAATAGAGGTAGTGTTAATAGCAACTCAGCACTTTACAGTTTATAAATGACTTTCCTCACTTCAACCCTAGGGAATAGATAGTAGAATATCATTACATCCATTTTACAGATAACTACTCTGAAGGTCAAAGATGTTAGATGATTTGACCAAGGTCACAGAGTTAACAAGCAATCAATATCAGTACCAAGGCTAGAACACATTACTTTTAGATTCAAATTACTAACTTCTTGAAGTACTAGGAGGAAGAGAGCTCAGAGGTATCATCTGGATATTATGAGTTATATAGAAAATGGAGAAATGAGGACTTTTAGTGGGAGCAGCTGAGGAACATAAAAATTATAATAAAGTTTTATAGTCAAACGATGCAGCGGATAGAGCAGTGGGAATCAGGAAAACATTAGTTCAAATCCAGCCTCAGATCTTACTGGCTGTGTAACCCTGAGAAAGCCATATTACCTAAGTATACTTCATTTTCCTTCCTTCCTTCCTTCCTTCTCGTTCCTAAAACCTTACACCCAGTGCACTCTGAAGCCTATAGGTTGGACAACAAGACGTCCCTGCCCAAGCTCTACTTAATGACTGACTTAGAGTGATTACCAATAGTAACACTTTCTCTTTCCCTCCAAATTTGATTTAGTTATTTTTTCTTTTGCTCATTAAAAGGGCCACTCACTGACTACTTCTTAAAGAGGCCTGTTCACTCAATGGGCATTACCTCCCTTGAAGTGGATATAGCCTAGTCTAAAAGGCCAAGGGCTCCCATTGCATCCTGGGCCATCTCCAGTCATCCTGATGAATATCTGGTCACTGGACCCAGGTGACTCTGGAGGAGAAGTGAGGTTGGTGACCTGCACAGCCTTTCCTCACTCAAAACAAAGTCAAGTGCAAGTCATGTCATCATTTCTCTGATGGCATGGTCTTCTTTGAAAACAAAGAATGAACACAATCTATGAGTAGACTGAGCTGCCTGAGTGGGGACTCAGGTAGCTGGATAATGCTCATCCTCTCCCTTCTGTTTCCCTCTCTTCTTCACTTTGGGGTTTACTGGCAAGATGTCCTTTCCTTCCTTCCTTCCTTCTTTCCTTTATTGCTTCCTTCCTTCCTTCCTTCCATGGAGAGATTCTTGAATGCCATGCCAGTATAACACAAGCTCTGGTAGGTTCTACCATGCTGGAGGCTTTAAGAATGGAATCAGTAACAGAAGTCTGTTTTGCAAAGACTAATCTATTTAATTACCAGGAGACTGGTCTGGTAATTGCCCTTTTCAGCTATAAAACAATGATAAGAAATATTTTTAAATAGTCCTCAATTCTATGCAATTCTTCCAGTTCTACAGTAATGATAGCAAGGTGGTGAGAAAGTAGGAATCATAGTTTTTAAACAGTTTGACTGTCTATACTCTATGAGATGCTTGTCCATTGAACTATGAGAAGACATATGCTGGAGGAAGTGGACCATTTCAATCTTGACATTTTTTCAATAAACAAAACCAAGAAATGGAAATTATAGCTAAATAGAAAGATGACTCAGATATATGTGTTGAAGAAACGTAGAAAGAAGTTGGAGTGGATTTTACCAAATACCCAGAAACAATACACAGGATATTCAATCACCATTTATTGAGGAATTAATGATAAGTATCTGCAAAAATAACATCAAGGAAATAATTAAAATTTATATTAAAATATCAGTTATCAAAGATGAAGAGGTAAAATGACCATTCAAATGAAATCAATATATACTTTGACATTTGGTGACTTCAGTCTCAAGGTGGGGAAAGATGAAGATTGGGAAAAAAAATGCATAGGAAATAATGATTCAGGAAGAATCAATTAGAGATCAAAGTCTTGTAGTTTATACAGAAGCCTCATTCCTCCATGTCATCATACCTTCTTAGAATAAAAAAAGGTAGACACTGGGCATCGCGAACTAACAAAACCACCAAAAAGAATGAAACAGATTATATTTTAACAGATGAAAAAAGACATTATACTTGATGTAACTGACATCCATAACCTAGCTCTCTGTACACAATCATACCATTAACTTACCAGAGCTAAGGTTAGAATTAATGCAAAAAAAATCCCAAAGAAAAAAATGATATGGCATATGATCAAAAATATTTGTCTCTGATGTAAATAAGCAATTGAAAATAAAAAAACGGGAAATGGACAACAGAACAGACATTGACTACAGCAATTTAATCAAGCTCCAAAGCATTGGAGAGTTTCCCTAAAGAGCAATCACTTTAAGGGGTTTTTCCTAATCATTTACACAAGAAAGACTAAATGGATGAAGAAAGTTTTGACAAGATTTCAATATATAATTGGTCAGGCACTCTATAGAACTTGTATCATCATATGTATATCTGTGATAGACAGTACAGATGGACAGTGAATTACAGAAGGAATTGAGTAGGAGGAGAAGGATGAACTGGATTACTTTTGGGAAATTCCAAAGTTTTCTATTGTCCCCAAGTTTTCTATAAAAGCAAAGATGCATATTTTCAATACTAATGTACATCATTGGAAGGACGTCCCAAATCACTGAGATCAAAGATTCACTTGTATCTTACAGAAGAAAGTTGAGATGATAAATGCCAGTCACTTTAAATTTGCTTTTACTTCAAGGGACCATAACATATCTTGGAAATAAAGAATAAAAATATCAAATTCAGCTGCCATAAAATTAAAAACCCCAATGCCAGCCTTCCCCACTTATCTAATTAGAGTTTATAAAAATAAGACAGAATGTGATTGCCAGGTAAATAAACACATAGCTTTTCTTCTTTTTTTAAATTAAACTTATTTTATTTTTACATTTTAAGTTCTGAACTGTCTCCCTCCATCTCTCTCCAAGCTGCACTAGAGAAAGTCACAATTTGACATAAATTATGTATGTGTTATGTTATATTATTACATATTAATGTAATTATATTGTTATATAATATTGTATTAAAACCATACCATACATACTTCTACTTATCAGTTCTTTCTCTGGAAGTGTATAGCATCTTCCTTCCTAGGTCCTGTGTAGTTGATTTGAATATTTACAATACTCAGAATAGCTTAGTCATTCACAGTTACTCTGAACAATATTGCTGTTACTGTATACAACACTTTCTTGGTTCTTCTCATTTCACTCTTCATTATTTCATGCAAATCTTTTCATATTTTCTCTAAAGTCAACCTGCTCATCACTTCTTATAGCACAGTAGTATTCCATCAAACCACAGAGCCTTTCAAGCAAATGGTGACACAGCAATCGACAACCAAAAGGTAGTCTACCATAAGGTCCCACAAAACCCTGAACCATGGCCATATTTTCTATCCTCACAACTATGTCCTATACTACCCAAAATCATGAATTCTAAACATTAAACTAAGACTTGTATAAATTCAGGAATATACCACAACCATCTCAGCAAGAAATGAAATAAAGTCTACCCTCTGTGAGTATTGAAATATACTTTAATTTAGAACCATTTTTCTCAGATAAAGGATTTGAATAGTCCTGCTTTCTTTCTGTCAAGAAGTTTTAATTCTGTATTCCCTTGTAGTTTAAAAGGTTTTATTCTGAATGTAATTAACATCAAGAAAGATCATTTCCATAGACAAAATAGACTAAAAATGGAGGACTTTATGTGAAAACATGCATCTCTATTATGTAGAGCTTGACTTAAAAATATATATAATAAACTCTACATGTTACTTTCAAAGTTGTCCTGTTTGTGTTTTTCTCTGAATTTCCTTCTGTTCTTTTTACTCCCTCTAACTGTAAATGCACAGTCAAAATCAGAGAATTCCATGTTTGGAAGTCATATTATAAGTCAAAGTACTACAGGATTCTTGACCCGTTTTTCATGCTTTTCTTGCATCTCTCTCATTTCTTTCCCAGTTTTTCCTCCACCTGTCTGACTTGATTTTCAAAATCCTTTTTGAGCTCCTCCATGGCCTGAGCCCATGGGGTATCTCTTTCAGATATTTGGGATAC
>CM053769.1:456151047-456205492 GCA_028658325.1 Potorous gilbertii
GGTGGAGCTCCAGCCTGCTCGGGAGAGTCTCTGGCTGAGCTGCTTCTGCCTCTGGCCGAGCTGCCTCTGCCTCTGGCTGAGCTGCCTCAGCCTCTGCCGCAGCGGCCGCTTCCCAGGGGGTCCGAGTCCCGGAGATCCCCCGCTCCCCTCTCAGCCTGTCTCTCTCACTGACCTGTGCGTCTGTGGGTGGAGGGACCTTCGCGGCCACCCGGAGATTCAGGTCCCTGCCTCCTGCTGGGCTCTGCTCGCTCCTCTCAGTGCCGCGTGGCCAGGGCAAGGGAGGGGAGCGCTCGGCAGGACAGGACTTTGCTCCCGTCCCGGGTACCTTTGCGGTCGGTTTTTCAGGGTTCTCTGCAACGGAAATCTCCTTCACTGTGTTGCTGCGCAGCTTCCACTGTTCCAGAATTTGTCAGGAGTTCTTTTTACAGGAAATCTATGGGCTGTGGGTTCGGACCTAGCATAGGTGAGTCTTTCTACTCCGCCATCTTGGCTCCGCCCTCAGTACTACAGGATTCTTGATTTGCCATAGGGCTATTGATTTAGAACCAGTAGATATCATCTAATCAAACCCTTATTTTAACAGAAGAAGCATAGGATGACAAAAGTTAAATGTCTCCTAGGTCATGCTAGTTACAAGTACCAGAACTAAGATTTAAGCAAATCTAGCAACTTTTCCAACTGTACAATACAGATGTTTTCCAATACCTCAAAGGGAGTACTTGCTGTTTAAAGACTTACTGAAATGAATTGAGATGAATTGGTGATGTAGATTTCATGAGGCATGTAATCTAGTAAACTAAACTCATGAAAGGAAGAAAGACAAAACTTATTAGGTGTGGTTTTGCTTGAAGATGAAAGAATAAACATTATCAGTGACGTATGGTTAAATCTTATTCATTAAAATACACTACATTCATCATCACTGATCTGAGGTACAATAGTCACATAAAGTTAGGGGTGGTGCTAGAGAGAACAGCAACATTCACAAAATCAGGCAAAAAAAGTCAATCTTTGTTATTCAGTCATTTTTTTTCAGCCTTTATCTGACACTTTGTGACCCCATTTGAGATCTTCTTGGCAAAAATACTGGAGTGGTTTGCCATTTTTTTCTCAAGCTCATTTTAGAGATGAGGAGACTGAGGCAATCAGGGTTAAGTGATTGCCCAGGGTCACACAACTAAGTGTCTGAGGCCAGATTTCAACTCAGGAGAAAAGTCTTCCTGACTCCAGACTCAAGTGCTCTACCTACTGGGTCACCTGGTAGAGGGAAGAATTAGGAAGTATGAAATTATCCCATGGTTGTGCTTGGCACTTGCTGATATTCATTCATAATGGAGAATAAGCTATTTCTATGTGGATAATTTTCCACATATGACAAATAGCAGGTATGGACTAACCCTGAAGTAGAAGATCTGTTAAGGTCTCCTTTAGAGGTCCCCATAGTTAGAGGATGGATGCCTGAAGAGCCCTTGGGAAAGCAGAAATTTATATATATATATATATATATATATATATACGTATATATATGTACATATATACGTATATATATCTATATACACACACATACATATATATATACACATATTTATATGGCTGTGTGAGTCTGTGTGTATATAGATGTATATAAACATATATGTGTATATATACATATACATACATATATACGTATATATATGTATGTATACACACACACGCACGCACACACACACACACACACACACACACACACACACACATATATATATATATATATATATGTGTGTGTGTGTGTGTGTATGTCCTGGGAATTAGGCCTGGGAAATGTAAAGGAAGTTGAGGAAGAAATACAGGGATGTGGGAGGAATAGACTGAAAACAGGAAACTTTGAATCTTAGAATTCAAGTGTAATTTAACAAATTTATAAAGCTACAGAGGAAATTACAAAATGGGACAGATATAGGCAGATGGATGGACTAATTATCTCCATCAGTGTGACATCTCTTTGGTCCCACATGTCTTTCTTTTCTAAAGGAAACTATCCCATACTATTTACACTTACATTTTTTCCCCAAAAGCAGCGTGCTCCAAATCATATGTACATGTTTGTAATAATAGTTTAATTTTTTAATAAAAATTAAGAATATTGGAAATAATGACCTGTAGGAATGTAAGTTCTCAGCAAATTGTGTTTTCATTTACTTGTTTAACAAACATCTATTGTGCAGTGGATAGAGCACCAGTGCAGGAGTCAGGAGGACCTGAGTTCAAATGTCACCTCAGACACGACACTCACTATCTGTGTGACCTTGGTTAAGTCATTTAACCCCAATTGTTTCATCCTGGGTCATCTCCAGTCATTTTGATGAATATCTGGTCACTGGATTCAGATGGCTCTGGAGGAGAAGTGAGGCTGGTGACCTGCATAGACCTCCCTCACTTAAAACAAAGTCAAGTGCAAGTCATGTCATTATTTCTCTGATGGCATGATTTTCTTCGGCAACAAAGGACAAACATGTAATTAAGTTTCATCTATGTGCAAGGTACTTGGGGAAGAGAGAAAAACGTATAATACAGGGTTCTTGCCTCAAGGATCTTATAATTTTCCAAGGCACTAACAAGTCCAGTCCCTGGAGTGGGACCAAATTAAAAAGAAAGCGTAACCTAAATTCTAAGTCTTAGAAGAGTTAAATGTCTCTCCAATTAGAAATCCTTGTGAACACTGATAATAGTTTATCTTCCATTTGGTGTGACTATAAACTACTATAATATTAAATAAACTTCATCAGAGAGGCAGCGTGTCAATGTCATAGCAGACAGAGTGCTGGTCTCAGAATCGGGAAGAACTGTGGTTAAAGTTCCACTTCTTTCTCATACCGGCTATGTGACCCTGTGCAAATCACTTAAGCTTTGGTTTTTTTTGTTGTTGTTGTTGTTGAGTTGTTTCAGTCACATCTGCCTCTTTGTGGCCCCATTTGGAGTTTTCTTGGAATGGTTTGCCATTTCCTTCTCCAGCTCTTTTTACATATGAGTAACTGAGGCAAGCAGGATTAAATGACTTGCCCATGGTCACCCAGCTAATCGGTGTCTAAGGTCAATTTTGAACTCAAGATGAGTCTGCCTGACTCCAGATGCAGCACTCTATCCACTGTGCCACCTAGCTGCTTAAAAATGTTGTTGAGTTGTGTCTGACTCTTCATGACCCCATTTGAGATTTTCCTGACAAAGATACTGGAGTGGTTTGCCATTTCTTTCTCCAATTCATTTTACAGATGAGGAAACTGAGGCAAACAAGGTTAAGTGATTTGCCCAGGGTCACACAGGCTGAATTCCCATTCAGGTCCTTAGCCCAGTTTCTCACTGGGAGTTCCCTATCTTGGGTTTTAGTAATTAGTAATTAATCTGTTGGGTTTTTTAATCATAATTTATACATTGAAATAAATGTCTTTTCTTCAAAGCAATCAGCTTCAGAGACTTTTTCCAGTGATGCTGACATACTAAAAAAAAATTTTTCTAGAACCAGTTCCCCTTTGGGGCTTCAAATCCAGCCTCAGATGTTTACCAGCTGTGTGTGCCTTTGGGCAAGTTATTTAAGCTTTGCCTGCCTCAGTTTCCTAAAATGATGGATAATAACAGCAACTAATTCACAGGGTTGTTATGAGATCAAATGAGATGTTATTTGTAAAGTGCCTGACACATAGTAGGCATAATATAAATATTTATTCCTTTGCCCTGAAAAAAGTCAGTCTCAATACTACATAATAACTTCATTTTGACCCCAAACTATATTGCAGTTTGAATACCCACTTTAATCATTAGATATGTTCCCAAATGATTCCTAGCAATTTTGAAAAATCATATCCACTTTCAAAGGATAAAGATTTTTCACCGTTAAAGATATTCAAAAAAGTAAAGCACAGACACCAAAGGCAATTTCCAAAGAGAAGTTCTGAAAAGCATTTTGATCTACGGTAATGTCTTGGGACCCAGTATAGAGTTTCCCAAGGTGACTACTTTGAAGGGGCCAACATTCCTTTAGATACAGTATATATGCTCGATTTTTTTTAATCTGTCACATTAGTTCATAGTCACATATAATTTTTTTTAAATTCTTCATAGAGGTTGTCATAATGCTAGGGACATGGTAGGAAATCAAGAGATGCTTGATGAATTCTGTGAGATATATAGTATAGTACTGCTTGCCAAGTAGGGTTGGACTTTTTGGTGTGACTGTTAAAAAAGTTATATTTGAGTAAGGTTGAAGTGAGGAGGAAAAGAAATCTGCTTTTATACTGACACAAGAAACTCCATTCTCTATTTAATTTAAGAAATCAGACCTCTAAATTATTCACTCTTCCCTAATTAACTCTCCAGAGAGTTTTCTTCAAGGCTCAGTAGGTTGATGCTTAGGGCAAATCTCTATAAAAGTCCGGGAACATAGGAGGCATCCATAAGTTTCTTTGCACTTGTGGATTTTAGTACACAATAAACTTAAGTTTGAAAGAGAGGGGGCAAATGAGGGTAAGCCCTTCTATTACCATAGAGGAAGGGTCATACAGACTTGTATCATCTAAGAGTTTTCATAGGTAGCTTATCTAACCCCCCTGCCGCCACACACACATACCTTCAAAAATGATGCTGGCTTGGAAAGTATTTTCAAGATAGATGGATTAAGATACAAACATGAGGTCTTACATATTTTTAAATGAATTGGGAATTAAAATAAGGTACTTTCTCTGACTAAATTATTAGGGTCTTTCATATGACTGTGATCCAATCTCTTGGACCTGCTGTTGAGTATTTGTCGATTATTTTTTTTAAAAAAAGCATTTAATTTTGTAGAACAAAAAGCTACTTTATAGACTCTCATACCATGGGGTGTCCCCTTCATATATCCATAATAATAACTAGCATTTACATACCTAACCCTAAGTTTGTAAAGTGCTTTACAGATAATAAGATGTAGAACATTAGAGAGAATGGAGAACATAGTCTGCTTCAAAGAATTATAGAAGAAGTGGGGACTTTTAAATTAGCAATGGGAAGAAATGTGGGCACCAGAACTCTTTTATATTAGGGCACAACTGTAATTTTAGACAGAAGATAAGAATCTGGTTACCAAAAATAAGCTAAGATGAGTTTAGTCTTGGAGAAGACCTAGCTGCTGAATCAAGAAAAGTTTCAACCAGAGAAGAGAGAAAGATGAAAGAAAAGATTTCAGCAGTGTGCCGAAGAGAGGCCATAATTCTCTCTCTCTGCATCGTTACTTGTTGCTGTGTAGAACTGGTTGACCAATGAGCAGCTAAGTTTACTGTTATTTGCTACTGAGAAAAATATTAAGAAGAAGGAATGGAGGAATATATTGTGCTCTTTATGATGACTTCCTGCTGAGTAGAGAGAATATACTTCAATCTCTGTTATGATTTACTGCTAAGAAGAAATGAAAATATAAGCTACTTCTCTACATTGACACTTAATGTTGCTGAAAGGTAAGGGAGAAGTAAAATCCTGTAAAGGAGCAGAGTCAGAGAGGGTTTGGACCATCTTGGGACAGGTCATTCATTACCTTTTCCTAAAAGAGCATAGGACTGAAACCATCAGCTGAAGAGATTAGCAAGTCATGAATGACAAGTGATGGATACTACAGGTGCTGTAAAAGAATAAGTTCAGCTGAGCCTAGTAGCAGCTTAGGAGGGGAGAATTATAGAAGTTATCCAGTGGATTGATTATCTGAGATGGCATGTCCAGTAAGGTATCAATCAAAACAGTGTGGATAAGCTCAGATTAACAGAACAAATACCTGTTCCACATAGAAGTACCTTTATCAGGTACTATATTCAGGCCAATTCAGTGAAAGGGCATTACCTAACCCTAAGTGAGTTTCTGCATAGACCTTGGTCTAAGGGGGCCAAGATCTTCCAGTGCATCCTAGGTCACCTCTATCATCCTGATGAATATCTGGTCACTGGATTCAGATGGCTCTGGAGGAGAAGTGAGGCTAGTGACCTGCACAGCCCTCCCTCGCTCAAAACAAAGTCAAGTGCAAGTCATATCATTTCTCTGATGGCCTGGTCTTCTTTAGCAATGAAGGATGAACACAACAACAACACCTTTATCAGGAAATTTTTACAGATAATTCTTGAGACAGATAGTGAAGGAAGTCTATATGTCCAGAATTTTTAATTGCCTTAGCCATACATATTACCAACATGTGTGTTTTACTATCCTGGGAGTTTAGATGTGTGCCTACTCTTCTGATGGACGTTGTATATATTGGTGGGAGAATCCATTTGAATTTTATGGATGGAATGGTTAAATATCACATGCTTGATTTTTAGCTTCAGTAAATGTTTTAGTTAAGATCAAATGAGTGTTAGTGGCTGATTTGCTAATGAGAAGAGCATCAGTTGAGGTTCATGAACATAATTAAGTCCATGATCAATTTTACATGGTAGTTTCAAAACTGTTTGGCTTGTCTGTGTCTATGTATTTCCTTCTGTTCCCTTCTGTGAGTTGTTTAAATGTTTCACTAATATTATTTCCCTTCTTTTCTTCTTCTTCTTTTGGTATCCTTATCACTAATTCCCCTTTCCTCTCCCAAGGGGACCACCCCCTCCAAAAAAAAGCCTTCTCTTACATAATGAAAAGAGCTCTCTTTGGATGACCCACATGAGCTAGATGAACACACAGGTGATTCCACAACACTGAAGCCCTTTACTGCTTCTTTCTGGTGGTATGCATTGAAGGGTGTTCTGAAGAAAAAGAGGTAAACCCCTAATTGGCCAATGAGGGAATGAATATGCAGATCTTTAAAAGGAAATGACTCAGCTTCTTTTCTTTTCCCTATTGCACACAGTATGAAAGGATGTTTCAGGTATCTTTCTAGAGTCCTCCATTACCTACCCTGATTTATGTGGTAACTATTTTCACATGACAGAGGAGCATTAGACATGTCTGAATCTGGGCCTCTGGCTACCTCTTTGACTTTGTGTTTGACTGCTTGTAGGCAACCAAATGGTTAACCAGAGATAGGCATGTTCAGTTTTGGAAACAATTTTGTGAGTTCAGAACATTGGAGATCCTGGGTCCACTCTTGGAGGTAACTGGAAGCAAGGGGAATTTCTGTCAGAGAAGATAACCACTGACATTATGCTGAGCTCAAGCTGTGGCCAGGTTTGCCAGAAGACATGGACCTTGAGTTATTTGAACAGAGTGATATGGAACAATACTTATTCAGCAAGCCTTCCAATTGTTTCATGTTGTAATAAAGTTTTAATCTCAACTACCCAAGAAAGTATGATACCAGTCATAAGTTGTTAATAAATCCTGTCCAGATAGTCTTTCAGTCACTATGTGCTTGTGTTTTGGGTTTAGCATTTTTTTTATGCATAGGAAATAAATACCAGTCCCATACCTGATTCATACATTAATATCTTTCTGCCCTTCTTCGAGGAGATCCTAGAAATGGGTCAAATACATGCTGCTAGTCATTTCCCTTGGGCCTATAAGGCTGAATAATGTAAAAAGTCAAAGTGCAGGAGAAAAAGAGTTTAATTCTCTCATTAAAGGTCAGGCGCCCCCAGAACTGAACCTAGCCTAAATACATTAGTACAGGATGGGAGCAGATGGTGTCCATTAATGGAGAGAGAGGGGATGATTCAGCCCCTTGAACCCAACAGTGGTTCCAAAAAATAAATATAACCAATTAAAAACAAATTTATATATTGACCCTGTCTGAAAATGCATATCTCATTTTCCATTTCTAGTCATTATCTCTCTGTTAAACAGGTGGAAAACTTCCATCAATTTTTTGAAGTTGTGTTTGGTCATTGATCACAGTTCTTTCACAATGTTTTTCTTTTATAGTATTGTAGTCATTGTATAAATTGTTCTTCTGTTTCAATTCACTTCTTTCTGCATCAGTCCATACCAGTCTTCCCATGTGCTCATTTCTCTTGTCATTTTTGCAGTGCAGTGATATCCTATTACATTCATATTCCATAATCAATCATTTACCAATTGATAGATATCCCTTTTATTTCTAATTGTTTGATAGCATGAAAAGAGCTACTATAAATATTTTTGTATTCATAGTCTCTTTTCCCACTTTCATTGTTCTCTTTAGTGGAAAATGCCAAGTAGTGCTATCATTCAGTCAAAGGATACATACAGGTTAGTGACCTATTGGCTACAACTCCAAATTGCTTTACAGAATGCCTAGACCAATTTGGGAAATTCTGGTGTTAGGTCTACACACAGTGCATTAATGTACCAATCCTCCTGAATCTCCTGTAACAATTGCCATTTTCCTTATTTCATCTGTGCCAATCTGGTGGGTATAAAGTGGATCATCTGGACTGTTTTATTTGTATTTCTCTAATTATAAGGGATTTGGAACATTTTTATATGGCTTTTGACCAGGTTATGTTTCTTCTTTTGAAAACTAGGCATATCCTTTAGTGATTTATGTAATGGGGAATCACTCTGCATACATGGCAAGGAAATTCTTGATTATGAAATTTTGTGGAATAACAGGACGGGTAAAACAGGCACACAACAAGAATGGAGAATGAAAGAACCAAAGACAGTTGCTTTTTTAAAGGACAGATTTTTTAGACAGTTAGATAGTTGGTCTATTCTGAAAGAGAAAAGATTAAATTAAATTAAATTAGATTAATTGACTTTGAAATAGGAATATCTTCTTCCACCTAATTCCTATGGTCAATTTCACTTTCTCATCTAAAGTAATCAATGTTTCACAAGTGACCTTCAAATCATTTTTATGATCATAGGACCATAGGGATAGGGTTGTAAGAGGTGTCAGATCCCATATAGTCCAACACCATTATTTTACAGATGAGGAAACTGAAACCAAGTGACCTGCCCTAAGTTACATAGTAAGTGACCAAGGCAGAACTAGAACCCCGACCTTCTTGGACTGATCCTATCTTTGGGGAAAAAATTGAAACCCATGAATTTCTACCTATTATGACCTCTCCTCTATATATCTGAATCCTACTAATTCTTTCAAGTCCAGCTGAATCCCTGCATTCTCTGAGAAGTACTTCCTGACCATAACAAGAAGTGGGGGGTACTCTCTTTCCCATGAATTTTAAGATTCTAGCATTCTAATTCAAGTAAGTTTGAGTTAGAATTTTGAATAAATAGAATAAAATTATTTGGCAGAACTAAAAGGATACATACAGTTTAACTGGATAAATTCTAAAGTTGCTTTAAGCTTTGGCACTCAATTGTTCTTTAAACCTAAGAAAGAAGATACTTTAGCAGATATCCAGACATTTAAAACACTTAGAGGTAAGAATGAGGAAAATAAGAGGGAACACAGATATTGGTAGTCTCTCTGAAATTTGTCTCTAGTGGTCTGACCTACTTTGCTTTGTAGATGGAGTACACTATATACATAATCTGCTTACTGTTCATTTGGTAGGATGGTGGTGTATTACGAATGCAAATGGCTTCATATATTGTCATATGTGGTCCCTGTGCCTGTTGGTTTTTCTTAACACTTTTTTTTTACATAGAAGTATTAGAAGTAAGAGGTGTGGAGGTGGAGCAAGGGTAGTGCACTACAGCTTAGTGATGATACAAAAAGCATCAACATAACATTAAAAGAAAACTTCTTTAGTCTTCTAAGTTGGAAAATAACATGAGTGAATTGATGCTCTAAAATGCCAACAAATCATTAACATAATAAACTAGGAGTCATATCTGAGTTGCAGTCATGAATCCTGTATTTACTAACCACACAACATAGGACAAGTTGCTTAGCCACTCTGATCCTCAGTTTTCATAGATAAGAAATAAAATAAGTAATAAGCAATGACTATTGCATAAATGCATGTCCTCAGATTAAATGTTTCTAAATTGTTTCATTCCTGTTCAATCCATAGGCAACATGAATAAAAATTTAACTAGAGTTGCCTAGGGAATAGAAATAATCAATCTCATATCATACCATTGTAGGAAGGAAATAAGATAATGTTCTTTTAAAACTGTAAAGTGTCATACAAATGCAAGATGATGTTAGTAATAACAGGTATTAACATTGACAGTAATCACAATATTCCTAGAAGCTTTATCCAGCACAACAGAAGTTATTAAATGCAAGGTTTATATGTAAGGAGTACAATGTGCTACTAGAACATCATCTTTTTGTGGAAAACTAAACCCTTGCAGTCATTCCCGTGATTACACCAATTATATCCAATAAATTCACTTTTTTTAAAAATTGTATTTTGGTCTTTGCATGTGCAAAAATGAAGTAGATTATTGTGAGACTAATGGAGTATATGGAGAATGAGCATTTATTAAGTACTTATTATATGCCAGATATTATACTATGCCCTGAAGATTCAAAAACAAGAGAGTGGATAGGGCTTGTCTTTAAGGAGCTTCCATTCTAATAGAGAAGAAAACAATGTATGCTGTTTCGTTGAGTGATAGTTAAGTGGTAGTCAGTGGAAAATAAAGAAATTGTTAAGTGGTAGTAAGAGAAGGGAGTGCTGGCACAGAATAACAGTAGCACATAGGAATGTGAGATGGACAATTATAGAAACATCTCCATCCCAAATATTCAAGCGGACTATTTGTACCTGACCTGCAACAGAGCTTGTATTGGACTTATAACTAGACCCCAACATCATGATGTCATCAGTCCTTCTTGAGTATGAAGGACAAGCAACAAGAAGAAGGGAAGGTAGTTTTGGTTTAGGAGTCACAGGGATCATGAGTTTATATACAGCAATCAACACACCCTCTTTCTGAAAATGATGGTACTATTGGTTTTGGTCAATGAGCTAAGGACAAGAGAACTTAAGAGATGAAGGAGAACAGGAAGGAACTAAGAGGCACATGCAGAGTGGCTGTCATATAGCGAGATGGTCTAGGTGGAGAGCTGGACCAGATGTGAAAGGGAAGCATGACCTAGAAGGAGGGCTCAGCTAGATTTAATGGACTAAGCAGGCTTGTTTGCATTCAGTCACCAATCAAGATGGCAGAGCCCCCAGAGAAGGAATTTCAAAGATGAGCGGATGTTATGTAGTCAGCTCTTTGCTTTTCAGGAAAAGTCATTCAACGAATTTTTGTCAATCCTAAAAAGCAGCTTCTAGGGATTTCATGACTCATATTTAAAACAACATAAATGAACCACAGTTACTGACTATGTTTGTCATGCTGCTAAAATGCAGGTCATTTTGTTTTTCGCAAGTCTTTGCCATAACAATCACTGAAGGTAGCAGTGGGCACAAATCATCTTTCTGGGATTTCTAGTCTTCTTCTTTAGGACCTTGCCAGAGGGCATGCATATGCTTCCCAAAGAACTTATCCATTTGTATAAACACCAGATGTGCTCAGGAAGAAGGAGGATGATCACTTACTGGAAATGCTGTAGAAAGGAGTCATATATTAGGTAGGGCCACTGAAAAAGACAGATGATAGATAGACAGACAGACAGACAGATAGATAGATAGATATGATATGATATGATAGAGAGACAGACAGATGGTAGAGAGAGGGATAGGCAGATGACAGAGAGACAGACAAATGGTAGAAAGACAGATGATAGAGAGATAGATGATAAGTAGAAGATAGAAAGAGGGGGGAGAGACAGATGGATAGATAGATTATAGATAGATGATAGAGACAGAGAAACAGACAGATAGATATAGATAGGCACATATTCTCACTCTTTTCATTTTTGAGATTCTGTTCCCACACGTCTATCAAGCATCTAGTAGTTAACATTTATATAACAAGCTAAGGCATGCGGAGAACTTCTCCATATTATTACCTCATTCGAGCCTTATAATAGTCCTGTGAGTTAGGTAATTATCCCCATTTTACAGATAAAGAAACCGAGGTTGTAGAAGTAAAGTGATTTGCCCAAGGTCACATAGCTAGTAAGTGTCTGAGCCTGAATTTGAACTCTGATCTTCCTGACTCATAGCATGCTATGCCCTGCACCCCCTAGCAGGCTTTCCTGCTACCCTCCAGAGACTAGTGCCTTCTCCCAAAAATTACCTTGCATTTATTTTATGTGTATTTATTTGCGTGAACATCTTCCTGGCAAGAATGTAAGTCCCGTGATAGAAGAGATACTTTCTGTCTCTGTATCCCCATTGTGGAATATGCTGTGTGGTATAAAGCATGTACTTAATAAAAGATTGTTGACTATATTAATTGATTGAATATGGCATTTTTCTTTCTCAATAGAAATGATTTCTTAAGCTTTCTAAGTGGGAAGAAGCTCCGAGTATCGTATGGAAGCGTTATTGGTTGGCTGTTTTGTCGTTGAGTTTTCCACTCTTTAGGACCCCATTTGGGGTTTTCTTGGCAAAGATTCTGGAGTGGTTTGCCATTTCCTTTTCCAGTTCATTTGACAGATGAGGAAACTGAGGCAAACACAGTGAAATGACTTGCCCTGTGTCACAGAGATAGTAAGTGTCTGAGGTCAGATTTAAACTCAGATCTTCCTGACTCCAGGCCTGGTGCTCCATCCAATGTTCCACCTAGTTAACTTCTTGGCTGTTTTTAAATTTATTATTTTTCCCCTCAATCAACTTGGTAACCACAAAAGTTCTCCTCTGATTCTTCTGATCATGGCAATGACAGCTCGATTGTGGCTGGATCTACTAAGCTAGAAAGGTTCAGAAGATGATTCTGACACTATCTGATGACCAAATTCATTAAATTCACTGAAGCAGGTAGGCAGCAAAATGGATAGAGGGCTGGACTTGGAGTCAGAAGACCTGAGTTCAAATCCTGTTTCATACACTTTACTATGGAATCTTGGTCGAGTCATCTTACCTCTCTGCTCAGTTTCTTCATCTATAAAATAAGGATAACAATAGTATATAAATTACATACAATATAATAATTAATTATATAAAAATACATATTATAATTGTTATGTTACAATATTATATTAATGTATTGATGTGATGATAACATTGATATAAATAATGCTACAATTTTAATATATTAATATAATATAGCATAATAGTGATTACATCTATCCACATTACTGTGAGAGTTAAATGAGACATTATTTTAGGGTTCTGTAATCCTTAAAAGTACTACATAAATGCTCACTTTAGTTTGAGTTCTAGTATTAGTATTAATCAAGAGTTGAAATCTAGGTCATGAATTCTCTGGCCACAGCTATCAATAAAAAGTTCAAAAAGTAAATTATCCCAAGGTCATACATTTTTTTTTAGCAATGGTAAGGTCCAAAATTACTATTTTATTGTTTTTTTAAAATAAATTTTATTGATATCTTTTTATATCCCCGAAGTTTTTTCCTAGTATCATTACCACTCCTTTCTAAAAGAGAGCCATTTTATATAAACAAATTTTTTTAAAGGAAGAGAAAAGAGGTGAAAAAAAATCAGTAAAACTGATCAATACATTTAAAAAAGTTAGAAAATATATGTAATGAACTAAACATGTTTACCTCTCACCCCCTGCAAAGGAGTGCAGGGGTGGGGGGGGGGTCTTCTCATTTGTCTTCGTTAGTCATGCTTAATCTTTGTAATTTTCCAACATTTACGTTTCATTGTTTTCTGGTTGTTCCTTCCATTTACCTTACTGTAGTAATTTTGTATATTGTTCTCTTGGCTCTGATAACTTTGCATCAGAGCCCAACAATCTTTCCATATATCTTATATATATGTAGCACAACCTGTTTAGTCAATCACCCAATAGATGGGCATCTATGTCATTTCCAGTCTTTTGTGACCACAAAAAGTGCTACTATCAGTATTTTGGTAAATACAGGGACTTTCTTCTTATCAATGATCTCCTTAGAGTATAAACCTAGAAAAGGAATCTCTGGGACAAAGACTATAGACATTTTAGTCACTTTATTTTCATAATTGTCCTAAGAAATTATTAACCATAACAGTAAACCTTTCATCACATGGTTTAAGGGCTTCATTTTAAAGAGGAGGTAATTGAGCCCTAGAGAAGCTAAATAACTTTAAGGTTATTTAAGGTCTCAGAACTAGGAAAGAGCAGAATAGGAAACAAACAAGTCTTTGTCCATATCCAATTTTCTATACACAAAAAGCATTAAATATTTTAAATTCTATTAAGTCCAATTTTCCCATAGACTTCTATTATAAAATCATAGATATATTTTCTTCAAAAACATTTTTTTTGCTTCTGAAAGTAATGAAATTCCATATAAAAAGGTATAATAATGGTTTTCTATAAATCAAATATTTCAAGAAGAAAACATTCTTTAAAAAAAATCACTAAATGTGACTCAAAATAACTATACTATGTTGAAAATAAATCAAATTTAAAAACATTGAAGAATCAGTGCTATAACAATCCCCAAAACTGTTTAACTCAAACATTAATTATTTCTCTTAGAGAGATAGCAATTCCTAATTAACTGAGCTTTTTACTATTCTCAGACCACCATCATGCTCATATGGCAATTTTTGGTAAAACTTTATAGAATAATAAAAATGATCACTGACATTTATATAATGTTTTAAGGGTTATAAAATACTTTCTTCCTAGTAACCCTCTGGAAGGTCAATAGTATAAGCCTCATGTTCTCTATTTTACAGATATGGACAATGAAGCTTACACAATTAACTTTAAAGCAAAAAAAAAATTTCTCTCTGGGGTCCTTTTCCTGTCTCTTAAACCATCTAAAAATATTTTCATCTAGTTACACCACATAGCTTATTATATTGCCCTTAAACAGCAGAAGGCAGAATTATCCCTAGTCAAGGACCAATACACTCAATAACTCGGTTGGTGATGCAGCAATTGGAGTCTAAGCTAAGAGTCTGGAAGGAATTCGAGGGTGAAATGGTGAAAGTCAGTCAAAAACATACAGCCTTTTCCACTACGCTGTGTGCCTGAGGGCTAGGTAACCACCCATGGGTTATGCATGGCATACCCACTGGAACCTACAGACTGATGAAAGTCATTTTTATACCTGGCAAGGTAGTGATAACTCAAATAAGTGAAAGAATCAGTGTGTATATGGGCCTACACAGCATGCAGGCATCTGGGGGTGAGGGGGGTAATGGATAAAGAGCTAGACTTGACATTAGGAAGACCAGTATTCAGACCCTACCTCAGACATTTACTATGTGACCCTTGGCATGTCACCCAATCTCTCTTAGCTCAATTTTCTTATCTGCTAAATGGGGATCACAATAGCACCCGCTTTGCAGGGTTGCTGTGATATCATGTCATTCCCACAATAACCATAAATGGATGTATGCATGCACACATATATGCACATGTAGTAAGTATATTTTGTTCAGTCATTCCACTCATGTCCGACTCTTCATGACCCCATTTGGAGTTTTTTGGTCAAATAAACTAGAGTGATTTTGCCATTTCCTTCTCCAGCTCATTTTATAGAAGAGGAAACTAAGGCAAACAGGGTTAAGTGACTTGCCCAGGGTCATACAGCTAGTGTCTGAGGATGGATTTGAACTCAGGTCTACCTGACTCCGGGTCTGGTGCTCTAACCACTGTACTACCCAGTTGTCCCATATATAGAAGTATATACATAATTATATAATGCATTACATGTGTGTATGTGTATATATATACAAATACATTATCTTTACATTTACACACATGTATTTGCAAATCTATACATACATATGTGTATCAATAATGCATTTGCAAAGTTCTGCAAAGATTATTTTATAAGGACTTGTAGTGATTAGTTCTTATCTTTTATAGTGTTTGGTGCACTGACTTGAGGAACCTAAACTACTTCTAACATTAAATCTAACATTAAAATTCAGCTGCAGTTTATATTCATGAACTAGAGATGCCCAGGGATCGCAATAGGGAATAGCCCCTGCTAACAGGGAAAATCCACATAACAATTTAGTCCCTACTAGCAAATCTCAAAGTATCATCTTTCACTTCACAGTGTGGCAGCTAGGTAGTGCAGAGGATAGAGTGCTGGACCTGGGTTCAGAACCAGCCCTCAGGCACTTACTATCTTACAAGCTGTGTGACACTGGACAAGTCAGTTACTGTTATGTCTCAGTTGCTTCAATTGTAAAATGGGCATCATGACAGCACCCACCTTAGAGGGTTGTTTGGAGGATCAATCAATAAACATTTATTAAGCAAATGAAATAATAGTTGTAAAGTGTTTAGCAAAGTGCTTTCATACAGCAGACACTTAATAAATGCTTATTCCATCGCTTAGCATGTATTTCAGACCCTCCAACAGTAGGCTTCTACTTATCTTTCATATTTCATGTTTTTATTATTTATTTATATTTTATTTATTTATTTAGATTTTTCTATTTCCTATTTATATTTCACTTTACCATCCTTCATGGATTTGATGTCTCAACCAAACTGGAGTACTCAATATCCTCTGATCTCACCCTGTCCTCTCCCATCTTTGTGTACTCTTACATGCCTGGAATGGACTCCTTCCCCAGACTTGGCTGTTGAAATCCTCTTCCTTCAAAGATCACCTTATTTGCCATTTCCTCCTACATGGGTTTGTCTAACTCTCCTGCTTAAAGTGAGATCTCCTGGTTGAAATTTTCCTAGTGTATTTCACATTTCTGATTTGTACATTATACTTGTAAATGTCTTATTCTCCTAGTAAATTACAAACTCCCTGAGGGCAGGGATAGTGCTGGGTTTTTTTTTTCCTCTTTATATCTTCATGCTTATTATAGTATATATGTGTGTGTATAATATATGTATATAATATACACTATGTATAATATATATTATATCTTGCTCTGATTGAACACTTGGATAACTTTGTTGAATTGAATAAGGCATGGTAGAGGGGTGGAGGTTGTGTCGATGAAAAGAATATAAAATTTTTCCTCCTGAAGAAAGAGCTGAGATAAAATCCGGATAACTTTGATCCACTTCTACCACCACCATGGAGGAAACTAAAGAAAATTTCTGTATTCTGTCTCCTCTCTCCCTGCTCCCCACACCACCCTCCCCTAACCCCTTTCCTATTTTTCCTCCCAGCAGGCCTCTAATAATGGAGGAACTAGTCATTGTCAAACCCTTTATCATAGTGCTCCCCTAGTGTTCCCTAGACTGAGCTTGAGCCATATAATTTAAGTATTAGCATTTAATATTTTTACTAAGGAAGCATAATGCTCCTGATTAACCCATACAGGGTAACAGTAATCTAGAAAATCTCTCTGTTCAGCACCTGGAAAGGTGGTAAACCTCCTTTGATGTTTCCTTTTGAAGTCACACAAAATTAACTTTCCCCTGGAACTTCCAAAGACTCTTGAATCATGGTGTCAAAGAGGACTTCCCTCTTCAGAAATCTAGAGGAACAGGATTCCAGCTATTTCTAATTCTGTCATAAACATTTGGAGTCTAGAGTGGGTCAGTATATATTTCATAGAACTATAGAATCAAAATTTCAGAGTTGGGATGAATGAATAAAGCATTTCTATGTGCCAAGCACTGTGCTAAGTGCCAGGAATACAAACAAAATTAGACAGTCCTTGATCTCAAGGAAGGTATCCTAAAGGAGCAGACAAAACATATGGAAGGTTTTGGCTTCAAGTCAGATGGAAATGTCCCCTGGCCCTTAGGGTACAGCAAAGCAGATGGTAATGTCTCTTCTTTAATGTCATTTACCCTACTAAAATCCTATCAGCTTATGATGTTGAACTATTTGAGAGTAACAAGGACTTTAATGACAAAGAACTTCCCGGGCCCCTTCCCCCCAGATATTCAGTAGCTTAGGCTGTAGCACCTGCAGGAGCAGTTGCCACCCTGTATTGCCAGAGGAGTTGCTTCCCATGTTGATGGCTGAGGGCATTGAGCAGCCACTCCAAAGTCTCTTGGGTTCAAGATCCCAGGCTGTCTCAATCAGGACCCCAAAGGGAAGTAGTGGTTCAGGTGATGGCAGTAATTTGACTTCCCTGACACATGCTGCCTCCTTTCTCTCCCTCTGGGTCCCTTCTCTGCTTTACCTAGGCAGACTTGCCTGTCCTCTCTGTGACAGTTGGTTGACAGTAATACTATCTGGACTCTTCAGGAGTTGCTTACCTGGAACAAATGAACCTCGGTTCATTTCATAGATCAAACCCCTTCACTCAATACATGAATGGCTAGCAAAATGGAGGGTCTTTAAACATTATAGATGAAGGCTTGGAAAAATGACAAGTGATTTTCAATTATTTAGGGATGGATCCTGTCTTCTGAATTCCTTTCTCTTCTATGCTTAGTCTTTCATTGGACTGCTCAGGAAAAGAAAAGTGAAGAGGAAGTAGAGTCCAAGGCACTTTTAGGTCTTGCCTCACACAGCTCACTCTGGGCACTTCAACATGGTATGGAACACGATGTAAAAAATATATATATTTAGACTCTGTAAGAGAAGTTATTTTCAGAAAAAATCTTACAGCTAAAAGCTAACATTATCCCAGAGAAAAGCATTTTTATTATGTTGGTACAACTGTCATGATGACCATTTGTTATAAATGCCTTCATATGTCTTTTCTCAGCTACCTATTAGACATCATCCTCTAGTTATCACTTTGATACCTCACATTCAACTTTTCATAACTGAACTCACTATAAACTCTGTCCTTCTCCCAACTTTTCTATCCTGTCTGATGGGTCTACTATCCTCCCAGCCACTGAACACCATCAAATAGCTAAAATTCAAAATCAGGAGGTACTGGAATGAGGATTTGACAATCTTCAAAACCTTCTTGCTTAACTGAATTGCCTACCACTATATTCTACCTCTTACATCCCTAACAATCTCCATCCCACCTTCTTGATGTCAGATAGCCTTGTAAGTTCAGACCCTCTTCTCTTCTCCTTAGATAACTGCAATAGCATACACTGATCTTCCAGCCTTCAGTCCCTCCCCTTCTAAGTGTCTCCTTCCAACTCATGCTCTAATCTTCTTAAAGCACAAGCCAGGTCACATCACTCATTAATTCAAGAACCTCAGTGCCTGCCAAATGAAGTATAAACTCCTGATATTGGCATTCAAGGCTCTCCATAAGTTGACTCCAATCTACCTTTCCAGTCTTATTTCGTATTACTGTCCTCTACATACTTTTCTTTAGCCTAAATGACCTGTTTTCTAGTTACTATTTTCATCTATCACTCTCCCATTTCCATACCTTCTCTAACATGAACTTCCATGCCTGAAATCTTCTGAAATGCTCACCTCAGTCTACTGAAATCCCTCCTTTCTTTAAATTAAATAAATTCACTTAAATAAATAAAATAAAATAAAGTCAGACCTTAAAGAAATAGCCTTTTTAAAATTAAGACCTCCACAGAGTCAGCTAAATGTGATCTCTCCCACCTCAATGTATAGAAAGAAATGTTTATAATTTCCTTTTTCCCTATTAATACATTTTATTTCTTATCTTCAAGAAATATTAAAATTCATAAGCAAGGATGAAATAAAGTCAAATACACACAAAATGAAGAGAAAAAGTAATTATAAATGATGGAGTAAGTATATGTTGTAAATTCCTACTACCAAATTATTCAAAATACAAAAGAACATAAAACATTTTTGTATCAGGAATTCAAGATATGCTTGGTGAACTTCCTGTTTCCACAGATCATATGTGCATAACACAGCATTTAGGGTCTTAGAGCTTTGGGGTGACAGCAAACCCTGAGTAAGGGAGGGTTCCTTGTTCCTACTCCCCCAATCTCCCAGTAACAGCATCAAGTTACTAACACATGAGTTACTAAGGAGATGGGACTTCTAGCTCATGTCTTCCTTGACTCTGCTGTGTGCCAAGCACTGCCTTTTGTCACTAGACTTCCAATGAAGGGGTAAAGGAGATTGACAGCTCTCTTTTCCTTTATATAATGACCACTCCTACATGGAAATGAACTCAGGTATATTATCTTTCGTCTGGTCCCCTGGTTGCTTATTCCACTTTGTGTTTCCTTTCTTGTGTAGGTGACTGAAAATTATTTTCAAAATGAACTTGTCTATTCACAAATATAATCAATATACTGCTTGATTTCTCAGGGGGTAGGGGACAGGTGAGAGTGAGAGATTTTGGAACTCAAAAAATTTTCTTTAAATGCCTGTGGAAAAAAATGGAAAGGTAATTGAGAAATATTTAATAAGTAAAAATATATTTTAAAAAATGAACTCATCTAGAATTGAAGGTGAGTGACTTTATGAACTCTAAAAACCTTGGGTCCATTGAATGGAGTTGACTGACAGCAAGAGGAGTCTTATCACTTGATCTGAACAGAGGTAGGAGAATGTCCAAGAGTTGTTTGAACATTGGAGAAGTGAGACAAAATGTGATCAAATTGCCTATTTAATGATCTTTGTGATGGAGCTGCCTAGCAGATTATAACACTATTTATAAATTACAGATTGCTTAAGCCTAGCTAATGCACTTTGGGAGTCTTTAGTACCTTTTTGCATTTCTTTTGTGTAATGAAATAAATACCAGTGAAATAAATTTCACTGAATACTTTTTTTACCTTGATAGGAGTAAAGACCCAAGTAAATCTTTACAGAGTATCATGAGGTAGCACATTCAATAAGCAAAAGTGTGAGAAAAGGGAAACTAACCCTGCTTATCAGAGGTCAGGGTCTCCAGGATTAAACCCAGGCCAGGTCATATACACTGTCACTTAATCAACAAACATTTACTAAGCACTTACTATGTTCCAAGCACTGTGCTACACTCAAAGGATATAAAAAGAAGTAAAAGACAGTCCTTGACCTCAAAGTTGCTCAAGGTGTTTCATCCTTTGTTGCCAAAGAAGATCATGCCATCAGAGAAATGATGACATGATTTGCACTTGACTTTGTTTTGAGTGAGGGTGGAGTTTATAATTGAATGGGGGAATGTCTAGTCAAATTCATATAACAGTAAAGAGACCAGCGTAACTGAATCAAAGACTGTGTGTTGGAGAGCAAAATACAAGAAGACTGGAAATGTAGAAGGGGGCTAGGTTATAAAAGACTTTGAATGACAGAGGATTTGGTATTTAATCCTGGAGGAGATAGGAAGCTGCTAGAGTTGATTGAGTAGGGGGTGATCTATTGAGCAGGGGTCAGTTAAATTAGTTAAATCACTTTGGTGGCTGACTGGAGGATACATTGGCAGTTACTAGAAGGTTATTATAATAGTCCAAGCTTGAGGTGATGAGAATCTTACACCAGAGCAGAGGAGCCCTTTAGCAGAAAGCTAAATCTATTATATTATGTATAATATGTTTATATTATACATAATATATATATATATATATATATATATATATATATTAAGCATAGTGCCAACTCCTTGGGTCTACCAGTGATCCCTTAATGTTACATCTACACCCAGTATGTCTTATAAGAAAATATACACTGACTGTAAGACCCAATTATTCACGTAGGAAAAATCAAGTAGATGAAGAAGATTTATCATTCAAATGATGATATGTAGAATGGACAACTTATTGAAGTGGTCCAACAGTACATGTACCTTAGACACTGCAGATGGAAAATGACCCAGGCCTGAAATTGAAGGGTAGAGCGAGAGCAGACTGGGTTATACTGAGGAAACCATGCAGCTTTATGATAGACACTCGGATTCTACCAAAAACAAAATCTCATCTTTTCCTGCAAATATTCTTATAGTGAGGATACATTCTACAAATCAATGTCCAAAGAATAACAGCGGATCATGAAAAAAGCGATGGAGATTGTACCTGGTAGGTTTAAACAGCCATATTACCAATAATGAACTGTGTACAAAAAGGTAGTATAAAAGATATCCTCAAAGAGGCATATGAATGGAAAAAGAGGTGGGCTGGTCATATAGTAGATGTGAGGGATAACAAAAATAGTCTATTATTGCTACACTGGTACCAAGGTAATGTTTAGAAACCTAAAGGTTGGCTCTTATCATGCTGGGTGCACCACCAATAAAAGATTTGTGGTAGGACATAGGAAAGAGTAACATAATATGAGAAGGCATTGATGAGTTGTCAAGTGTTGTTCCTGTTAACTGTACTACTAGGGAGAATACCCACCCTTGAGAACACACATTCATTGAAATACTGAAGTCAGTCATACAGTCAACTAGCATTTATTAAGTACCTACTATGTGCCAAGCACTCTCGGAATAATGCTAAAGACAGTCCCTGCTCTCAAGAAGCTCATAGTCTAATAGGAGAGATGTAAATAATTTTGGAGACACAAATATTTACAAGATATATTGGAGATAATCAATAGAGGAAAGCCAACAGCATTAAGAAGGATCAGGAAAGGCTTCTTATAGAAAATCAAATGTTAGCAGAGAAATAAATGAAGACAAGAAGATCAGAAGACAGAGATGAGGAAGGAAAGAATTCTAGGCATAGGAGATAGCCAATGAAAATGCAAGGGGTTGGAAGATAGAGCAACTTGTGAGAGGAAAAGCAAGACATATTTTTATTGACCCAAAGTGTTTCCACTCTATCATTTCAAAATGATGGATAGGTCATCCATATGACCTCGCCTGTCCATTCCATGTCAAAGACCTCTGTATCAAAAATATTTATTAACAGTTCTATTTTTGATGGCAGAGAATGAGAACTCAAAGGAGTACCCATCAATTGAGGGACAGCTGAACAAATTATGGCATCTTAATGTAAATGCATACTACTATGCTTTTAAAAATTATGAAAGGAAAAATTTCAGAGATACCTGGGAAAATGTAATGACTGGCCATGATTGCAGAAGACTGAAGATGGAGAATGCTACCTTCCTCTTAACTGGGTTGCTCTTAATGAAGTCTAACAGCATCAAGTATCTGGCTGTCATATTTGCTCTTTAATAATATCGACCTCAAAGTCCACCAAAACCTCCAAATTTTTTTAGACAAATTTTTCAATTGTCTCCATGGGTTGCGATGGTTAGGGGAAGACTGTATCACCTATAAAACAAACTTCTAGTAAGGAACTTCTAGTAATGTTTTTAAGTTGGTCCTCAGATGATAGATACTGGACTCACACTTGAAGCATCTCCAGTTCAGTAATTCAAGAAAAAGTCAACATTTATCACATACCCATAAGAACAGATCATTTCTCTACATGCTGAGGACACAATAAGAAACAGTCCTTGTCCCATAAAGAACATTCTGACAGAACTCTACTTGGTGGCACTGTCAGAGATTCTGTTAAACTACATCAGTCTTTGAACACCCAGGATTATTTCTATAAAACAATGAATTATAGTAAAAAGATTTTAATGGTAGACCTTGCGCATAGGTGCTTACTAACAGTTGGATGAATGAATGAATAGTTGTATGTACACATTTTGCTTTATATAATAGCAGTGTTCCTAAAAATTCCTATAAATTATGCTTTTAAAAATCAAAATTATATTTTTAATTCAAGATGAAGACATCAGTCCTTCAGTGAACTCCTATAATGAGTTATTTGTTGAATTGATTGACTGTGTTATAAAAGGAATTAATCATTCTCTAACTTCTTTTTTATAAATCTGGGTTTTTATAAGATGATATTTTTATAGAAGCTCGTTAGTTATAATTATTATTAATTATACAGTGGCTTAAAGTTTACAAAGTACTCATTTGTTGCTTACAACAACCTTGTGAGATGAGTACTAGTATTACCACCATTTTATAAATGAAAAAGAAAAGCTAGGTGGCACAGCGGCTAAAGTGTTTGTCCTGGAGTCAAGAAGACTCATCTTCCTGTGTTTAAATCTGGTCTCAGAATCTTACTTACAGGGTGACTCTGGACAAATCACTTAACCCTGTTTACCTCAGTTCCTTATGTGTAGAATGAGATGAAGAAGGAAACAGCAAATCACTCATATCTTTCCCAAGAAAACTCCCAATGAGATCACAGAGTCAGATAAAACTGTAAAACAACTGGACAACAACAATAAAGGAAGGACCAGATTCATAGAGGTGATATGTCTAGGCTCACATAGTTGTAAAGTACCTGAGAAGGGATTTGAACCTAGGTCTCCCTGACTTCACCTCTAACTGCATTTCTGTGTGATTTGTATTTGTGGCAACTGACAAGTATTGTTTTTATCACCATCATGGGGGCAAAAAAAGCTATGTAATGTAACATAGTAGGTACTCCATTATGCATGTTAAAGTAGTATGATTCCTCCTCTCTATACATTTTAAAATCAAGACAGGCAACACTGATATAAACAGAGAGCAAAGAATAGACAACTCTAGACAAGCACATAGATAAAATGAACAGTAAAAGGAGGGACGTTATAAGCATGGAGGTTAAATGCATGCTGCAGTCATAAATGGAATCGTCCTTATGGGAGCTGAATGTTGATAAAAGAAGAAGCCTCAGGGAATTTGCTTCTCTTCATCAGAATCTACACCTAAAGCATGTAACTTGGCAGTACAAAAGGAAATTTTAAGCAAATGTTTTGAATTGAGAGCTCTGGATATGAATGCAAATCATAGGATCTCAGAATTATAGGATTTCTCAAAAGAATCTCCTCTAACCCAACTCCATTTTTGCTGCTGTTGTTGGGTTTTTTATTTTTAATTAATTAATTAACTTTTAGTTTTCAGCATTCATTTCCACAAGATTTTGAGTGCCAGATTTTCTACCCATATCTCCTTCCCCCACGCCAAGACAGTAAGCATTTTGATAACCCTTTCCCAGTCTGCCCTCCTGTCTATCACCCCCCACACACTTCTTCCCTTTCCCCTTACTTTCTTGTAAAGCAAGAGAGATTTCTATATCCCACTGCCTGTATATCTTATTTCCCAATTGCATGTAAAAACAATTTTTTAACATTTATTTTCAAAACTTGAGTTCCAAATTCTTTCCCTTCTACTCTCCCCAATCAGTCTCACTGAGAAGGCAAGCAATTCAATATAAGTTATACATATGTAGCAATGCAAAACACTTCCACTTCCATGTTGTGAAAGACTAATTATATTTCCTCCCATTCTATCCCCCAACTTATTCTATTTTCTCCTTTTACCTTGACCCTTTTCAAAAATGTTTGCCTCTGACTACTCCCTCTCTCAATCTGCCTTCCCTTCTATCATCTCCCACCCCTTATCCCCTTCCCCCTACTTTCCTGTAGGATAAGATACCCAGTTGAGAGTGTATATTATTCCCTCCTTAAGCCAAATCCGATGAGAGTAAAGTTCACTCATTCCCTCTCACCTCCCCTCTCTTTCCCCCCACTGTAAAACCTTTCTCTTGCCTCTTTTATGTAAGGTATTTTACCCCATTATATCTCTCCCTTTCTCCTCCCAAGATATAACTCTTTCATCCCTTAATTTTATTTTTTTAGATATTATCCCTTCATATTCAACTCATCCTGTGCTCTCTCTCTGTCTCCTCTCTTCTCTCTCTCTCTGTCTCTCTCTCTCTCTGTCTCTCTCTCTCTCTCTCTCCCTCTCTCCCTCTCTCTCTCTCCCAATTATCCTAATATTGAGAAAGGTCTCATGTCTCATGAATGACAGATATCATCCTTCCATAGAGGAATTATCCACTTTAACAAGTCCCTTATGATTTCTCTTTCCTGTTTACCTTTTCATACTTCTCTTGATTCTTGTATTAGAAAGTCAAATTTTCTATTCAGCTCTGGTCTTTTCATCAAGAATGCTTGAAAGGCCTCTATCTCATTGAATATTCATTTTTCCCTTGAAATATTATACTTAACTTTTCTGGGTAGGTGATTCTTGGTTTTTAATCCTAGCTCCTCTGACATCTGGAATATCATATTCCAAGCCCTTTGATCCCTTAATATAAAAGGTGCTAGCTCTTGTGTCATCCTTATTGTATTTCTACAATACTCGAATTGTTTCTTTCTGGCTTCTTGCAATATTTTTTCCTTGACCTGGGAACTCTGGAATTTGGCTACAATATTTCTAGGAGTTTTCCTTTTGGGATCTCTTTCAAGAGGCGAACAGTAGATTCCTTCAATTTCTATTTCACCCTCTGGTTCTAGACTATCAGGGAAGTTTTCCTTGAAAGGTGCTATCTAAGTTCTTTTTTTTATCATGGCTTTCAGGCAGTCCAGTAATTTTTATTATATCTCTCCTGTATCTATTATCCGGGTCAGTAGTTTTTCCAAGGAGACATTTCATACTCTTTTTTCATTCTTTCAGTTTTGTTTTATAATTTCTTGGTTTCTCATAAAGTCATTAGCTTCCATTTGCTCCATTCTAATTTTGAAGGAATTACTTTCTTCAATGAGTTTTTGGAACTCCTTTTCCATTTGATCAATTCTGCTTTTCAAGGTATTCTTCTCCTCAATGGCTTTTTGGACCTCCTTGGCTATTTGGGGTTAGTCTATTTTTAAGGTGTTATTTTTTATAGCATTTTTAGATCTCCTTTAGCAAGCTGTTGACTTGTTTTTCATTATTTTCTTGCATCACTCTCTTTCTCTTCCCAATTTTTCCTCTACTTCTCTTTTTTGATTTTCAAAATCCTTTTTTGAGTTCTTCCATGGCCTGAGATCAATTCATATTTTTCTTGGAGGCTTTGGATATAGGAGTTTTGACTTTATTGTCTTTTTCTGGTTGTATGTTTTCATCTTCTTTGTCACCAAAGTAAAATTCTATAGTATTAGGGTTTTTTAAACTGTTTGCTCACCTTATCAGTCAAATGCTTGACTTTTTAATTTTTTGCCAAGGTAAGACTCTGCTTCCAGTGGGAGTGTTGGTAGGGGTGTCTGTACTGTCCCAGGCTTCAGAGGTTTTGTATCAGCATCTCAATATCTAACTTTCTGAGGACTCAGAGCTCCAGAAGCAAGGGCTTCTGTAGCTGCTGCTGCTGCCCCCACCTCCCCTGCCCCAGAGCTGAGGCTGGACCCCAGCCAGACCACATTCCTCTTTCACCCAAGTCCCACAGAGTTTTCCCACTGACCTTCTATACTGTCTTTGGCATTTGTGGGTTGAGAAGTCTGGAAACTGCCACAGCTGTCAGTGATTCAGTCCCTTGAAGTCAGCTCTGGCACTGTCTGTGTTGGTATGACACACATTGGATTGCACTCTGTTCTCTGTCCAGTGTGATATATCCTTCCTGTCAACATTCCAGGTTGTCTTGGGATGGAGATTTATTTCACTGTCATTTTGTAGGTTCTTTAGCTCTAGATGTTTAGAGTCATTTTTCACAAGCATTTGGAGAGCTTTGGGGGAGAACACAAGACAGACCCTGCTCTTACTCTGCCATCTTGGATCTTCCCCTGAGATACAGTGTTGCTGTTGTTGACATTCAGTCATTTCAGTTGTGTCCAACTCTTGAGACCCCATTTGAGGTTTTCTTGGGAAAGATACTGGAGTGGTTTGTCATTTCCTTCTCCAGCTAATTTGACAGATAAGGAAACTGAGGTAAACAAAATTAAATGACATGCCAAGGTGACCCAGTTAGTAAGTGTCTGAGGTTAGATTTGAATTCAGGAAGATGAGTCTTCCTGAGTCCGAGGCCAGTGGTCTATACACTGTGCCACCTAGCTGCCCCATTTTACAGATAAGGAAAATGAGGTCCAGAGAAGTACCAAGGGTCATACAGATGTCACAGGTGGGAGCTGGACTTACATTTCAGCACACTTATTGTCTCCACTTATCCAGTCATAGGAAGAAGGGCAGAAGGAACCTAGTCAGGGATTATGGATAATTGCCCAAGTTACCACTAATTCAATGCATGGCCCTTGTCTGGGTCTCTGATTTCTTATTTGCAGATTAAAGTGATGGACTGGATCATTTGTGTAAACTCAGAAACAGGGTCACTAATGCATACAAAGGGATCTCTGATAGCTCATATATTGACTTAGAAAAATCACATATTTTCTATGTTTCACTGTATTTTTACTTATTTTGTTCAGTATTTCCTAATTACATTTTACTCTGGTTGCCCTGATATCCACAGTACTAGGCCAGATATTTACCACCTCTGAAACTGATGATCCCTAAGGTTCCTCCCTGTGTTCAACTTCTATGAATCCTTCAAATTAGGTTTTCTTTGACCTTAAAGATTTGGGATAAACATATTACTTGTCAAACCTAGAGAGGGGTTAGAGCTGTTAAAAAAATTAACTAAATAGCATGCTAATTTGGACACTTTTTATTTTATGAATGTAATGCTTCATAAAGTATTGCACAAAAAAATCATTCATTTGTCAATCCAGGCATATCCTGAATTACATAATAAACAGATTCATGAAAACTTTTCATAGCAAAAGGATGGTGTAGTGGGTAGACAATTGACTTCAGAACCAAGAAGACCTGGATTCAAGTCATACCTGTGACATATACTGGGTATGTGATCCAGAACAAACTATTTAACCTCTGAATGTTTTAGGAAATCCTATAAATTTTAGAGAAGTTGCCAACCTGCATTAGGAGAGGGAATTTCCTCCCCTGGGAGTTCCTTATAATGCTAATAGGAGCATTTATATAGTCCTGTGAGACTTTTCAAAATGCTTTACAAATATTATCTTATTATTTCCTCACAATTCTGACAAGTAGTTGCTATTATTAAGCCCATTTATGCAGTAGGGGAAAACTGAGGCTGAGAGAAGTTAAGTTACCTGGCCAACATCACCTAGTTATTAAGTATCCAGGATTTTAACACAGTATCTCTTTCTGATTCCAAGTCCAACACTGTATCACTTAGCTACCTCTGTGTCAGTAGAATCTCAGGTGCAGTCCCTATCCTATAATAAATTTAATAGAAGCTAAATTTTTCTGTCAGTCTAAAATGCATCACAGGAACTCATTATTTAAAGGAACCCTGTGGCAAATATTTTTTGCTAAGTAAAAAAATACTTTGTATTGAAAACAACCCCCAAAATTTTATCACTTTTCTAACTTAGGACTTTGGCATATTAAACTCATCTTATAATTGTACAGAAATTAAATCAAGCCTCTCCCTAACAGTAAGCAATAGAGTTGAGGAAAGTCAGCAATTTTCTAAAAGCCTGTGGCACGATCCAGAATGAAATTAATTCATGTCTTCTGATCCCAAATTACCATTTTTACATCACAGAATTTTAGACTTGGGAAGAACATTAGAGAAAACTGAGTACATCTCCTTTATTTTACAGATGAGGAAACAAAACTTGGGAGGGATTAAGATGCTTGCTCAAAGTCAAACGGAATAGCAGCAGAGCCAAACTCTCTTGCTTTCAGTTCAATCATAGGGTTTTTTTTCCAGATTGCTATTTTAAATTTAAAGATATTCTTACACAGCACATTCACAACACAATTTCTACATTAGTCTTCTGATCCAGGTCCAAGGCTGGGCAAATTGGAATCACAGTTTCAAATGTTGGGGTTGTTGTTCAGTCATTTCAGTTGTGTCTGACCCTTCCCGACCCCATTTTGGGGTTTTGTTGGCAAGTATACTGGAGTGGTTTGTCATTTCCTTCTCTGGCTCATTTTACAGATAAGGAAATAAGGTTAAGTGACTTGCCCAAGATCACACAGCTAACAGTATCTGAAGTCAGATTTCAACTCATGAAGATGAGTTTTCTTGATTCCAAGTCTAGTGTTCTTTCCACTGCTTCACCTAGCAGACTTGGATAAATTTAGGAGCCTCCGCAAATGGAAGTCAAGGCAAACAGGGTTAAAAAGATGGCCTTTTTCAGGGTCATACAGCTAATAAGTGTGTGAGGCTGGATTTGAATTCAGACTCTGGATCTAGTCCTTTTTTCACTGAGTCACCTACCTACCACCATATCTTCATATACTTATATATGTATATGTTGTTTCCCTCCTTCAAATGCATAAATGTTATGTATTTCTATAAATATACATAGATATGTTTACATACTATGCATATAAATGTGCATATTTATATGTATATGTCTCCTCCTTTAGAATGTAAACTTTTTTGTATTTCTGGCAACTAGGTGGCATAGTGAATAGAGTGTTGGGCCTGGAGTCAAGAAAACTCATCTTCCTGAGCTCAAATCTGGTTGCAAGACACTTACTGGCTGGGTGACCCTGGGCCAGTCACTTATTCCTGTTTGCCTCAGTTTCCTCATCTGCAAAATGAATTGGAGAAGAAATGGCAAACCACTCCAGCATCTTTGCAAGAAAACCCCAAGTGTCATCTTAAGAGAGTGAGAAACAGCTGAATAACAAAAAAATCTCTGGCAATTTGTACAGTGAATAGCTTATACGAATAAAGACAAGAACTAGATCTGTAATTTTACTAATATAGGAACTCCTCGATGAGGAAAATACCTCAACAAAAGCAGGTTGGCACCCTCTCTGATACTCATAGTATTAAAGAAATGCCAAGAGCACCAAGAGGCTACATGACTTGCCCAGGGTCACACAGTCAGTAGGTATCAGAGATGGGATTTGAACTCAAGTCTTCCTAGCTCTGAAGCCAGTACTATCCATCATACCATACTAATGGTATGTGAGTACTTAATTAGTGCTTGGTGTCTGCCTGATTGACTTAATGTATGGGAAATAGAGAAAAGCCTTTAAGGTGGTGTCTATCTCTCGTTAATCATGTTTTTAATGACCAAAAAAAAAAAAAAAACCAAGGGTAGCATCTTAACACATTACCTGATGGGTAGTAGGTACTTAACATATGTTTATTGAATTCAGTTTATTTTGCTTTCTCTACATCTTCAGTAAATGACAGAATGAAATGGTGGAGTGTCATTGCTTCCTTCTTCTGATACTCTCATTAAGAATGTCCTTGTAGATTTATTTTTCATGTGGACCTATGGTTTCATTAATGTGAGGAGTTCCTGTTGAGTAGTTTCATCTACCAATGCAGATTGGAAACTCTTTGTAAAAGAACTACTAGGGGTGATGAGCAGTTTTGTGATTTTTTCAGGATCACTTTGTTTTATCATCTGAACTTGAACTCAGGTCATTCTTGCTCTGGGCTTAGTTTTCTGTACTTTCTGCCTTTCTTCCTTTGTGGAGATTATTCTCATAAAAATTGCATATAGGTAGAAGAGAAGGCATATGGAGCAGTAATTATTCATGTTCTACTGACTGCCTTTTTTTAATAATAAAAAGGTCTCCAATTTGTTTTCCAGATCTTTGTGTATTTTCTTCAGATACTTTGAGAAATCATTCCCTAAATACCCCTCCCCAAACTATGTCACCTTCTCTGTGTACTTCTGAACCTTCAGTGAGAAAAACTGGCTTTGAATCTGGGCTGTTCCCCTAACTATTTGTGTGAACTGAAGAAAGTCACTTAAAATCTCTATAAAATGGGGAGATTAGACAAGATGACTCCTTAAAGAGGATTCACTTTAGATGGCCTTTTTCTAGTACCAATTATCCTTTGGATTATAAGGATCTACTATCCAAAATTTAGATAATACCTGCTCTTTGCCCTCACTGAGCTTACTATGGTATTGTAGACAGATATGTTCTCTCTGCACGTGAATATCCATAATATTAAATAATATGTAAGTTCATATTAAAGAGATGTAATCAAAGGGCTATGTAAAACCCAAAGCAGGGAAACATGATTACCAAGTAGAAAAAAAAGAAGTCTTTCTGGAGAAGGTGTCTATAACAACCCATAGAGGTGGAAAAGGGCAAAACATGTGGGGAAAGCTTTCCAAGGATAGGAAACAGCATTGCCTAAAGTACACTAGCAGGAGAGAATAAAACAGTTACAGGGATGGCCCAAAGGACTGAGGCACAGAGTAGAGAAAAGGAAGGTTGTGAAGAAAAGATAGTACCATCACTGGGACCTTGAATGCCAGATAAAAGAGCTCAAATTTTAGTTGATGAGTAATAGAGATCCTCTTAAAAATGTGATTAAAAAAATCTTTTTGACATTTATTTGAAATGAAGTGTTTTGAATATTTGCTGATCTCTGCTTTTCTCCACTGTCACAATAGATTGCCTAACTAACAATGCACTTATTCATTGTTTTAAAGAGAAGAGAGTCCTTGGAACACATAAATGACTTGCTCTGTTTGTTCAAACATTACCCACATATTTAAATGTATTAGAAGAGTCTTAATAAACCAGAATCAACCTGCTTCAATTTTCCTCAGAATCTTGCTTTTTGTGCACTTAAAATTATATGCTTAAATTTCTTCATGTATAGTTAGTTATTTTTAAGCTCATCAAGAAGTCAGGCCCAAGGAGTATTCCACTGGGAGGCATCTGCACATCACTACTTTTCAATACTCGGTAGAGAGAACCAGAGCAAACTGTTTTCCTGGCAAATTCCCCATTGGTTGGCCATTTATCCACTTTGCCTTCATTATAATTTGTACCAAAAAGAGTTAAAGTGACCTCTGTGAAAGCTCATTGTTCAAGAAAGAAAATGAGCTGCTCTGGTAGGAGGTGTGAATCTCAATGGGATTCAGAGACTCCCTCAAGAATGTTTTCAGCAAGTCAGCGCTCAGAGCAAGGTAGTATTGATGTCATAGAGGCAATACACCAAGGAGGTTGTCAGGCATCAGGGGAGAGAGGAAATGCAGTCATCTAATCTAAACTTTGGGGAAAAACAGTAAGAACAAAAGCAAAGACAGCATTAAATATTATGGCAGAATACATCTCACCGTGGAAGCTAGAACAATGTTCTGCTGTAAGGTTAACTAAAGGATACAGTCCCACCAAGATGAGCACTTGGTGGCTACCCTACCCCTTGGTTGTTATACAGAAACTCCTATTGTGCCTCCTCCCAATGGGCAGAAATGTTCCAGCTTCAGGGAACACAGGAAGTGAGAAATGATGGGGGCAGAGAAGCTGTGCCTGGAAGGGCTGCTATCAAACCTGCTGGAGGTGGATGCATCATTGTTTGGATTGTGCTAAGGAAAAGGCGACTGTAATGTCTCACTTTTTCACAGGGATGCTTTCTGGGCAGCAGTCTGCTCATGACAACTGAGGGAGCCAGAAGTTGCAAAAGAGGAAGAAAAAAAGTCTATTCAACTCATCTGTCTGTCTTTCTTCTTTTTTCCCTTTCTTTCATGCATTTCCTATCAGTTTACATGTGAGGAAATACTCTGGATATAGATGAGAATAGAAAGACGATTGATCTCCAGCTCAAATGTAAGCTCTGACATGTATCAGCTGCCTTGTCATGAGTAAATCTCTCTGCTTCTTTTAGGCTACATTTCCTCGTCTGTGAAAAGGGGAGAAAACAATTTATAAACCTTCAAGAGGCAGCCAAGGCAGTGCAGTAGATAAGAGCTAGACCTGGATTCAGGAGTATGTGAAGTCAAAGCCAACCTCAGACACTTACTGGTTGTGTGATCATATAAAATCTATCTGCCACAGTTTACTTATCTGTTAAATGGGCATAATAACAGCACCAATCTGCTAGGGTTGTTGTGAGGATCTAATGAGAGACCATAACTGTAAAGTGCTTTGCAGAGTTCCTGGCACATAGTTGGTTGTTTGTCTTTCATTCTAGAAGACCAAAATGACATCAGTATGTTGGGGGCAAGGTGTAGTGTGTCTGACTATGGCATCCGACCAATACTAGCACAGAACTCTCTACCACAGGTCATGTACAAATGGTCCATATGAACATTTGGAGTGGAGATGTATCTAAATGTGCACACCTCACTTTTTTTTTTTGAGTTGCTGCAATCCTGCTTGGTTCATAGTACACAGCAGCTTCTATAAGGCAGGCAGGCTACGGAGGATGGTCCTATGCCTCCTAATCAATTCCAAAGTTCTTCAGAGAGATCTTGAGAGTGTTCTTATACTGCTTCTTCTGACCTTTGTGTGAGCTCTCAGTAAAATGGTCTTTCAGGAAAATATATATTTGGTAACCAAACCATGAGCTCCTTGAGGGCAGCAATTGTGTTTTTGCTTTTCTTAATATCCCCAGCTCTCAGCATAGTGCCTAACAAATAGTAAGCACTTAATAAATGCTTCCTGACTGATGACCAGATCAGTCTATAACAACGTTCTGGTTCAGTTAATTCGACAAAGTCCTCTAGGATGCTTTGAGATTTGTATTTGTAGCATGGTGATTTGTCATCTCTCAGTCCTTGAGAGGGAGTTTCTGATGTGCAATTCTAACTAATAGATTGTATCTTACTAAGAATTCAGTAGGAATTAAATTTTTATAATCTCCAATGCTGTTTTATCCTTTTTCTACCTACATCTTTGCATTATCTACACTGGTCATTAAGTTCAGGGTCCTTAAGGCTATCCCTTTCATAATTTCTGGTGCCAATGGCCTGATTATGAATTATTCAGAAAGGTGATTTCTTGACTTGCAAGTGAATTGGATTTAAAAAACAATCTGTGAGTACGAGTACCTGCCCCACTGGAGATCTAACAAGCCAGTTCCATTTGGACAATGATCTTTCCTCCTTCCCTCCCTTCCTCCCTTTCTTCCTTCCTTTGTCCATATGGGAATCATGCCCTTACCCAGAGGAAAGTGGATTTCTTGAAAAAAAGAGCTTGGTAAGGCCTATTGGGATCCAAATGGAGCTTCTAGAGTATGCCTTAAACCCAAATCATTCTAGCTGTCACTGATTGGCCAACAATAGGTTCCAGCTCAAGTCTCACTTGGTCATTGTTTGGGTTTTGATGGCTTAGACTGTCTTTCTCGTTTGACCAGAAATGCTTAGAATGTTACCTCACAGATTGATTCTTTTTTTCTTAAGTAAAAGAGGCCACTCTTGGCCTCATTCCTTACCAAGCCTCAATCACGGAATGGGTGTTGCCTCATATAAACTGAGACTTGAGAAAGCCCTTAGCTTAAAAAGACCAAGGTCTCTCACTGCTTATGGGGTCATCACCTGTTGTCCTGATCCATATCTTGCCACTGGACCCAGAGGCCTCTGGAGAAGAGGAAGAGGTTGGTGACTTTGTACAGTCCTGTCTCCCTTAAATCCAATTCACTTAAAAGCCAAATATCATCTTTCTGCTGTCATTGGTCCTCTTCAAGAATGAAGGACAAAGAACAATAATCTGAATTATTATTGGAAACTCCTCTTTTCCCATAAACAAATATATACAGCTCAGCTATTTGTCTGAGGTTTCTTTATCAATATATTATGGACTGACTTTATTGGAGGGTTTCCCATGGAGGGCATATTGAGATTTTATCCTGAGATAATGGTCATTTTAGAAGTAAGATATTTTCAGTTACCATCAATAAATCCAATAGTGTATTTGCTATCATGATGCCCTATTGCTCAGTGAAACAATGTGTGCATATTTCAAGAGTATTTCTGTAGGGTTTTTACTTATTTATCAGGTGCTCTAAAAAATAAATCTGTCAATCTTTGTCCTCCTTTTTAGGCATAGAAGTATTCATCTTTCTTTAGCTGCTTCAGGCTTACAGATGTGCCCTGTGTTTCATTAATATCCTATAGGGTTTTAGAGGGGATATTTGCCAAATATATTATGATCCACTTTACAGTTCTGATTGTGTACATTAAGCCATATATTGTATAGGAATTAATCGTTTTAAACATGTTCTTCCCTTTCAGCTCTGATCTCAGGATGCTGGCAAATCTCTTAACACATATGTTAATGTTTCTAACATTATGCTCAGTGTGTCTTACCTAGAAGAGTATAAGGTATTTGGATGGATCACTTTCACCCACTAGTTCAATGGGACTTCTAGATTCAAACTTGAAACTTTCCATGTCTATCTTTCCTTAACGTATGTTAAGAATTTTACAGTCTAAATAATATCACTGAAGATTCTACAAGATGAAGGAATAATTATTAATTTGTTTGTAGTGAAGCCATATAGTTTGACATCATTTATATATATCAGGTGGTTAATATGGTCATCTAACCAACAAGCAGTTAGGTGGTGCAGTGGATAGGGCTTGGGGGCTGGAGTCAAGGCGATTCATCTTCTTTGAGTTCAAATCTGGCTTCAGACACTTACTAGCAATGTGACCATGTGCAAGATACTTAACCTTGTTTGTCTCAGTTGCTCATCTGTAAAATGGAGCTAGAGAAGGAAATGGCAAACTATTCCAGTGTCTTTGCCAAGTAAATCCTGAATGGGGACATGAAGAGTTGGACACAGCTGAAGCGACTGAACAACAACAACATATGTTAAGTACCTTCCATGTCCTAAGCATACTGTGAAGTATGAGAGAGATAAATGCATTGAAACAATTCTTATTCCAAGAAGTTTATATTCTATGAGAAAGACAATAAGTATATACAGAACAAATACAGAAGAAAAAATGCCAATAAATACAAAGTAGTTAAACATCATAAGGTAGTTTAAGAAGAAAGGCATATGCATTTGAGGGAATAGGAAATAGTTTCATGGTTGTGCTTGAGCTGCATCTAGAAGAAGGAGAAAGGGGAGAGAAGATGGGAAGAAAGTACACATTCCAGGCACAAGGGACAGAGGTATAGAAATGGGAGGTGGAGTGCTGTATATGAAGAACAGAGAGAAGACCAGTTTGATGGAAGATTATAGAAAGGGAGATAATGTACAGTGAGGCTAGAAAGGTTTGGACCAGATTGTGAAGGATTTTAAAATTACATGGAGAAGTTTGTATTTTATCCGAGAATCAGTGGGGAACTGTTGGGGTTTCGTAACATGATCAGATATGTGCTTAAGAAATAGTGCTGAAAATGGACTAAATTGGGGTGAAACTTGAGTCAGGGAAACTAATGGGGAGACTATTGCAATTATCTAAGCAAGGGCTGATGAAATCTGAACTAAGATGACAGTTGTGTAAGTAGAAGAAGGAGTCAAATGTGAAAGATGCTGTCAAGTAGAAATGACCAGGTTTGGCAACTGGTGTTGGGTGCAAGAAATTGAAGACAAAACCAAGATTACAAACCTGAGACACTATTCTCTGCCTTCAATAGAAATAGGGAAGTTTAGAAGAGGAAGGGCTTTGTGGGTAAAAGATTATAATTTCTGCTTTGGACATGTTAAGTTGGAAATATTTTCAGGATATCAAGTTTAAAATGCCCACTAGGCATTGATGTGAATTAAGCTCAGGGTTGCTACCATGGATCTGGGAGTCACTGGTGTAGAGATTATAATTAAACCCATAGGTGCTAATGATGTCACTGTGAGAGTGTAGAAAGAAAAAAGTGGGGGTGTGAAGACCATTCCCAGCAAGAGACCATGATATGGATAATGAACCAGCAAAGGAAACTAGAAAGAAGTAGCTAAATAGGATGAATAAGCAGGAGAGAGTGGCCTCACGACAGCCAAGAGAGATGAGAATATCCAAAAGGAGAGAACGGTCAATTATCTCCAGTGCAATAAATCAATCAAGAAGGAAGAAGGACTGAATGAAGGACATTAGTTTTGGCAATTAAGAGATTACTCTGGAAGGAGCATTTTCAGTCAAGTGATAAGGTAGAAAGTCATATTGCAAAATATGTATGAGGAGAAAGGAAGGGAAAGAGGAGAGAGGGAAAGAGACAGAGAAAGGGACATGGAAGGAGAGAGAGGGAGAGAAAAGGAGAGAGAAAGAGAAAGAGAAAGGAGGAAAAGTAGAAGTGAGAGGGAGCATATGAGAAGCAAGGGAAGAGAGAGAGAAAGAGAGAGAGAGAGAGAGAGAGAGAGAGAGAGAGAGAGAGAGAGAGAGAGAGAGAGAGATTGGTTTTCAAAATCCATTTAAAATAGGCATAAAAAGCATGCATGTAATATGATAGATATATGTGTGTAAAATACACACACACACACACACACACACACACAGTTGACTACAAAAAAAAGCAGAGAGACTTGGAGACTATGAATGTGTGCCAGACAAGGTATGCCCCTGACAGCATCTTCTTTTTTGAATTTTCTTTTTTTTAACTATTTTACTTTTCCCCAGATACATGTAAAAACAATTTTTAAAATTCATTTTTAAAATTTTGAGTTACAAATTCTCTCCCTTCTTCCTCCTTGCCCCACCCTTCAAAATGAGAATGGAAGCAATTCAAAAATGGTTACGCATGAGTCGTCATGCATAACATTTCCATAACTGTCATGTTGTGAAAAGAAACAGATCCTCTTTCCCCCACCCAAAAAGAAAACCTCAAAAAAAAAACATTAAAAAAAAAAACAAGTTTCAATCTGTATTCAGACACCATCAGTTCTTTCTCCAGGGATGGATAGCATTTTTCATCATAAGTCCTTCCGAGTTGTCTTGGGTCACTGTATTGCTAAGAACAGCTAATTCATTCACAGATGGTCATTGCACAATATTGCTGTTACTTTCTTCATAGTACATTTCACTTTGTATCAGTTCATGTAAGTCTTTTCAGGTTTCTCAGAGACTATCCTGCTCATAATTTCTTATAGCACAGTAATATTCCATCATAATCATACACCCCAATTTGTTCAGTCATTCCCCAGTTGATGGACATCCCCTCAATTTCCAATTCTTTGACACCAGGAAAGAGCTGCTATAAATATTTTTATACATATAGGTACTTTATGTTTTTTTATCTCTTTAGGGCAACAAACTAGTGGTGTTACTGCTAGGTCACAGCATATGTATAGTTTGATAGCCCTTTGGGCATAGTTCCAAATTCCTCTCCAGGATGATTGAATCAGTTCACAGCTCCACCAACACTGCATTAATGTCTCATTTCCCCCACATCCCCTCCAACATTGATCATTTTCCTTTTCTGTCCTATTAGCTAATCTAATAGGTATGAGGTAGTATCTCAAAATTGTCTTAATATGCATATCTCCAATCAATAGTAAGCTACAGTATTTTTTCATATGGCTATACATAGTTTTAATTACTTCATCTGAAAACTGTTCATATCTTTTAATCATTTATCAGCTGGGGAACGGTTTTTATTTTTATAAATTTTACTCAATTACCTATATGTTTGAGAAATGAAGCCTTTATCAGAGAAACTTGCTTCAAAATGTTTTTCACAGCTACTATTGCTCACAGCATTTCCCTCCATCCTATCCCCATACCCTTGTTTTGCTCTTATTCTCTCTCTCTCCTATAACCCTGTCCCTTTTTCTTATCCCTTCCCTTCTAGATTTCTATGCCCAAATGAGTGTTTTCCCTCTTTGAGTCAATTATAATGAGAGTAAGTTTCACTCACTGCCTCCCACCTCCCCCATCTTCCCTTCCACTGAAAAAGCTTTTCTTTCCTCTTTTATGTGAGATAATTAACCTTATTCTACCTCTCTAGACTTTCCCTCCCTAAAAGAGAATGCCACTGTCAATAGAATGACCCTGACAGGGAAAAACTCAAGCTGAACGTTGTTGGGCAGAGCCAAGCCCAAGGGTTTCTTTCCCCACTGGGGTCAGAAAACAAGGCAAAGCAGTATACTGAGGCAGGTTATCCATAGGGGTTCTACTCCCTTTCACAAAGCACCAACTAACCCTCTTTGCCATCTGTAAGTTTATGCTCAAGTAAAGAATTGGGGGGGTGGTCCTTTTTCTCTGCAAATAGATAAAAATTTTATTAAGATATCATAACCATAAGAACATGTGACAGAAATCAAACAGGTATGGAAGTATTTATATTTCAGTTTTCCTTTGTTCCCTTCCTTTTGGGGTGACATGGGATTATCGGCAGAGTATTGGACGCATAGCAGACATTAAAATAATGGTTGTTTGGTTTTTTTGGTGGGTTTTTTAACATTGAAATTGAGAGATCTGAAATACTAAATGTATGGTTTAATGCATCATAAACAAGAAAAAAGAAGCAGAGAAAGTGCTAATACCCAGGTCTAGGAAGAGGAGTGAATGCTTTTCTATTTGTCTGTTCTCTCCTTATCACTTCTTACTTTTTAAATCTCATTATCCAACTCTAGATGAGGAGTCCAAAGTTAACCTCCATGTACCCACAACAAAGTAAATGTCACCATGTGCCTGCCATGATATTTGTCATCATAATAAAGTTTGTTCTCCACCACCTATAAAGAGTTGGAGGCCTTTTCAGAGGAGTCTATATCACGAGGGGAATATCATGTCAGAGAGCCAGGCAGCCTTGGAATAAAGCAGAGAGAGCAGGAACTGCCAGAAGGAGATAGTCAACTCAGCTCTCCCTATGTTTTTAAGAACATCCTGGAAGCAGATTAACTTCTGATCAATAGCTATAGCTGTTCTGCCTGCCATTTCTATGGGACTAGCAATGGTTTAAGTAGATGAACTGCAAAAGCTCTTCTGCCTTTCACTGGGGTATTTTTTTACTTTTCATTGCTGGTTTTGGTTTTTTTTTACTTTTTTTTACATTTTTCTTTTCATTACTGTTCTTTTTTACTTGCCCTTTGGGGTCTTTGTTGAGATACTACTTTGAAATGTAGCATGTGCACACACTTGCATATAACCACAGGGTCTAGTACAAGTCACTTCATTCCATTAGTGGAAATGAAGATATGTCTGTGTGTGTGTGTTGACAAGTCTAAGAAAATTCTGCTACTTTTTAGATGATTGACAGTTGAAAATTGTACTAGTTTGGCTACCTGAAACAGGTAGAAGACAGTAAATCTTCCTGGAGTGACAGTCAAGCATGTCAAAACTCAAGATTCCATTTAATTAAATGTTTTCCTTTGTTGTTGTTTTATAAATGCAAATCTTTCTGCAATGTTATTCATACTTAAAGTAGGCTGCTGGAACACACAATAGAAGAAGAATAGTACAAGAGCCAGGAAGCCTTGAGTTCAAATATGGCCTTAGATACTAGCACGGTGAACCTGGACAAGATATTCAACTTCTCTGTGCCTCAGTTTTGTAAAATGAAACTAAAAATGGCATCTATCTCACATGGGTCGTTATGAGATCAAATGAGTAACATGTAATAGGTTTGGTAAACCTTAAAGTGCTATAGCTAAATGCTAGCTTTTATTAGCTGTTATAATTATTAATAGAGGAAAGCAAATAGCTTGGGAAAGGAGAAAGTTTCCTTTATATCTTATTTATTTCAAGATACTTTGTTCACCTTTAATCAATTCAAGTCCATTTCCCTTTCTCATGGAACAGCAATTTACCAGTTAAATCTATTCCCTTTTTGCTCCTGGAATGAAGACATGATCAGCATCCACTTTGGAGACAGCGTCTGTCAGCACTTTACCTCTTTTTTTTTTCCATGCAGTGGGAGTTGGAATGGAATTTGCTTTAGCTATGAAGGTATTGATTTCTTTTTACAGTAACAGTGGAAAAGAAAATGTTACTTAGTAGAAATGTAGAGTAGAATGCTAGAGAAAGGGAAAGGCAGAGAGAAAGGGGATAGGGAGGAGAAGGATTCTAATTCAGAGCTCCTAATCTCAAGGAGTGGAAGCTAAATGGTGCTGTGGATAACACTCTGGACCTGGAGTCAGAAAGATCTGGATTCAGACACTCACTAGCTGTGTAACCTTGGACAAGTCATTTAGCCCTGTTAGCCTCAGTTTCCTCATCTGTAAAATAAGTTGAAGAAGGAAATGACAAAGTGTTCCAGTATCTTTGCCAAGAAAATCCCAAATGGGGTCATAAAAAGTCAGACATGACCGAAACAATTGAACAACAAAATATTTCAAGAAGTTTGATTGCTTGTAGAGGCAAAACTGTAGAGATACATATAAAACAGACCCACAACAATACAAAGCAGTATATGAATAGGTGCCAAACTGACCGTTCTAGATAAAGTGCTGTGTTTAGTCCACAGTAGTCAGGGAAGGCTTCATGGATGGCCCCATGCTTCTCACATCACAGTAATGATGCTATTATGGAATGCAACACTGCCAAAGAAATCACTCTAAGTAGACATCGTGTCTTTCCTTGCCACTGGGATTTCACATGGGACTTTATTCTGTAATTCTGGTGCAGTGGATAGGGCATTGGTGCTGGAAGGCAGGAAGGTTGAAGTTTGAATCTTGTCTCAGAGACTCTAGGCAAGTCATTCAACCTCTGTCTGCCTCAGTTTTCTCATCTGTAAGATGAGGATGATGACAGCACTGACCTTTCAGGGTTGTTGGATCAAAAATTATTAGGATCAAATGAAATAATACATGTAAAGGTCCTTGCAAACCTTAAAAGTATTCTGTTGCTGTTTAATTGTTTCAATCATGTCCCAGCTTTTTCTTGGGAGAGATACCAGAGTGGTTTGCCATTTTCTTCTCCAACTCATTTTACAGATGAGGAAACTGAGGCAAATAGGGTTAGGTGACCGCCCAGGGTCACACAGCTAGTAAGTGTCTAAGGCTTGATTTGAACTCAGGAAGATGAGTCTTCCTGCCTCCAGGACAGGTGCTCTATCTACCGTCCCACCTATCTGCCCATAAAGCACAATATAAAGGCAAGCTATTACATTTGTATCATAGCTAGTTATCTGCATTTGTGGGCTAATCCTCTTACTAGATTACAAACTTTATGAAGACAGTGACTATATTTCATCTAAACTTCCTTTCTTCCCTGATGTTTATACAAAGTAGGCCCCTATTAAATGTTTGCTGAACCACAAAAATCCCAACAGAGCTTTACATATCAACTGGAATAACATCTCCATTTCTTAATATATCAACAACTTGACAGGGAAAAGGACAGGGAAAATACTGGCCTCCCTTCTATGAGCTCTTTGAATAAGGGTCACAATATATCCCCCTGTGACAAATGTTGAAGACACCAAACCACTGAGAAGCTAAGTTTCATGGGGAGGATGGGTAAGGAGAAGGGCACTGGAGTAGGAGATAGAATCCATCCTTCTGAAATGCTCTATCATCTCATAATCTTGGGCAGCGGTATCAAACTCATATAGAAACAGGTTCCTATAGACCACATTGTGACTTAGAAAACCACAAATTAACATTATCTATGTTGAATTGTAGTTTTGTTTATTTTGCTAAATACTTCCCAATTACATTTGAAACTTGTTCAGGCTGCATTGCAGGGTTTGTGAGCTGCATATGGCCTGTGGGCAGCTAGTTTAACAACTCTGATTTAGAGTACTTTAAAAGATGGGGGTTGGGGAAGTAGAGAGAGAAGTCAATCTTAAATTCCAGAAGAGCTTTACTTTGATTGGGTTCAGCCACCTTTCAGCAAGAATCTGAGTGCAGAGAAGTGAGTGGTCAGGGAAACAGGTTTGTTGCTTCTAAAAGAAAACATTAAACCAGAACTAAACAATTCTAGACCAAGCTATAATTATTTTATCAGTCTTCAATAAGGAGATTCCATAAACCTCCTCCTTGAGTCATTTATTCTAGTGCCTTTCTGTAAATAGTCCTGTTTCTCTTTACTGTATTATAGTCTCTTTCTTTCCTTTCTTTCTCATTCCCTTCCTTTTTTCTTCCTTCTCCTTTTTCTTTTTTCCCTTTCTTTTTTTCTTTCCTTACTTCCTTTTTTTATCTATCAGAATTTAGTTTATTGTTTAGCCAATTGTCTAGACTTAAGAAAGTAATGGAGAAAATGTAAATGAAGCACAGTAAACTTAAAAGTGTGTCTTGCATACATTGCATTAATTCATTTATCTGTTTATTTATTCATTTGGGGAGACTGGTTTTTAAACATTTACCAGTACTTCCTCGAGTGGAGATATTTAAGAAAAGTCTATTGGGAAGTTTACTGAGGAGATTTATAAATTATACTAGACCAGGTAATGTCTGGGATCCCTTTTAGCTCTATGATTCTTTGATTCATAGGTAACTGGTCTTTTCTCCAAAGCAAAAATGAAAAACAAACAAAAGAAACCTAATTAATTCTTGTCACATTTCTTTATAAAAATGCTTTTGATAATTTATCTTTTTTAAACCTGTCCACAAATGTACTTCTGCTCTCAAGTTACAGAGTTCTCAAACAGGATAGCAAGAAAAATCAATTAAGTACATTCATTAAATACCTACTATGTCTAAGGCACTATGATAAACCCCGGCAATACAAGTATAAAAAATCAAACAGTCCTTCTTGAAGGCTGTGGAATAGGTATCTTCCTCTCTTCTCGGAGGTTACATACAGTGCGAAATGAGTCAACGTGGACTGAAGAGCTATACAGCTAATTCATAAATTCAGTGTGTAAGTCTGCTGTGAACTCTGGATCATTCCTTGCACTTACATATATTTAATCATCATCTGGCAGGTATTTCATCTAAAGAACTGAGATGGAGTGCAATTGCCAACCATATCAAGTGCATTTAGAAAGTGTGTTTATAAGAAAAAGTATAGTGACATATTCCATAAAAGATGTTACATAAGTAAAAACCTGTGAGTTATAACCTTAGGTGTCCCTTCGCAATTTTATTTTAATTTTGAAACAATATATATCTGCAATATGTCTCATATTCATCTTCTCCTTTCCAGATCCACCATCCATCCTAGTTCAGACTCCACCTTCTTCTTAACTAAACTGCTGCAATCTTCTCTTAACTGATTTCCCTGCCCTTAGACTCTCTTCTAATACAATAATCTACCCTGTACCCAGCTTCTCCACTGGCATAAATAGCAGGCTACTACTTAAAATAATAACTATACCTCACATATAGTATATTTTACAAAGCATTTTCTAGTACCAACTTACGTGCTGGTTAGTCATTTTCAGTTGTGTCTGACCCTTCATGAGTGGTTTGCCATTTCCTTTTCCAGCTTATTTTACAGATAAACAAACTGAGGCAAATAGGGTTAAGTGACTTGCCTAGGGTCATACAGCTAGTAAGTGTCTGATGCTGGATCGGAATTCAGATCTTCCTGACTCTAGGCACAGAGGTCTCTCCATTCTACCATCTGGCTACCCTAGTACCTACATACCAAGTATCTTTGGCAGTACTGAGTACCAAGGGAATACGGAAATCACAGGACAAGGAAGGGATGAAGTTAGCACTTTATAGTCTACGTTGGCTCTACATATCATAATAGAATTATACACCCTCCCCAAAGCAAAAGAATTGCCATGATGACTAAAAGATATAGCATTCATAGAGAGTTGTTTGTTCTTCATGTCTCTTAAAACAAAACAATACCAAAAAGTCACAAAGTACAGTACATATTACCTCATAGGCCATTAGAGAAAGTTTCCCAACGTTCTCTGCCATTGTATAATTCTGAATCAAAAAAACATTGAAACTATTTCTAAGAAAACAACTCAGCTTAAAGAAATGCTTTAGTAATTTGGGGAGGGCTATTCATAGATACTATAACAAATAATATAATACCCTCTTCAAAAAGAAACAAGAAGGAAAGAGAAGCAGAAAATGTCAAGATTTGGGTCTAGGGACTAAGATGGAACCTTAGGGGAAAATATAATGAAGAGTTGTCTCTTTCTGGCATATTTATATTATTTTTACAGAAAATACATTAAAAATATTGAGTTACATTACCCTGGCAGTAACTTTCCACTAAAGAAGTAATCCTAGGAGATATTTAAATTTTGTGTTTACTATATATGCACATATCTCAACTAAAGAATATTTTTAAGGCAATCCAAGTTTAGAATGCTCCTGGAAAGAACAGCATGGAAGGTACTGGGATAGAATCTGAAAGACAGTGCCATATGTATACTGTAAACACTTGGATGTTGTCATAAGCAAGTAGGCAAAATGATAGGGAGCAAGGGAAGGGATTACAGAAAATTCTTCCCTGAAATTATATTGATATATTTTGTTTTCATATCACCAAGATTTCTTCTTTATCAAGTACATCAACGTACATCATCATCCAGTACATCAAAAATGTTTAAATATACTGAGTGTTCTAAATGTCTTAAGGAAGTTGTTTTTGTTTTTTGTTTTCTAAACCCTAACAGCCTAAAACTTCATTAAGACTATCAGGATACCGTATATGCAATGTTCCACACGTGTGGACCTTCAACCTTTGTACGGAAAGGGCTGGGGGAGGGGAGTGTCTTCTCATATTCCTTCTTTGGAGTCATGATTGATCTTTGTAATTTTGCAACATTTGTATTTTATTTTAATTATTTTGAGGTTCTTTTCATTTTCATGCTTGTACTCATTGTGTACATTGTTTTCCTGGCTCTGCTTATCCTGCATCATTACATGAAAATCTTATTATACTTCTCTGTAGTCTTTTCTTATAGTACAAGAAGAGTCCATTACATTCATGTACCACAATTTGTTTATCCTTTCCTCAATCAAAGGGAATCTACTTTGTTTCCACTTCTTTACTATTACAAAATGTACCCCTATGAACAAATACTTGGGAGTATATGGAGATTTGTTTCTTATCAATGACCTCCTTAGAAAGGATGCTTTTCCATCAGTTTCAAATCATAGAGTAATTATAATCCATTGAAGAGAATGGTATAGAAGAAAGAACCCTGGACTTGAAGTCATGAGAACTGGATTCAAATCCATGTATATGTACCCCGGTTCAAATCCTTACTTATTTACTGGAGAACCACAGGCCAATCAAGGTCTTGAAAAATGAGAACCATCATACCTACTATCAATAGACTGGAAGTTCCTAAGAGGACAGCAGAAACCATCGTTCATTTGTCCTTTGTACCCATAGCATCTACCACAATTCTTTGCATATGCAGGAACTTTTACCAATGGGGAATAAGGATTAATATAAAACCTAAGATGGTGCCAGGCACAGTGCATTTGATCTTCATCACAACCTTAAGAAGTAGACATTATAATTATCCCCATTTTACAGATGAGGAAACTCAGGTAAACAGAGAGTAAGTGACTAGACCAGGGTCACACAACTAGGAAGTATCTGAAGTCTGATTTGAACACAGGTCTTCCTGACTCTAAGCCTAGCCATCCATCCACTGCGTCACCAGCTTCCGTGTTGAGTATCTATCATATGGGGCAATTGTGGGAGAAGTACATTATAAACTGTAAAATGCTATAGATACAAGAGCTATCATTATTTTATTAAGCCTTTAGTCCTGAACACCAAGTCAGATATTTGATTCAATAATGTATCTATTTTCCTCCTATCTACTCATGGCCATTAGCTTTAGTCACTTCCATAGTTATTCATGAATCAGTCCCTTCCCCCGCATCCCACTACAAACTCTTTCACTTTTCCTTCCATTATTAATTTTTAATGGTGCTGCTCAAGCTTCCTGTGTGTCCACTCAATAATATTCCAATAAACTCCTGCTTCAGGAAAAATGACAAGGGGAAATACATTAGGCAAGTCTTAGTTGAAAATAAGAAAACAACAGCTTGAAAATGAGATTTCTCCCAAATCACAAGGGAACCTTTCTAAGGAAACAGAGCTTAACCAAACAGTCTATGCCTGTGAGAGAGATGGGGAGATATCTGCTCAGTGATTAATGTAAAACTAAGGAAGTCTCTTAGCTCTTCTATCAGTTCCAAGTCAGGGGAAAGGAAGTAAAGGGAAGAAGTATTTAGTAAAGGCAGGCATTATACTAAGTTCTTTACAGATATATAAACTGATCATTACAAGAACCTTGAGCGGTAACATTATCACCCCATTTTATATTTGGGGAAACTGAGGTAGGCAGAGATTAACTGATTTGCCCAAGGTCACTTAGCTAGTATCTGAGGCCAGATCTGAACTCAGGTCTTTCTGACTTTAGGTCCAGTACAATATCCATTGCAACTATAAAGTCCAATAACCTGTCATTTAAATAAAATGTAAAAATAACCCTTTCCAGAAAAAAAAACTTTTCAAATAAACCAATCAAACTCAGTCATTTTGAGATTTATCAAAAGAAGAAAAAAACTCAGTCAACTTAGCAAATGACAACAAAATAAAAAGATGAGAGGGAAAGAAATGTGGTAGCTAAATAAACTAGAAATTTCCAGTGGGAAAATGAAAATTAATATAAAATATTACATATTTTGTATTATATATAATATATAAAATTATATTAAAATATCAAATAATATATAAAAATTAAAAGATATAAAATAAAAATACAATTATAAAAAAATATAAAATAATATATAAAAATAAAAAATAGAAAATAGAAAATAAATATAAAATAATATATAAAAATAAAAAGATATAAAATAAAAAAACACTCAAGTTACCCATTCAAGTCTATTATTTGCTACCAAACATGACACCAACGTACAGGGGTCTCATAAGCCTTCCCATGGGGGGGGGGCACAGGACTCTTGCTCCATGCACACTCTCAGCTAAGGTTCTTATCTTTATAAAACTGAAGTCTTGTTTTTTTCACCAACTCTCTATTTCTTCCCTCCTCATCTCATAGCTCCTCAATGATATCCTCCACTAGTTCTTCCTTTATTCCAGTCTCTGATGAAGACATGGTATTCTTCCTTAAAGTCAATCTACTCTACAAATATACTTGACCCCCACCTCCTCACATCATCTCAAGCAGATTGTTATTCTTTGACTCTTTCTAATCCTCTATCTCTCCCTCTCAATTAGTTCTTTCTCTCCTACCTACAAATATGTTCGTTTCCCATAATCAATCAATCAATATCAGTTGTCTCGACTTTTGTCTTGCCACTGGACTTAAATGACTGACAACTCTGCACAACTCTGTCTCAATTAAATTAAATTCATGTGAGAGTCAAGACATCACCCCATGATGTAATCGGTCCTCTTCTAAAATGAAGGATCAATAACCGCCATGTGCCAATCAACTGCTATGTGCCAGACAAAGTGTTGAGTGCTGGTGATATAAAATAAGGCGAAAGATAGTCCCTGCCTCAAGCATCTCACAACCTAATATAGTATATCCTAAGGGGAAAAACTCTCACCAGATGCCACCATTCCTAATACACACACACACACACACACACACACACACACACACACATACATACATCCCCTTCCTTGGAAAGTAGTTTATCTTCTGTATCTCATTCATCCCACGTCTCCAAACAGTTGCAAAATCTTGTCCTTTCTCTCTCCATAGTATGTTTCATATAGTGTCTCTCTTTGTTAACATTACCACCCTATTATTTTCAATCCCTCCATATCTCTTGCTTGGATTATTATAACAGGTTCCTATTTAGATTCTCTACTTCAAATCTCTCCCCATTCCAATACATCTTTCATAAAGCTAACAAAAGGATTTGCCTAAAGCACAGATTTGCATATATTACCCCTGACTCAAATTATTGTGGCTCTCTACTATCTCTACTAGGTATACAAAGTGACATTGGGCAAACAATAATTTTAATATGGTAACATTTCACAGTAACCATGATCTTGCATGTCTGTTGACACTAGACCAACTCAAAACCTCTGAACTCAACCAGATAACATAGGATTAAACTAGTTTCCCTAAATTTGGCTAGTTTTCTGTCAGGAAAATACTAGAATTCATGCTATACACATACACTGCATTGTTCTCATGTTGTATTTTTAATTCTATGATTTTTAAGAATGAATATCACTACATGTAAATATGAAAGAGACATGGCTCTTCAAGAGCACACTTCAATAAGTGTTTGGTGTATTTCACTGGCTCTTGGCATAGACAAGTCAAACATTTCAAGAACTATTCAAACCCGCAATAAAATAGGATCAGTTGCAGTAAAGCACAAAAGAAAATGCAATTGAAACAAAAAGACAAAAGATCAAACTCACCAATTTTTGCTTCAAAATGGCTTAATTAATCTCAGAAAAGAAAAAAAAACCAAAGACCTTCAGAAAAACCAAAAGGCTGGAAGAGTTGTTATTGATTATTCTATGATGGAATAGGTTTCTTGAATTTGGAAAAATAGCTAAAAGAACAGTTTAAAAAAAAACCAACTACTATCATTGCCTTTATGAAAAATAGGGCAGCTGGGTGGGACAGTGGATAGAGTGCTGGCCCTGGAATCAGGAAGACCTGAATTCAAATCCATCCTCAAACACTTAAGTAGCTGTGTGATCCTAGGAAAATCATGCAACACTCCTTGCTTCTGTCTCCTGATCTGTAAAATGAGCTGTAGAAGGAAATGGCCAACCACTCCAACATCTTTGCCAAGAAAATCCCAAATGGGGTCACAAAGTGTTGGACACAACTGAAAGGTATGAACAACAATGACAACATTGTGAAAAAATGTTCAGCGTGGGTGAGATAATACAAACTATAGTGGAGAAGACTGTAAAAAGTCACTAATTTTTCAATTCAAGGCTATATCAAAACTATTATCAGCAGACCATGTGGACCTGTAAGACCTAGTTATGTTCATTAGATTGTAAAACATCCCAGTGATACTTTTTCCTCCCAGGGGGCTTGTCCTCATTGAGAAAGTGATTAACTCTGAAAATATATTTATATACTGAGAACAAAAATTGTTCCAGCATTACAGAATTCCCACATGGAAATGCAATACTGCAACACTGCCTGGCACAGTGCCACAAATCATAAAGTGCTAAGAAATTTATACAGGAGATGAAAATAATAAAGATGCTTCAATGGCCTGGGAACTCACCTGATTTAAATTCCTTTGAATTTAAAGGAATGCTAAAAGCAACAATAGACTTGAAAAATGGACTGTTTGCCAAGTCTCACTTAATATTGTATGTGATAAAAGGAGGTTTCAGAATTAGAAATTAAAGAATATGAATGAAAATATTGTGAAATCAATAATAAAACATGTAAAATAAGTGATTTCAGCAAGAGAGGCTACAACACATATAACAAATTAAAAAATTTTTTAATGTAAAAAAATTATATAATTTATTAAAACAGTAAATTTAATTCTGTCTTCTAAATAATTTTATATATCATTGAATTACTAAATATAAATCATATTTTGTGTTTATTAAATATAAATCACATTATTAAATATAAAAGCTTGATATTTAAAGGTTGTAACATTATATCTTCCCCTATTCTTTTGCAGAGGTGTAGGGGTTCATGAGTATGGTATATTGCACATAACATTGGATGGTTTCAGTAGGTTGGTTTTGCTGGGTTTCTCTCTCATCTTTTAAAAACAATTCTTTGTTTTACAGTATGGTTCCCTAGGAAAAGGAAAGGGAAAGGATAGAGCAAAAAAATTCAGGCAATATATTGTTTTCCACCTCTGAGCACCCTCTCTTGTCTCCATGGTTTTGAAATGATTATCTTCCAAGATTGGAATGTACCCTCTCCTCACTTCTGCCTCTTGGACAATCTGGTTGCATTCAAGATTCAACTCAAGTGCCATCTTCTACACAAATCCTTTCCTGATGTCCCTGTGCCTTGTCTCCCCAAATTATCCTGTATTCATTTTCATATACATTCTGTTTATACTTATATAGGTACATATTATCTCTCTAGAAGTCCTTGAGTACACATTCATTTTTGTTTTATATCCCCAAACCTTAGCACAATAGCACATAGTAGGACTTTAATATAAACTTTCCTTCATCAAAGAAAAGCCTAACCAATACATGGCTCCCAGAGCTGCTCAGTAAGTGACATTTTTCATCAAGTGATTACTTTAGCATGGCTCCTAGAAGTCTAAGAAACTACAATTGGCTTCCTCTGGTGATTCCCAACCAAATCACTTTCCAATGATCTTAAGAACCATCCCACCTTCCTCCACCCTTTAATCTCTTGGGCTCACCTAATCCAAATAAAAATTGCTTGTACCAACAACAAACCAAAGAGCTCTTTTAGGACCATCACAGTTCAGATCTATATACTGAGGAAGACACAAGAAACAACTAGAGATTCCTTAGAGAAAGAGAGAACTGGGGGCACCTGAATGCCAGCCTAAAGTTTTTGGTATGGATTCTTTAGCTTTGAGTTACCATTAATATGTACCTGTGCTAGGATGTTAGGCTCAGTTTGGTAATTCCTCAATTGTTATGAGAAAACAACTATGCTTAAATATGTGAGGGAGATGGGACTGAAAGCACTGCTCAGAGGCAGTACATAGATATGAGTGAACTAAATGATCTCCATGGTTCTTTCCAGTAAAAATTGGGCACATTTGACTTTGGTATGTAAGGAATGATGCTGTATATAATGTATATGGTGCAATTTTAATGAATTTGATAATGTTTTAAATGATAGAACACAACATATTAATAGCTAAACACTATACTGAATCACAAAGAAATTCTGATTATTAGTCCCACTGGGCTATTGATTTTGATCGCTGATAGTTGCATGGGATATACGTATATAATGTAGCCATGGATGTTAACCTTAAAATTTAAACTTTGATCCTGTGATTTATACTAAACTACACCATAAAATTTACTTTATGCTACTGACACCTATGCTGCCTCACTTAAGTATATGTGTGTGTACTTACATACATATATACACACATATATATCAACAATAGTAAATACTGTGTATTTCACATGTATATGTAAAAGATACATGCACTATTTTCTTACCTAACCTCCAAGTTTTTAATTGTATACTTTTTTGTGTCATTGTTTTCAGCATACTCAAAGTAATAAGGGTATCTTTAAAAAAGGAATGATGCTTTACTGAAACTGATAGTAAATTAACTGAACTTATATCCATTAAGTATATTGTCACTAGTTTGTAGAAGATGACTTGAAATTGTCCTGTGCTACTAAAAATTCACTTGCCAATAATTAATTGACACTACAGATAATTTTATATTGTGTATATGCATACATAAACCACTGTGGGAAGCTAAGTGGTGCAGTGGATATAGTGGAGTATATATAGTGGATATAGCGACACTAGTGCAGGAGTCAGAAGGACCTGATTTCAAATCTCACCTCAGACACTTGACACTCACTCGCTGTGTGTGACCTTGGGCAAGTCGCTTAACCCCAATTGCCTCATCGTAGGTCATCTCCAGTCATTCTGATGAATATCTGGTCACTGGATTCAGATGGCTCTGGAGGAGAAGTGAGGCTGATGACCTGCACAGCCCTCTCTTACTCAAAACAAAGTCAAGTGCAAGTCATGTCATCATTTCTCTCTGATGGCACGGTCTCCTTCGGCAACAAAGGATGAACATACGCGTGCACACACACACACACATACACACACACACACACACATATACAACACTACGCTCAATGCTAAAAAGTCCAATACAATTCAATAAACATTTACCAAGTAGTGATGCACTGGGTGACAGGGTTATGCACAAAAATTAAAATGAACTCTATCTTAAAGGAGTTTATATTCTTCTATAATAATAACTGATATTTAAGTAGCACTTTATAGTTTACCAACATTATAGTTTACAAACATTATCTCAAGATAAGCAGTTTGAAGAGTACACATTTCTAAAAAAGTATAATCACTGCTGCCCCCAAATGGAATTGGACTATTGCACCCTCTCTTTCTCTTGACCCCTTTTCCTCTGGAATCATGAACATGGGAGCTGGATCAAGTTCTGTACTTCAGGGAAGTTGAGGTCCTAAAGAAAAGGGTTAGGTGTCTATTGCCATCCTCTTTGGCTGTTGACAGATATATCCCCCCAAGCAGTGTAGGGGAAAATTAACGAAGACTTAGATTTGACTTCTGTCTAGGTTCTGCCTAAAAGGGTGAAGTATAAAGGTATTCAATGTACAATGTAAATCAAGTATAGGACATGTATTTATTTCCTACACACTAAATGAATATTATATAAAGAAGATTCTAGTAGACAGTTCACATAGAGAAAAACTTAAAACAAGATTCAGTAACAGCGTTACTATCAATCTCTGCCAGGAAGTTGAGATTTAAACATCAGAATTAGAAATAGTGAGCAAAAGCTGATGAGGATGTATGGTTACATTTCCCCTCAGTTCTGCACTGTCCAAACAACTCCAGGCAAGTCAAGTCAGAGCTTAGGTTCAGTTTCTTGTAGATTATCATCCTCACTTCTAAGGAAAAAATGCAGGATCTTCATCCTCTGGAGCTTATGAGGTTGCCTCCGAGAAATATTTTTGAGTTACCTAGGATCAGGCAAAGAAATAGTATAAAGGCAGCCAGAGGTATGGTAAGCCTTCCTGCTTTAGAAGTCTCATGGGGGAGGGGAGGGAGTGGAGGTGACCAGCGCCTGCCTCTACCACTCCAGTAAGAGGCACAAAGGGTATTCATAAACTCTGTAGCCAGAAGCGAAGAAAGACATCTAAGACCAAGTTACTCCCATTTAAAAGTCTACTGAGTCATTATTTCTTCCGGTTCAGTGGTCAATGTGAGAATTGTTTTATTCCGGTGGAGGTAACCAGGGACTTTACCAGTAAGCAGAAAAGCTCTATGTCACCTCTGGTTACACATTATTTCTCATTTTGTCTCTCTGCTCACTTCCCTTTGCACAGATAACTGAGAACTACATATGAAAGTCACTAGTTCCTTAGAAAAAAACAATTATATTAAGATACTGAACCACTCAACGCCTAGCATTTATTTATAGGTATTATGAAATCCTACTATTTGATGTCTTTAAAATTATGTTGCATTCAGATCCCATCTGTATCTAACAGATTGAACTTTAGGCTACTGCAAAGTAAAAATTCTTTCAAAGAAAAGAAAAAAATCACATTTGATTAGTATTATCTAAAGTTCTTGTCAGTGACTTGCTAATTCATCTTCACATTCAGTAAGTTAATTTCTGTTGCCCCTGTCTATTTCACTAACAACTTGACTACAGGCTAAATAAATATACTCTTTGCAAAGAGTACTTTGAATAGCAATAACCAGCATTTATGTATGTACTGTAGGACTTGCAAAGCACTTTTTTAAAATAAATTTATTTATTTAACTTTTTACATTCATTTTCACAAGATTTTGGGTTCCAAAATTTTCTCCCCATTTGT